>CM066330.1:10998614-11556114 GCA_033807585.1 Hydrophis major
GAAGAAGAAGAAGAAGAAGAAGAAGAAGAGAGGAGGAGGAGGAGGAGGAGGAGGAGGAGGAGGAGGAGGAGGAGGAGGAGGAGGAGGAGAGGAGAGGAAGGAGAAGAAGAGGAGAGGAAGAGAGGAGGAGGAGGAAGAAGAAGAAGAAGAAGAAGAGAGAGAAGAGGAGGAGAGAGGAGGAAGAAGAAGAAGAAAAGAAGAGAAAGAAGAAGAAGAAGAAGAAGAAGAAGAAGAAGAAGAAGAAGAAGAAGAAGAAGAAGAAGAAGAAGAGAAGAAGAGAGAGAGAGGAGCAGGAGAGCAGAGAGAGAGGAGAGAGGAAGAAGGAGAGGAAGGAAGAGAGAGAAGAGAGAAGAAGAAGAAGAAGAAGAAGAAGAAGAGAGAAGAGAGGAGGAGAGAAGGAAGAGAGAGGAGGAGGAGAGGAGGAGAGGAGGAGAGGAGGAGGAGAGAGGAGGAGGAGGAGGAGAGGGAGGAGAGGAGTGAGAGGAAGAGGACAAGAAGGAGGAGGAAGAGGAGGAGGAGGTGGTGGAGGAGGAGAGGAAGGAGAAGGAAGGAGGAGGAAGAGGAGGTGGAGGAGAAGAAGAAGAAGAAGAAGAAGAGGGAGGAGGAGGAGAGAGACAGACAGACTGTGATATGGATACAATGGTGGATATCCAGAAATGTCATCTGATCTAGGGAAAAGCAGCAGCTGTGACTACACTGAGAAAGAAGTGACTGGTTTCTATTTTGCCATATTGCTCACCAGAGAAGTCTACCAGTAATGGATAAGCTTCCACCACCATAAAGAATAGGACAAATCCTATAACCCTTCTGCAGTGAATATCTTCCTTCTCTATGTATATCCATTCTTTCCTCCCTATGTATCTCTTCCGAAACAAGTATTTTCAACATGTTGAAGCATAACCAGCAATGTGCTTTCCCAGAACCCCATTTTCCCATGATGCCTTGCTCCAACAAGAAAACTCTATCAGAAGGCAATTAAAGATGCTAAGCTTGGGATAAAGAAATCCCAATGAGGTAAGGATGAAGACAATTGTATTACTGTGGCAGTTAATATAACATCTTGGGCTAGGTTTCCAATGTATGCTAGAAAGTTAACTTTATCTTAGATGTTGCTTAGCAACATTGTCCTATTCTCAAATTATATACCGCATAGGTTGTGCAATAACACTTGGAACATAATATTCCAGATCTACGTATTCTGTGAACAATGAACTGAAGCTGATTACTATCTCCTGGGTGATTGTGACTATGTGCTAATATTTATAAAGTTTGTTTACCCCAAGATCAATATAAGTGGAAATGTGGTTATGTTTACTCCCTCCAGCACCAATTTTTGGGTTCTTAGAATAACCCCAGAGTGGTTGGGTTGGCCTGCAGATGTATAGTATATGCCACCAGTTAATGCCTAAGTCCCCTTCTGGTTTTTTGGAAGGGAAGTTTAAATATGTTTTGACAAATATGTGTGAAAAAAATATCCCTATCCAGTCCTTTCATGTTATGAGAACACTGGCCATATACTTTGTACTCATGGAGATAGAGAGAGGGAGGGAGGGAGGGAGGGAGAGAGTTTAAGCCCAGGACTGCAAAAAATGTGTCATCCCTCTGCTACATCATGGATGAGAACTAAGAGAGAGGGGGGGAGTGGGGAGAGAGAGAGAGACAGACAGACAGAGACAGAGAGAGAAAGGGAGAGAGAACATTTTCTTGTATTTTTCATTTCCAATGTAGCTCAGGAGGTGCTGTGCCTTGTTTTCACTCAGAAATTAAGCAGACGAGGATGTTTAATGCATGAACCTCCCAAGGTATAACAGGCCTATTGAAAGACTGAAAAGTAATAATGAAGAAAAAGATAAATGAAAACCCACCAAAGGAAATGACAAATTGCTTCCACATTGTTGCCAAGAAAACTGCTTCGGTAGAATCATGAAATTAGGAGCTGAGCTTTATTCCAAGAAGGTTTCTCTTTGTTCCCCATATTCACAAAATATTTGAGAAGCACAAATAGAAGGAAGAATATATGTGTAGATAGATAAGTGATATCTGTCAGCACAATTATATTAAAATATGTCTTGAGGAATGTTGTGTGGAAAACCCCATCTCATAGCTGTTTCTTATAATCTTTTTTTTTTCCATACAGTCCCATGGTTTCCTGTTTGATCTCATCCAAACTTTAATCCAGTCTGAACTTTCTTAGTTTTGGCAGGCCATTCAAAGATTAGGGGTTGATGTATTCTATGCTTGCATGTGAATGTTCCTGAGATTATGTTCCTGAGAGCTAAACTATGATTAGTGAAGCAGTTTTATGATTATCATTGGTTAGAGCTCTGTATCTCAATCTTGGCAACTTTAAAATGTACGGACTTCATAAGAGCCATAATAATTATCCTTTCTCTGATAATTCTGGGTTATCCTGGAATATAGAATAACAGTGTTGGAAGGGATCTTAGGAGTCTTCAAGTCCAACCCCCTATTTAGGCAGGAAACCCTGTACCTAACTGGAAAATAAGGCCTAACTCAGTGGTGCGATTCAACTGGTGTAACAACCAGTTCAGTAAGCGCATGCTTTGCATTTAGAAAAGACAATTTTTAGCTGTAATACTGCATCCCCGGTGAATAAAACAGCTGATGCACGGCAAAAAGCTCTACTGCATGAATCAGCTGTGCTCAAAAGCAAGGAAATAAAGCACAGGAAAAGGGCAGGGTTGGGTGGATGAGGCCAAATGATCACAGAGCTACCAGTTCATGCAAACCGGTCTGAACCGGTAAAATCCCACACCCTGGCCTAACTAGAAAATAAGCCCTAATGCACCTTTTGGAGCAAAAATTAATATATAAGACCCAGGCTTATTTGGGGGGAAATACGTTAAGCAGGTATAAGAACACACTTCATGTGTGAAAACATCTCAAACTTTTACTCTTTCTTTCAAGGGAAAGGTTGGACATTATATTCTATTTCTGTAAACTGAGCAAGAGTTGGTAGGGAGGAGGAAAGGAGAACTGTTTTTGTATGATAATTTTGTTTTTCAAATTTTTTTTTCCAATGCAATGGAATATTGGCAGAAAATAATATAGTGATGCTTGAAACTGTCTGCAATCTGTCAAGAAGAATCACTCTGGGAAAACTGAACAGAAGGGACCCAAAGCTGGTATAGGAGAAGAAGTTGATGAAAGGAAAGTTCAGGTTTGAAAATGAACTGGATATTAATAGCAATATCAATAGCACTTAGACTTATATAGCACTCTATAGTGTTTTACAGGCATCTCTAAGCAGTTTATAGAGTCCACATATTGCCCCCAACAATCTGGGTGCTCTACTTACCAACCTCAGAAGGATGGAAGGCTGAGTCAACCTTGAGTCGGCCAGGATTAAACTCCTGGAGGTAGATGAGCAGAGGTAGCCTGCAACATTGCATTCCATACTGTGCCAACCACAGCTCTTATTAATAGAAAAAAAGCATTAATAGTAGGTCAGGATTGAACTGTGGAGTCTTCAGTGCTCTGTGAGCTTGGTTGTTTTCCTACAGACATTTCATTACCCAACTAGACAACATCATCAGTGCTACTACCTTTCCTAAATGGGTAATGAAATCTCTGCAAGAAAACAATGAAGCTCAGAGAGCACCAAGAACCATCCATAATGGTTTGCCGGAGAGGTTTTTAGCGAAAACTAAGTCGCCTACCTTGAACTCGCGGCATTTCCCACTGGATCCGCAGGGTTTCTCTGGCTCGTAGGAAGGGTGAAGCCGGTTGAGGTGGGAATGGAGCTTGCATCCCATCAATAGTTCAGCTGGAGTCTTGTTGGTGATGCTGTGCGGAGTGATGTGTTGGAGTAGGAGTATTCTGTTTATTTTTTCATCAATGTCCCCATAGTCCATTTTATGGATAGTTTTTTTTAACAAATTGTACCATGCGCTCGGCCCTGCCATTAGCCACAGGGTGCACTGGCAAAGTTAGCGCATGGAGGATGCCCTGATCCACTAAGTATTGTTCAAACGCCAGGGCGGTGAACTGGGGTCCATTGTCAGAGACCAGGACGTCTGGCAGTCCGTGTGTTGCGAATAGCCTGTTCAATTTTCGGATGATAGACTCCGTTGTAGTATTCTTCATTTCGTGGATTTCGAGCCAGTTGGAATAGGCATCCACTGTTAGGAGGAATGTCCTTTAGTAGGTCCCAAAAAATCAACGTGGATGCAGGACCACGACCCCCGGGGGGTTTCCCATTCTGTTGGAGTTGCTCTAGGTGGGGCACTGCTGACTTCTTGGCACTTTAAGCAAGTCTTTACCCAGGCTTCGATTTGTTTGTCGATGCCCGGCCACCACGCATAGCTTTGTGTGAGCGCTTTCATACGCACGATGCCAGGGTGACTGTCATGCAATGTTTTCAATACTGCTCATTGTAACCGCTCTGGGATGACGACTCTATCTCCCCATAGGATGCAACCTTTTTGCGAAAACAGTTCTGTTTGCCGGTTTCTGAAAGGGGTGAAATCGTCAGAGGTTTGTTCTATTGGCCATCCTCTTTCGACCCAGCTAAGAACTCGCGATAAGACAGGATCTCGTTTTATTTCCATTGCAATGTCTCTGGATGTTAGCGGTGGTGACTGTAGCGTTTCAATCTGGAGTGTCATAAGGGTTGGAGCTGGGTCGTCGATGGTTTCCGGAAGTGGGGCATGGCTCAATGCATCAGTGTGGGGGATGGCTTTCCCCGGGCGGTGTTGTAATTTATAGTTGTACGCAGCTAAAAACTCCGACCAGCGAGTCATTCTAGGTGACAATATATAGGGGGTTGGCTTGTCTCCCGCTATAATCCCTGACAAAGGTTTGTGGTTGCTAACAATAGTAAAAACTCGTCCATACACATATTCATGAAACCGTTTCACAGCAGATACAACAGCAAGAGCCTCTTTGTTGATCTGGCTATAATTATGTTCAGCCTTTGACAAGGTCCTTGAAAAATAGGCAATAGGGGCCTCACTACCGTTTGGTAACACATGACTCAAAATGGCTCCTACTCCAAAAGGTGATATGTCACATGTATTTGTTAAAGGCAGAGTCTCGTTATACTGCATTAAAACAGCATCTGAGGTTCGCAAGTTTTTCACTTGTCAGAATGCGTGCTCCTCTCGGTGTCCCCAGACCCAAGTTGCTTTTTTGTCAAGAAGTCTATGTAGGGACTCAGCTACAGTCGCTTTCTGGGGCAAGAAGATGTTGTAAAAGTTAATGAGACCCAGGAAAGCTTGGAGATCAGTTCTATTTCTGGGTCTTGGGGCATTTTTGATTGCTCTCAGTTTGCTGTTAGTGGGGTGGATGCCCTGTTTATCGATTAGGTACCCCAGGAACTCTAATTTGTCTGTACACAGTTGACATTTATTTTTTTTAACCTTAAGGCCAGAGTCTTTAAATTTCTGGAGAACCAATTTAAGCTGCTTTTCTTGTATTTCTCTATTTGGGGCAGCAATTGAAACATCATCAAAGTTTTGCACGATCCCCTTGATCCTTTGCAAGAGTCTCTCCATCAGACTTTGAAAACTCCCTGAGGCTACGCTCACTATGAATTGGAGTCGGTTGCACTTAAAGGTGTCTCGGTGCGTAACGATCGTCTGTGCCTCTGCAGATGTTTTATCTACAGGCAGTTCTTGGTAGGCCTGTGCTAAATCCAATTTAGCAAAGACTTTTCCGCCCCCCAGGGAATGGAGAAGGTGTTGTACCACCGGTACCGGGTAAGCGTTCTGTTGAAGAGCGTGATTAAGGGTAGCCTGGTAGTCCCCACAAATCCTTAATGATCCATCCGGTTTGATGGGTGTTACAATTGGGGTTTCCCAACGAGCATGGTCAGTTGGTTCTAAAACACCCTGGGCTTTTAACTTATCGAGCTGCTCGTCAATTTTTGGTTTAAGGGCAAAAAATACCCAACGAGGCTTAAGGCGGATGGGGGCTACTTCAGGGTTAAGGTTAAATGATATTAGGATCCCCTTGTACTCGCCTAGTTTGTCTGCGAAAACGTCCTGGAATTCCTGGACGATGGCCTCCTCCCAGTCATTGCTTCTGATTTGGTGAATGCCGGCTACCTCAATCCCGAGTGGGGCAAACCATTGAAGGCCTAACAAGCTAGGCCGGTCATGGTCGACGACGGTCAGTGGTAATGACGCAGTACAATTTTTGAATGATACTTGAACTTGGCTGGATCCAATGACCGGAATTCGGTTCCCCTGATAATCCTTGAGTATGATTCTTTGGGCTCTTAGGTCTTGACGTCGGACAGCAGGGATTAATTGTTTAAGAGTCTTCCAGGAAACCATTGAGAGGGACGATCCTGAATCGACTTCCATCACACAAGGCTGGTTTTCGATGGCGACCTTCACTCGGATTTTCTTTGCGTCTAGCGATGAGGTGTGACTGATTGTAATGGTTTGGTGTGCCTCTTCTCTTCTCAATAAAATGGCCAGTGTTTTGTTTCTGTAGGAGTGGTTGTTCCATTGGTGGTTCAAATGTTCCCGACTCACAGAACGATTCTCTGTGGTCTGGCGGTAGTTGTTTCCCTTCTGAAGTGGGCTGGATCCTTGCTTGCTTCTATAGACCTTCCCGATGTGGCCTCTTTTCCCACAGAAATGGCAGAGCCTGTCGAGGAATTTGCAGTCTGATCGTGGGTGGTTTGCCCCACAACCTGCACATTGGTGCGGTAGTCTTTGATTCCGCTGATGGCGTTGGTCACTTTCAGACCGGAGCCGATTGACCTCCTCCTCATCACTTTCTGATGGCGATTCGAGGTCCTCGTGGTGGGTCGCTGTTGTGTGCCTCTCTAGGCGAGGTGAGGTATCGCTAGCGAGTTGACGGAGCGGTGTGTTGGTGCGGCGCATTCAGGTGGCCGACTTCCTGGTTACTTCTGCTGCAGTAGCATCCTTGATGACATCAGCAAGGTTGATGTCCCCTTTTGCCATGATCTTGCTCTGTATTTTCTGGTCATCTAATCCCAGAATTATTCAGTCTCTCAGAGCTTCTTCGAGGTCTGTAAAGCCACAGAGGCCTCCCAGGTTCCAGAGATCCACGATGGAATCTGCAACGCTCTCTCCTTTCTGCTGGTCCCTGTGGTCAAATTCATGTCTTCAGACAAGCGTTGGTACAGTGGGTGCATAGTGGGCCTGTAGAAGAGGCTCGAGGACATCCCAGTCCATAGTTTCCACCTCAGCCGGTTTCGCTAGTGCCTTGGCCATCTTAAAGACAGCAGGCCCGCAATTGGTCAGGAACACTACTCGCTTTTTCCCCGTAGTGGCATTCTTCAAGTTGTTGGTCTCCAGAAACATCTGGAACTGGGCTATGTACGCGTGCCAGTCTTCTTGTGCCGGGTCAAATGGAGCGGGTGGTATGGTGCCTCCGGACATGGTTCCATTGTCGATGTGCCTTCAGCCACGTGCTCTGTTTGGTGCTCTGTAGTGTTCAGTCAGCTCTGATGTCTCCGCATCCCATCCTCATTGCCAGTGTTATGTTCTGTGCATGGGTGCAAGGAACGGAGACAAGGCAGTGAACAGTGAACTTCAACTCTTTATTAATCATCGTGAACAGAGCAAAAACCTGGGGCAGCAGCAGCCCTTTTATAGGGCAGGCTGCTGACCTATTAACCAATGAGAACATGGAAGTATTAAACCCTTGAACCAATGAGAGTGGCTCATTAACAGCCAATCAGATTCTCCAGAATGGACCAATCCGATATCGCTATTATGGGCCAATCAGAAGTGCAGGATTAGAACCCTGCTTTTTCTTTAAGCTTTGATAAAACTTTATTTAAGTATTTTTATTAGTTCATAACAAAGAGCAACCAGGATGATTAGAGGACTGAAGGCTAAAACATATGATGGACGGCAGCAGGAACTGGGCCTGGTTAGTCTAGTGAAGAGAAGGACCAGGGGAGACATGATAGCAGTCTTCCAATATTTGAGGGGTTGTCACAGAGAGGAAGTGACAGAAAGAAATCCCTACACAGAGCATCAATAATAATGGTTATTATTGCTAATTCATTCATTAATTAGTAATTAGTAATTATTATTAATAAATGATTAGGGAACTAGAGGCTAAAACATATGAAGAACGGTTGCAGGAATTGGGCCTGGCTAGTCTAGTGAAGAGAAGGACCAGGGAAGACATGATAGCAGTCTTCCAATATTTGAGGGGCTGCCACAGAGAAGAAGGAATCAAGCTATTTTCCAAAGCATCTGAAGGCCAGACAAAGAATAATGGATGGAAACTAATCAAGGAGAGATTTAATTAGAAATAAGGAGAAATTTTCTGACAGTGAGAACAATCTATTAATCCTGTGTTCCCCAACCAGGGTTAAGGAGACAAGCTAAACAGAATGTGCAGCGATAGTCAGATAGGCATACAGATAAATGTGTGAGATAAGTTTGTATGTTTATTAACATACAGTAAAAATAACAGATACGCTTGTGCTATCAAAAATATAGTTTATTCCATTATGAGTTCATAGCATAGTCAAAATAACAGTCCAATAGTCATGTATCATTTAGTCAGTCCATTCAGGGATATTCAGTTAGCAAAGTCCGTGCAGAATATCCTATGTCAGTTCACTTACAATAAATCAGTCCTTTATCTCTCTCCCGTTCCAGTAGGGAAAAACGCAATCTTCATCCAGTAATTAGGGATCATCAAGTAAGAGAGAGCAAGCTGACATTCCTTGCTTCTTTTATGGTGCTTTCACAACCACTCTCTTAATTACATTCCTACAGTTAAAGTTGCAGACACTTTAACGAACAAACCATGATTACATATTTATTATTTTACCTAAACCAGTTAGGGTAAACAATGTTATCCCTAACACAATCAACCAATGGAACAGAAGTTGCCTTCAGAAGTTGTGGCAGCTTCATCACTGGAGGCTTTCAAGAAGAGACTGGACTGCCATTTGTCAGAAATCCTGTAGGGTCTCCTGCTTGGGTGGTGGGTTGGACTAAATGACTTACAAGGTCCCTTCCAACTCTGTTAATCTGCAATCTGTAAGATAGTTACAGAATCAATTCCTTGTGTTTTTTGACAAGTCAAAACTTAAAAGTGAATTTCATTCATTTAATTGCCCATTCGGGCAATTTTCTTCTATTGGTACATTGTGTTTCCCTTCCTTTCTCTTTCCTATTCAGATAACAGATAACAGATAATCAGAGTTGGAAGGGACCTTATAGGTTATCTACTCCAACCCCCCACCCAAGCAGGAGACCCTACACCATTTCTAACAAATGGCAGTCCCATCTCTTCTTGAAAGTCTCAAGTGATGGCTCTCCCACAACTTCTGAGGGCAAACTGTCCCATTGGTTGATTGTTTTCACTGTCAGAAAGTTTCTCCTTATTTCCAGGTTAAATCTCTCCTTGTTCAGTTTCCATCCATTATTCCTTGTTTGGCCTACAGGCGCTTTAGAAAATAGCTTGACCCCTTCCTCCCTGTGGCAGCCCTTCAAATATTGGAAGACTGCTATCATGTCTCCCCTGGTCCTTCTCTTTACTAGACTAGACATGCCCAGTTCCTGTAACTGTTCTTCGTATGTCTTAGTCTCCAGTCCCCTTATCATCCTGGTTGCTTTTCTCTGTACTTTTTCTGGAGTCTCAACATCTTTTTTATAATGTGGTGACCAAAACTGGATGCAGTACTCCAAGTATGGTCTTGCTAAGGCTTTATAGAGTGGTATTAGTATCTCCCTTGGTCTTGATTGAATCCCTCTGTTAATACAATTTAGGATTGCATTAGCTTTTTTGGCGGCGGCTGCACACTGCTGGCTCATATTTAGCTGGTTGTCCACTAAGACTCCAAGATCCCTCTCACAGTTACTGCTATTGAGCCTGGTTTCACCCAGTCTATATGTGTACTTTCGGATTTTCTTGCCTAAGTGTAGTATTCTTTTTTCATCTGGAACTACAATGGTCAACAGAGATACTAACCATGATGAATACTTCCAAACAATAATGTGTGAGGCCCCCTCTTCTCAGGTTTTCCTCTTCCATCACCCTTGGCCTCCTTCAGTATATCTCTAACCCAGGTTTGAAGCAAGAAGGGGCAAAACGATGCCCGTTGGAACAAGGTCAAATCTTAGGAAGCAGACGTTTTTCCAAAGCACCAGAAAGCAAGACAAGGAACAATGGATGGAAATTAATTAAAGAGAAAAACAACCTAGAACTAAGAAGAAATTTCCTGTTGGTATGAACAAATAACCAGTGGAACAACTTGCCTTCAGAAGTTTGGGCGTTCCATCACTGCAGGCTTTCAAAAAGAGACTGGACAGCCATTGATCTGAAAAGGTATAGGGTCTCCTATTTGAAAAGGGGGTTGGATTAGGAGACCTCCAAGTCTCTTCCAACTCTATTATTCTATATGTCAATATTCAGATGAGAAAATTGTCCTGAGAGTTCTACACTACTGCCAACAAGGGTAATTTGATAGGTTTAACATTAATTTTTTTGTTATGTTCCTAGAAATAATAATGGTGGTGGTTCCTTTGGCAAAGAGGAAAGTATTTTTTAATCTGATGTATGGTATTCAATTGGTGAGAAGTTAGAAGAGAATGACTGGTCCAAAATCGCCCAGCTGATTTACATGACTAAGCTGTGACTAGAACTCACCATCTCCTATAGATTGGTCCAAAGTCACTCAGCTGACTTTCATGCTTATGGCAGGACTAGAACTCACCATCTCCTGGTTTCTAGGCCAGTGTCTCAACCACCCACCCAACTGGCCCAGTTACACCTTAACAAAGAAGAGATTTCCTTCAGAGGTAACCGGTTCCTTTTCACAAACCAGATAATATCTGCCCTCCCATTGTCCCAAGCTTTGAGACAACCACAATTGTAATATCAAATTACATGCATTCTCCTATCAGACTTTATTTCACCAGGAGGTGGTATTCAGTAGGTTCTGACCAGTTCTGGACAACTAGTAGTGGAAATTTTGAGTGGTTCAGAGAACCAGCAAATCCCACCTCTGACTGGCTGCACCCCCCTCCATTCTTTGCCTTCTGAGTCCCAGCTGATCGGCTGTCTCTTCTTTTGTTGCCCTGCACAGGAGAATGGAGCTGGAAAGTAGGTTAGTGGGATGGGGAGGGAATGGGATTTTCCCCTGCCACGCCCACCAAGCCACACCCACAGAACCAGTTGTAAAAATTTTTTAATCTCACCACTGACTTTCACCACTTCCTCACAAACATAAACTTCATGCCACTCAAAGCATCATCACTGATGCTGAAGTCGCGTACTTTGCCACCAGATCATGTGACTTTATATCATCGATAATTAATTCACCTTTGGAAACAACAGGCATTGTACCTGCAAATTAGTGTGGCTCCTTAATGTTATTATCTTGATAGCCAAGCTAGAACAATGCTTTCTCAAATATTATTCCCTGCTTTATTTGAGATACAGTGATGATATTGTCATCATCTGGAGCCATGGGGATTAAACTTCCAGCAAATTCCATTATGAATAACAGAAAAGCAGAGGTGGAAGGGACCTTGGAGGTCTTCTAGTCCAACCTCCCCTACTCATCATAAAACTATTCAATGGATGGATAAACACCATGCTGTAAAAAAACCTTCATCATGTATCATGCATACCTGCTCCTGACTCCCATACAAAACACATTACCAAATTTGTCATCTAGACACAGACTATATGCTACTGCTGCAGCATTTATTCTAATTCACCTGACAGAGATGCCCAATTGATAGAATTAAATCAGGCATTCAGGACACAGAATTATCCACACAAGAAGATCAATAGATAAATAAATAGGGTCAGATTGATTCAAGGGAGGAGCCATTAAAAGACAGCTCATAAAAGATTCTGGTTGTCCTCACTCACAAACACATGATTAATAACCTTCTGTATAACGCAATGATGCTGCACTTTTGCAAGTATTGAGTGACAGATCCATCTGTGCATACAGACAACTTAGCCAACCTAAAACAGATCCTCACAGGCAATGGGAAATTACAGGGCAATGATGCTAACAGGCCCTGTAACAAACCTGGCTGTCTGCTTTGCTCCCACGTTTACATCAATAGCACCATCGTGGCCCCTCTTCTTCACACACAAGACTGGAGACCCTTCCCTATATTCTTCTCGTAATGAGATGCCAACACCTTCCAGAAATGCCCCCCTGAATCCTGATGAGCCAAATCTTGTGCCAAAGAATGAAAGGAGACAACTTTGACAGCAGGGCACAAAACAAGGACAAAGGAATGTCAAAGGAAACTCCAAAACACATTCTAACGTTTTGGAAAAATGAGATTTTAACTCCATCCCTGAGGGAGTTGTTGAACTCACATATACATTAAAAAGCGTTAGGCTATCTCAGAAGATGAGGGACCTTGGTGCTTTCTGAGCTTGGTTGTTTACTTGCAGCCATTTCTTTATCTAAACTGGGAAACATCACCAGAGCTAATAGCGAGCACTGATGAAGTTACCTAGTTTGGTAATGAAATGTCTGCAAGAAAACAACCAAGCTCAGAGAGCACCAAGGACCCCTCACTTTGACTCTAAACATTTCCCTTTATTGATATCTCTCAACACAGTGTTTTTTAAAAACATATTATGATTGATAAGGTGCCTGTGATATATAACCTGCAGTTGTTTACCCAACATATATCCTCTTCTCTCCTTCTTCACCCATCACCCCGAAATAGTGTAAATCGCACATCAACCCAGCCACACAATGCCTCCCATAAGATATAGGGTGCAATTTGAAAGAGCTTCTGCCTTTTAATAAAATGTGTTAGTCAGAAAATAGTCAGAATAACAAAGTTGAAAGGGACCTTGGAGGTCTTCTAATCCAACTCCTTTTGATTCTTCAGTTGGAGGAAAATTAGGTCAATGTCAGGTTTGTTCTTTTAAAAAAGAGCAAAGTCCATCTTCCAAGGCTATTTCTTTTATTTAGGAAAGCATCAAATTGGCAAAGTCCATGGTAATTCCGGATATGACACAACCAGGAATTACCCCACAATATCAGAAGTTAGAAACAACTCCTAAAAGTCACATTCTCCAATAGAAATAATTCAACTTTGCTTGATGTCATAAATCTGCACCTTACGAGGCCTCAGCATGGTCAGCTCGTTTTCCCACGGGAAGAAGAATTACCTAGCCTAAACAACTCTCCTATCTCCACTCCTCCCCTCTTAGGAATGTGGCAAGCCCGAAACCTTTCCCCCCACGACTGTCAAAGAGAAAGTAAGAAAAAGAATATATATCAAGCTTAACTAAAATGGCTACACATATGTCAACTTTGGGCTTGACAGTTATAATATAGGAAATACAGCTCTTAGAGAATTATTGTGTTGAATTTATATTTACTGACAAAGAAATAAAAGGGGGCTAGTTTCGACCTACTTCAAGCTATTTCGCTTTCATCAGCTAGGCATGCCCTTCAGGGATTCAAACCTGGGCTACTTAAATATTAGGTAGATGTATTAACCTCTAAGCCATGGGCTCTCTTCTTTTCATTGGCTATACTAGGGGAGAGATTAAGTGTTTTTTCTGGTGAGACTAGTCTATCAGGGCAACCTGGTCTACCCAAATATGAGATGGACAGAGCATACAGCTTCCACTTATTTTGTGTTGAATATAAATTAAACACAATTTAGAAAGTGACTGCCTGCTAAGGCTCCTGTTGTGGCCTGCCAGTGGCCAGTGAAGCTGGCAGCAGATCTGGACAATGAGGAGGTTGGGGAGGAACACGGGCCAGTCCTGGAATCTGGGAAAGGCTCTGATAAGCGCTCTGTGTCGGAGGCAGAGATGGGGCCAAGGTCTTCTGACAGTTATCAGCTGCCTTCACAGTTGAACATCAGTGGGGCAGAAGAACAGCTGGAGCCTGTTCCCAGGGTATGCATGCACAGAGCTGCCAGAAGAAGGGAATAGCTAAGGAACTTGGGCTTGGGAGTAAAGCCACAGGTGGCCCCTCTCATAGAGAATAAAAGAGGAGAGAAAGGGGAGTGAGGTTTTGCAGCAGACAATTAGTTCATTTGGGTGAAGATCTGTTCCTGCATTCTTGCCAAGTATTTTTTGCTACGGCCTCTGAAAGATATCAGCCTGGCAACTCTCCAAGCCTGATAAAGATCTGTAATTGTGAAATACCTGTATCTTGAAAGACTGTTGGCTGGAACTTTGTTGGAGAGGAATTCACTGTAAACTAAATAAAAGGGGCTTATCAGGATGAGGAATTAATTGGCTTTGTGCTGTTGGGGAAGCCTAGGTCAGAACAGGGGCTGAAAAGCAAAAGCGGAAACAGTATGCTCCATCCCATATTTGAGTAGACCAGTTTGCCCTGATAGACTGGCCTCACTGGAAAAAACACTCTTAGAGAATTCTCCCACATGATTCAAAATGTACCCACGACCAATTGCATCCTCTCTTTCCTCCTGTTTGTGAGAAGTAGGAGAAAATCCCTGCAGTGGGAAAGGATAAACAGCTGCAGTTAGCTCAAAAGGCCACCGGTATTAACAAAGCGGAGGTGTCTTCTATGCATACCAAGTCCTGCTTTGAGAGATACCTTTTGCAGTTCTTTATATTCATGCACAGGTGAGCATCCCTTTTTGCAGGTGTTTGGGGCCATTATGTTGTTATTTCAGGAACACATGTAGCACTTCAATCAATCTAACTATAAGCAGCTGACAGCAAAATAACCTCAGTGCCAAATGCATATCAAAATTAAAACAAATATCATCCATCCCATAACATTTTGTTCTGATTAATACTTCTAACTGCTAATACAATTATTAAAAATTCTTCCCATGTGTTATGAACTAAATAAAGGTGATTAATAAAGTTTAACAACCTTACTAGAAAAACAGGTTTCTAATCCTGCACTTCTGATTGGCCCATAATAGCAGTTTAGGATCAGTCCTTTCTGGGTAATCTGATTGGCTGCTAACGGGTCGTCTCTCATTGGTTAAAAGTTTAAAAGTTACAATGCTTTTCATTGGATAATAGGACAGCAGCCATCTCTATAAAAGAGCTGCTGCTGCCCTAGGTAATTGCTCTGTTCAGTATCCTTAATAAAGAGTTGAAGTTCACTGTTCACTGCCTTGTCTCCATTCCTTGCGCCCATGCTCAGAATATAACACCATGTCTCTTGGTATTTGAAGGACTCTCAGAATAATAGAAGAACAGAGTTGGATGGGACTTTGGAGGTCTTCTATTCCAGCCTCCTGCTCGGGCAGGAAACCCTATACCATTTCAGACAAATGGTTGTCCAATCTCTTCTTTAAAACCTCCAGTGTTGGAGCATCCACAACCTCTGGAGGGAAGTTGTTCCACTAATTTCTAAATTTCTCTTTAGTTCCAGGTTGCTTCTCTCCTTGATGAGTTTTCATCCATTGCTTCTTGTCCTGCCCTCAGGTGTTTTGGAGAATATTTTAACTTCCTCTTCTTTATGGCAGCCCCTGAGATATTGGAACACTGCTATCATGTCACCCCTAGTCCTTCTTTTCATTAAACTAGATATACCCAATTCCAACAGAGAAAAGATTGAAGATGGTCAGGTTGAGTCCAAGGGTAGGATCAAAAACATCATCAGTTTGGAGTCTCTATGCTCCCAAAAGAGACCTAAGCCCAGCCTTTCTTGAAGTCTGTTGACTCTTATCAGGCACCAATTCCCCTTGAATGTTAGTAGTCCAGATTCTTGTATATAAAAGGTAAAGGTAAAGATTCCCTTCACACATACATGCTAATCATTTCTGTCTCTAGGGGGTGGTGCTCATCTCCATTACAAAGCTGAAGAGGCAGCACTGTCCGAAGACGTCTCCGTGGTCATGTGGCCGACTTGACTAAATGCCAAAGGCGCACGGAAGGCTGCTACCTTCCCACCAAAGGGGTCCCTATTTTTCTACTTGTATTTTTACATGCTTTTGAACTGCTAGGTTGGCAGAAGCTGGGAGAAGTAATGGGAGCTCACTCCGTTATGTGGCACTATAGGGATTCGAACGGCTGAACTGCTGACTGTGATGATTCAGAGTGTACGAGATATATAACAAAATCCAAAACGTAACTAAAAGTCCTTTAATGCCTTCAGTTTGGCATCACTGTTTAATTGCTCACGGTGGAGCAGTAAGCTATTTTCAAAATAACATTTCAAAGGCAAGAAACACAGTTCACATTCAAAGAGCCCTTAACAAAGCAAAAACCAAAACCAAACTGCATTGAATAAAATTCCTCAACAGACCAAGATAGATAATTGCCAACTGGAGGAAGATAACCAGGAAGAGTCCATTGGAAGAATGCCAACCAAGATAAACCTTTAGAAATAAAACACTAAATTGTCTCCAGCATCTGTTAGCACACAGGTCTCCCTCCTGCAACCCATGAAGAGGATCATGGCCCTCTCCTCCTGGTTAGACCACATTTTACCCTGATCCTCTCCTCCCTGCGTGCCCTAGGATGGAGAGGGGATGGGCCTGGGTCCTCCTCTGACTGCTCAGCTGGCCTCTGCCTTTTCCCAGCCTCCTCCACCACCTCTGGAGCCACATTCCCACTCCCTGTGGGCTGTTCCTCCTTTTCCTCAGAGTCCGTCTCCACCAGGGACATGACACTGACCTTTCTGATTGACAAGCTCAGTGTCTTAGCCACTGAGTCACCGCGCCCCTTTTATACCGTGTCTTGTGTATAGGTAGCATGAAATAAACTTGTAGCACTTTTGAATTCTATCCTGGCTCCTGACTTCTTGCACCTGACAGAAGTTGACTTATTCTCCTAAGCCCCTGAGGGCAGGACAAGAAACAATGTCTGGAAACTTGTTAAAGCAAGATCCCATCTGGAATAAAGGGCAAATGTCTTAACACTGGGAACAAATTACTCAGTGGAACAACTTGCCTCCCAGAGTTGTACATGCTCCATCACCAGAGTTTTCAAGAAAATATTGGACATCCATTTATCTTGGATGCTATAAGGTCTCCTGCTTTGAGCAACAGGTGGACTAGAAGATCTCCCAGGTCCCTTCCAGCTCTATGATTCTAAATCTGGATTGCATTAAACCTTTTGCAGAGGAGGATTTTGAGGTTTTAATTTAAGATACTGAGTAAAAACAAAAACATATGACAGATCTACACATCACAATCCCTGTCCTCAAAGGATAGGAAATCTCAAAAAGGAGGAAATAGCCGAATTACACCATTCAAGTTTTTAACATTAAGTTGATGATAGTATTCAGTGTTTATTGATTGCCAGTTGCCTTGGAGGCCCCAACTGAATACCAAGGCTGAATACCAATCAAACAAATACCTAAAATATATTTGACTATTCTTTGTAGAAACCACAGAAATTAAGGAGACAGCCTATAAATTGCCTAAATATGTCTTTTTATATTCCAGCCAGTGGGGAGCCAAGACACATTCCTAATAAAATAGCAAAATACAGGAATTTCATTTGGTACAGAAGTAAGTCTAAATTTCTCTTGATCTAAATGTCTTGATGTCAGACAATCCTTGGTGCATCTAGAAATCTTTCCAGTGATAGAGAATTTTGCTCATGTTCTTTAAATCCATAAGCTTTTTTCCTCTCGTTATCTGCCATGCACCAAAGCCACTTTCAACAAATTTGGATGAATTGAACGCAGCCGTGTGACTTATTCCCCCCAAGGTTTCTTTCTTTCATTAATCTTGCTTTCAATTTTTTTATATGTACTTCAGTCTAATCCAGGGGTGGGTTTCTACTGGTTCTGTCCATCTCTGTAGAAATGGTAGCTCTGAAGAGCAGCAGACATAGAATATGCTGATGTTTTTCCCACTTGCCCACCTGAGCTCTTACCTGATCTTTATTTCCTGATTTTTTCAGCTTCAGCTGCCAAACAAGGCACAGCTGCAGTTAAAAAAAACAAGAAAAGAAGGCTGTTTCAAAGGCTGCTGCTCTGCATGTGCTAATGACGATTTACAGGTACTTGGCTCACAGCAGGCAAGGAAGCTCCTAAATCCCGAACCGGTAGTTAACCCTGTCATATCCCACTCCTGGTCTAATCAGTCACAAAAAGTCAGATCTGAAGTTTTTACTTCCAGATTGTATACATCTGTGGAGATTCTCAGTCATCCAAGTCATGGTTCTCCCAAAAGTGCTTCTTCAAGAGTGTTTTTCTTTGAAGATGTTTTGCTTCTCATCCAAGAAGCTTCTTCAGCTCTGATTGGATGGTGGAGAATGGAAGGATTTATGTTACTTGCAGACAGATGGTCATTTGCATCCTTTTAAAGAGTCGTTCAGGCCACTTGGATGTTTATCTGTGTCTTCAGAGTCACCTAAAGAATTCTTGAAATGAAACATAGCTTCCTCAAGTGCTGTTTCTATGCTCTTGTATAATCTACCTCCTCTCTAGTCACCATGTCCTGTATCGTTGTTATACAATCCCAGCTCTGAACAGGGCCTCGTCTTCTTTTAATACTGCCTTAGGTATGAAACAGAGGTGGTATTCAGCAGGTTCTGACCAGTTCTGGAGAACCAGAACATTGAGTAGTTGGACATTTTGAGTAGTTCGGAGAACCGGCAAATACCGCCTCCGACTGGCTCCGCCCCCATCTATTCTCTGCCTCCTGAGTCCCAGCTGATTGGCTGGGTCTTTTTTGGCTGCCCCGCAGAGGAGAACAGAGCTGGAAAGCAGGTTAGTGGGGTGGGGAGGGAATGGAGATTTTGTAGTATCCTTCCCCTGCCACACCCACCAAGCCACACCACCAAGCCACACCACCAAGCCACGCCCACAGAACTGATAGTAAACATTTTTGAATCCCACCACTGGTATGAAAGCTGGCTGGTTAACCTTGGGCCAGTCAGTTTCTCTCACTCCTAGAAGGAGGCAATGGCAAAGCACTTCTGGAAAAACTTTGCCAGAAAAACTGGAGGTTGCGGCCAGAGAATCTGGAGAATGATTGAACAGGAAAAAAAAAAAAATATGGGTTTTGGAATAGGTAAATCACCCCATGTTATCAGATGTTTTAAAGAATCTTTTAATTTGCATGTTTTTATATAATTACTATATTCACGCATTATTTAATGTACATATTGTATTATGACTGATTATAAATAAATCAATAATAGTGTTAAGTCTGGAGCATGGGTGCGAATAATTGGAGACGAGCCGGTAGAAACAGTGAACTTCAAACTCTTTATTTACATGGTGTGACAGCTCAAACTGGATGGCTGCTATAGCCTTCCTTATATAGGCAACTTAGTAACTATTCAACCAATAGCAATCCACGAGCGCTAGCTCCGTTAACCAATGAGAATGGCCTGTTAATGGCCAATCAGATGCTCCTGAACGGACCAATCCGATCTTGCCATTAACAGCCAATCAGAAGTGCAGGGCCAGGACCCTGCACTTGACTTCAAGCTCAAGATAACTTTATTTTAACATTTATTCATTCACAACAAATTGCTTTATAATTTAATTTTTTTAAAAAAATGGGATTCTGGGTCCCTGCAAAGCAAATCATCAACTCTTCACATTCTTTCTATTTGCAATGATTCTCCTAGGCCTCACATTTTTCTATCAAAATGAAAATTATGTTTGGAACTTTTCTGGGTCAGGTTGCTAAGGATTGTTTGAAGACTCTGAAAAGCCCAGAGGCAAAATGATCTTTTGAGCACTTGACTCAGTCCATCTCCCTCCTTGTTGCTTCCTACATCAATGGCATTTTCCTTCTCTTTTCTCTCTCTCTCTCGCTCTTTCTCTTTTTGTCCACAGAAATCAGTAACCTAGAAAGTGGGAAACTTATAATACCAAATGAATTCTTGCCCCTATTTATTTTATTTGTTTATTTGTATCCTGCCTTCATTATTTTCACAAATAACTCGAGGTGGTGAACATATCCATGCTGTATTTATCCCACACAACAACAACACTATGAGGTGGATTGGACTGAGGGAGAGTAACTGGTCTAAAATCAACCAGCTGGTTTCATGCCTAAGGTGGGACTAGAACTCACAGTCTCCTGTTTCTTAACCTAGCATCTTAACCATTAGGCTGAACTCTTTCTCTTTAATTCTTTCTATTTCTAATTCTATCTATTTCATGTGTCATATGTTAAAACTGTAATGCCTGTGATGAAATGCCCAGTTCACGGGCATCCAGAGTTTGCCTGTGATGACATCGCCACCCAATCCTGACTTCTGCTTGGCAGCTTCCAAGACAGGCCATGCCAGTCAATCACTTCACCTTTTGAGCATCAGAACTGAGCCAGTAAAAACAATGTGATATGTTTTTTTTAAAAAATGCTGAAGGCATCTCTCCTAGCCTTTCTTTTATATTCAGAAGAGAGCCTGATTATTAGTGTCAGGAGGAAAGGTTGTTGTTTTTTTTTTTTTTAGTATTATTATTGAAATCTTCCAGTTGCCTTTTTGTGGTGATGCCACCAACAACCAAGCTGGAACAAGATGATATGGCTCCTATTCTCTCTGACAATGTTTTCCAATGTCAGGATAATAATTTGGGGTTCCAACTCGAGACAGGGCTGCAGAAGAATGAATAAAAATGAAATCCGGACAGCTGCAAGGAAAGAAGAAATATTACATTCCTAAAAGCAAAGTGGGGTTGCCTTTAGGGGCAGCTGCAGATAAATTGGGGTACAGCAACACAGTTTTATAGAGGAGTTTATCCTGGGTGTGGAAATGTCTACGTGATGACTCTAGATTAACACTTGAGGGGTGTGTTTTGTGTGTATGTGCTTGTAGATATCTGTAGATATCTAATGTAATTAACTCTATTGTGTTTACAGGCCTTTATCCTTTGATATGGGGATTAGGTCTGGGTGACTTATCTAGGTTTGAGGAAGTTTGGGTAAAAGATTTTCCCCCGATTGCTATTTTTACTCAATTAATTTGGTTTCAGCTTGATATCAATTCTCTAATGGAGTTGTTGATTCTCAGTCCAGGGTGGATTCTGCTAATGTTTTGAGGCAAGATGGAAACAGTATGAAGAATAACATATATTTTGAGATTATACTTCTCACACCATCCTGCCTACACTTGTTGTTGAGCAGATTTTGTATCCCACATTGTATCCCATATTAATACCTGATGTGGAGAAGATAGATTTTATTTTATTTTATTATTTTATTTTATTTTCTTAGTTATTTTATTTTATTAATATTTTATTTCAGTTTATTCAATTTTATTTAGTTTTCTTGTTGTTGTTAGTTGGAAAGTCATGTCCAACCCTTCACAACCCCATGGACAACATTCCTACAGGCCTTCCTGTCATCTACCATCCCCTGGGAGTCCATTTAAGCTCACGCCGACTGCTTCAATGGCTCCATCCAGCCACCTCATTCTCTGCCGTCCCCTTCTTCTTCTTTTGCCCTCAACCGTTCCCAGCATTAATCTCTTCTCCAGTGAGTCCTTCCTTCTCATGAGGTGGCCAAAGTATTTGAGTTTCATCTTCAGGATCTGGCCTTCTAAAGAACAGTCAGGGTTGATCTCCTCTTGGACTGACCAGTTGGCTCACCTTGCATTCCAAGGGACTCACAGGAGTCTTCTCCAGCACCAGAGTTCAAATGCCTTGATTTTATTTAGTTTGTTTTAGTTTATTTATTTTATTTTATCATTATTTTACTTATTTTATTTTGTTTGTTTGTTTTATTTTATTTTTTGAGTTGATGACTGAGGCATTTGGAAGAGGTATTCCTGAGTGGTGCAGGGAAGGTTGATAGTTTGTGACAAAAATCCAAATCTGAGGTAATTTAATTTCAATTCAGATCAAATTAATTGCATGTGTGTAATACAATTGTTGCTATCATCATCATCATCATCAAGATCTCACTTCATCGTATTAAATATCCATACTTGACAGCTTTGAGAGAGGATGAGTTTATCCATCTAAAAACAGGCTTTGAATGTTTATAATGAGACCGACTTAAAACCACAAGTGAGCCCAACATTTCTGCTGCTAAGTGAGACATTGGTTATGTGAGTTTTGCCCCATTTTACTACCTTTTTTGCCACAGCTGTTAACTGAATCACTGCAGTTGTTAACTTAGTAAGGTGGTCGTTAAGTGAATCTGACTTCCTCCTTGAGGTTGCTTGTCATAAGCTTACGAAAAGTGAATACATGATCACGGGACACTACAACCATCATAAATATGAGTCAGTTGCCAAGCATCTGATTTTTTGTCACATGACCCTGTGGGTATTGAAACAGACATAAGTTTTTCTTGTGTCTTTATAACTTTGGTCACTAAGTGAACTGTTATATGTTGAGGGCTGTACTAAGATTCTTCATTCTGTTTAAATGCGTATCAACACAGCAATGCCAGCAGTCATAACCAGAATGTGATTAAGTTCATATATCACATTAAATCATGGTTTCTGTTGTGTATGCAATATAATTAATAAAGTATGAGCTTGGAGTAAGTGCAGGGTTCTGGCCCTGCACTTCTGATTGGCTGTTAAGTGGCCGGACCGGATTGGCCCGTTCCGGGGAATCCGATTGGCCTTTAACAGAGAGTTCTTATTGGTTATAAAAGCTAGCGTTCCTAGCTTGTTATTGGTTAAACGTTACAAGGTTTGCCTATATAAGGTGGGTTTTACTGATATTACATGAGCAAGTCACGATGTAAATAAAGAGCTGATGTTCACCGTTCAGAAACTTGTCTCCATTCTTTCTCGCCCATGTTCAAACTTAACACTGGCGACAAAGGTGGGATTTGGAGACATCTGAACCAATGAAACTTCGAAGAACACTGAGCACGTGACAGACGACGCCAACAACGGAACCATGTCCGGTGGCATCGTACCACCCGCTCCATTCGATCCAACCCAAGAGGACTGGGAGTCCTACATGGATCACTTCCAAATGTTCCTAGAGATGAACAATTTAAAGGACGCCACACCAGGAAAGAAATGGGTGGTGTTTCTAACACATTGCGCTCCAACCGTATTTAAGATGGCTAAAGCACTAGCCAAAACCCGAGAAGTGAAAGCCATGGATTGGGACGACCTCGAACCTATCCTGCGAGACCACTACGCTCCGACCGTGCCTACGCTCGTGAGACACCACGAGTTTTATCAAAGAAGCCAGCGAAAAGGAGAAAGCGTGGCCGACTTCATAGCAGACCTCTGAAATTTGGGAGGCCTCTGCGGATTCACTGATCTAGAAGAAGCACTAAGAGATCACATAGTTCTGAGATTAGATGCGCCAGGCGTCCAAAGCAAGCTGATGGCGAAAGGCGACATCAGCCTTGCCGATGCCATCGCCGATGCTACCGCAGCGGAAGCAACCAAGAAGTCGGCTGCACAACTATGCCAAAACCACACTCCGGTACCATCACCGGCCAGCGAACTCTCACCTAGTTCAGAAGGGCAGCTCACAACAATGCACCACGAGGACCTCTCTTCATCGTCAGACAGCGACGAAGAAGGGGTCCATCGACTGCAGTCCGACCGGGACCCTCACCCGAAGCCCTTACGCCCTTGCGCTGGCTGTGGAGCCAACCATGCCAGGTCCGAATGCAAATTCCGCGACGCACTCTGCCATGAGTGCGGGAAACGAGGCCACATCGGACGGGTCTGCCGCAGCTTGCCAAGACCCAGCCAGGCCTCAAAAGGGGCTAACTATTGCCAATCGACAGGAAACCGTCCTGTAAGGTGAGAGCCAGTAAACCACTCCTACAGAAATCGAGCTTTGCAAAGAGAAGAGGCTCACCATACTATTACTATCGGTCACGCCTCAGCCTTGGACACTAAGAAAATCTGAGTCACAGTAGCCATCGAGAACCAGCCTTGCCACCTGGAGGTTGACTCGGGATCGTCCCTCTCAATGGTGTCTTGGAAGACACTCAAACAACTCATCCCCACAATTCAACACCAAGATCTCCATTTCCAACGCCTCATCCTCAAGGACTACCAGGGGAATTGAATCCCCGTTGTCGGGTCCTGTCGAGTCCGAGTCTCCTTCAAGAAGCACACAGCATACTTACCTTTAACAGTCATTGATAGAGATAGGCCTAGCCTACTGGGCCTCCAATGGTTCACGCCACTCGGCATTGAAGTGGCCGGCATAAACCGAGTTGGTGGCTGTGACTGGGAGGAAGACCTTATTTCTGAGTTCAGGGACGTCTTCGCAGACAGCTTAAGTGAGTACAAGGGGACCCCAATCTCATTCAGCTTAGATCCAAAAATAGCTCCCATTCACCTAAAACCCCATCGAGTTCTGTTTGCCTTAAAAACAAAAATCGACGAACAACTTGACAAACTGATAGCTCAGGGGGTGTTGGAGCCCATCGATCACTCCCCGTGGGAAACCCCTATTGTAACACCCATTAAGCCAGACGGGTCAATCCGAATTTGTGGGGACTACCGGGCCACTTTGAACCACGCCCTGCAGCAGAACGCGTATCCAGTTCCGGTGGTGCAGCACCTCCTCCATTCCCTGGGGGACGGGAAAGTTTTCGCTAAATTGGATTTAGCTCAGGCATATCAGCAATTACCAGTAGATGAAAAAACGGCACAGGCCCAAACTATTGTGACGCACCGAGGTGCCTTTAAATGTACCCAGCTGCAATTTGGAGTAAGTGTAGCCCCGGGGATTTTTCAGAGCCTTATGGAAAGGTTATTGCAAGGGATTAAGGGCATGGTCCCCTATTTTGACGATGTATTAATTGCAGCCCCTACAAAAAAAATCTTACAGGACCGGTTAAAATTAGTCCTAAAAAAATTCCAAGAGGCCGGTCTTAAGGTTAAAAAAAACAAATGTAAATTGTGTACTGACAGTGTTGAGTTTTTAGGGTACCTGATTGATAACCAGGGCATTCACCCTACCGAAAGTAAATTAAAAGTGATCAAAAACGCTCCCAGGCCACGAAACAAGGCCGATCTCCAGGCGTTCCTTGGCCTCATCAATTTTTATAATGTATTTTTACCGCACAAAGCAACGGTCGCTGAACCATTACACCGATTGTTAGATAAAAGAGCAAATTGGTTATGGGGTTACCGTGAAGAACAGGCATTCCGAAATGTTAAAAAACTGCTCACTTCTGACTCTGTACTCATGCAGTATAACGAGACTTTGTCATTAGTTATAACCTGTGATGAATCGCCTTTCGGGGTGGGCGCCATTTTGAGCCACGTACTGCCTAATGGGAATGAAGCCCCTGTTGCATATTTTTCAAAGACTCTTTCAAAAACGGAGTGGAACTATGGACAAATTGATAAAGAAGCCCTTGCAATTGTCCCAGCTGTGAAAAGATTTCATGAATACGTGTATAGTAGGGTTTTTATTATTGTGACTGACCACAAGACTTTGTTGGGGATAATAGCCGGAGATAAGCCGACTCCCTACATATTATCCCCTAGGATGACTCGATGGTCAGAATTCTTAGCTGCTAATAATTATTGGCTGCAATACCGCCCGGGGAAAGCCATTCCCCACGCCGACGCATTGAGCCGAGCACCGCTTCCAGAGACTCTTGATGATCCTGCACCAACGGTAACCACGTTACAAATCGAAGCGCTCAACTCGCCACCACTGACCGCCCGAGATATCGCGAGAGAAACCAAATGCGACCACACCCTAGCACGAGTCCTAGGCTGGGTAGAACGCAGATGGCCATTGGACCAGTTATCAGATGACTTCACACCATTCAAAACTCGACAGACCGAACTCTTCTCCCAGAAAGGCTGTGCCATCTGGGGTGATAGAGTCGTTATTCCAGAACGGCTCTGAAAAGCGCTGCTGAGAACTTTGCACGATGGCCACCCCGGCATCGTGCAAATGAAAGCCCTTGCACGAAGCTACGCATGGTGGCCAGGCATTGACAAGCAAATCGAACAGTGGGTTAAAGCTTGTCCCAAATGCCAAGAAGTCAGCAACGCCCCACCAAAAGCCATGCCTACTGAATAGGAGACACCACGTGGACCCTGGTCCCAAATTTACCTGGACTTCGCGGGGCCAACCAAGAGCCACACCTTCCTGTTTACCATCGATGCCTACTCCAATTGGCTCAAAATTCATCGCATGATGACTACAACCTCTGAGGCAGTCATCAAGATTCTAAACAGACTCTTTGCAACCCATGGATTACCAGACATCCTGGTATCCGATAACGGCCCTCAATTTACTGCACTAGCATTCGAGCAGTACCTCGCTGACCGCGGCATCCGTCATGTGCTCACCTCGCCTGCGCACCCTGCGAGCAATGGCCGAGCAGAACGCATGGTTCAATTTGTGAAGAAAACCTTGCAAAAGGTAGACTACAACAACATTGATGACAAGGTCAACCAAATCCTCTTTTTGCAACACATCACCCCCACATAGCGCCACCAACAAAACTCCCGCTGAACTGCTAATGGGACGAAAGCTCCGCTCCCACCTTGACCAGTTGCACCCTGCGTATGAACCAGAGAAACCACTAGGATCCAGCGACCGCTGTCGCACCTTCCAGGTAGGAGACCTGGTTTATGCAAAAAACCTATCGGGCGACCTGTTGTGGGTGGAAGCGACAGTAGTATGTGTAACTGGCCCTAGATCCTACCTCGTGCAATGCCTTGACGATAAACTTTGGAAACGGCATATCGACCAATTATGGTCGCAGCTTGCAGCGGCCAAGTCGCAACTCCCCTATGACCAAACTGAGGGGGGAGGTACGGAAGAAGATGAAGCCCTAGGAAACCCGTTCGAAGGAAACGACGATTTAATTGAAACTCAGGAAGTGGAGCTGGAGGGAGAAACGTCTGCACCTCAGGGAATCGAGGAAAATGTGGGCAACGACGTAGAAGTGAACTCTGAACCAGAAACAGCCCCACTGCCAGACAACGATCTACCTCAGCGAGATTGTAACCAGCCGATACAACGGAAATCAAGGGACTAAAAAGAGAACCGTCCTATTTAAGGGACCATGTAACTGCGCCCTGAACTAAGGAACCAGGGGGAAGGGGTGTTGTGTATGCAATATAATTAATAAAGTGTGAGCTTGGAGGAAGTGCAGGGTTCTGGCCCTGCACTTCTGATTGGCTGTTAAGTGGCCGGACCGGATTGGCCCGTTCCGGGGAATCCAATTGGCCCTTAACAGAGAGTTCTTATTGCTTATAAAAGCTAGCGTTCCTAGCTTGTTATTGGTTAAACATTACAAGGTTTGCCTATATAAGGCTGATGTTTACTGATGTTAAATGAGCAAGTCACGATGTAAATAAAGAGCTGAAGTTCACTGTTCAGAAACTTGTCTCCATTCTTTCTCGCCCATGCTCAAACTTAACAGTTTCCAATAATCGTGGATCAAGATCTTATTTTTGGGACCATACCTCTCTGTTACCTACCTTAGTTTATCGGTCTCAGAGATTGGGTTAAACAAACCATGACTTAATAGAACACACAAATCCATGAAACAAATATTAAGCAGGCAAAAAAGAGTTCCTTCTTGCATTACTAGGAACGATATTTATCAAAGTGAATTGACTTAAGTTCTTACAGAAAGAAAGCAGATTGTTAGCCTTCTCCCTTGTAGAAGCAGAAGAAAGGAGCAAGAATTTGGCTTCCCTACTTCAGTGTTTCTTGAAAAGGGGGCTGGAATAGAAGCTCTCCAAGGTCCCTTCCAGCTCTATTCTGATTCTGATTAAATCTGATTCTGAATCTGAATCTTGGCAATGTTTAGACATGTGGACTTAACTCCCAGGATTCCCCAGCCAGCTGGCTGGGGAATTCTGGGAGTTAAAATCCACACATTTTTAAATTGCTGAGGTTGAAAAACACCATTCCAGAAAATGGCACCATGTGTAGTCTTGATAATTTTTTCTTCTCAGTGTGTACTTGAAACTATGGCCTTAGTGTCACATTAGCAGCTGTGCCTTTGATGGCAACATTCAACGCCTCCTGGCATTTCATATTGAGACTGTGATTACGAGGGAGGAGCCTTTGATTTCATCTCATCTTTTATTTATCACAGCGCTTTGCTGAATCAACAGTCCAGTGTTATCGTTGTATTTACTCAGAAGTAAATCTCACTGGGTTTGTTAGGGTTTGCTCCTGGACAAGTGTTGCAAATTTTCAGTGTTAGTCATTCTCTCTCTTTTGTGCACTTTGTGTATTTGTTTTTAATCAAGAATTTGGAAAAGAAGATAAATATATCAGAAAGAAGGAAGGAAAGAAAGAAGGAAAGAAGGAAAGAAAAGAAGGAAGGAAGGAAGGAAGGAAGGAAGGAAGGAAGGAAGGAAGGAAGGAAGGAAGGAAGGAAGGAAAAAGAATGAAAAGAAATAGAAGCAGCTTTCAATCTATGGTTACAAAAAAGAAAAACCTTTTTTCTGTTTATTTTTTTCTAATTATCCAAGCCATAAATCACATGATTGTTTTCTTTTTGGTTTCAAACAAAATGTTGGCTTTGGACGGTCTTTATCAGCAATGAAAGGAGAACATTTCATGAAGAGTTTTTCCCAGTTTTGTATATGCCAGTTATTAGCATGTGAGGCATATTCTGTGGGAATAAACAGGATTTTGCTTCATATTTTAATATTTCAGAGCCTTCAGCTGTAGCATAACTTGGTTTGGATTATATCAATTCTGTGTGATTGGATAATAATAGAATAACAACAGAATTAGTGATAATGTTATCTAGTTTGGGTAATAAAACAACAGCAAGAAAACAACCAAATCCAGAGGGTACTGAGGGCTCCTAATAACAGAATAGCAGAGTTGGAAGGTCTTATAGTCCAAACTCCTGCTCAAACAGGAGGCCTGATACCATTTCAGACAAATGATTGTCCAATCTCCTCTTAAAAACTCCAGAGTACCCACAAGTTTTATTTTTATTTTATCTATTTTTATTTGTCAATTGCTTACAAGATAATAGGTATAAGTAAAAACATAGTTATGAATACATGGATACATATAAGAAAAATAAAAAAATATATAAAAGAAACTGTTGTGTCCGTTTGGAAAGAGGCCAGGAGTCGGTGACTTTGTATCAAGCTCTTTATTGAAGTCAGGAACCGAACTGGCTCTCCAGCAACTTTTGCGGCTTTTTATTTCCAAGCTGCGGTGGCCGCGGCCAATGGCACCGCTTTGAATCTCCCGCGATTCGAATCTACCAATCGCGGGAGATTCTCAGCGAGCCAATCGGCGCGGCTCGCCTAACCAATCCGATCGCCCCGCGCTTTGGCCAATCAAAGTGCGGGGATCTCAAGAATTCAAATTAAGGTACAGAACACCCCTCCCCTCTTAGTTTGGTCCTACGTAGCGTAGGCGGGGCTCCGTCTTTGTCTACTGAACCTGCGCAGGTCAGTCGTAGGTTGGATCCCGGCCGGTTCGGTCGGGGTCTCTGTTTCTCTTGACTCCGTCGTGGGAACCGCCTGATATGTCTGGCCGGGCCGCCCTTCGCAGCTCCCTCCTGGGCTACCCGGGTTGGTTGAGCTGTGGGTTTCGCCGCTCCCGCTCGGTCTTCCCGGGTTGGTTGAGCTGGCCTGGCTGTCTCTCCCTGGCGAGGTTTCGTGCTGGCTGCTTGCAGGTGAGTATGGCTGGTTTCTTTCTTCTGGGTTTTGGTTCCCGGGGTATCCCCTCCCCTCATGAATTGTGTTGAGGGGGTTTGTTTTTTTTGGTTGCGTGTCGGTGGTGTCTTTTGTGGCAGTCATTGATCTTAACTGATCGATGTGGCGTTTCCACACTTGTCTGTCGGTTGTTTGTAGCCCGGTACGAGCGTGGGCCTGTTAGCTGTGTTATGATTGCTGGTACCCATAATGGGTCTCCGGTTAGGTTCTTCGCGTAGACGGCGTCGCCTGGTGCGAAGGTTCGGTGTTTGCTGGTGGAGTCTGGGGGTTTCTCTGGGTTGTAAGTGGGGTGTAGTCTATCGAGTGTGGACCTTATTTTCCTCCCCATTAGCAGTTCTGCCGGGCTTTTATTTGTTGTGGTGTTCAGGTTTATGTGCTGTATGAAGAGTAATTTATTTATTTTGTCTTGGATCTCCCCGTGGTCTATTTTCTGGATGGTTTTTTTTGTGAATTGAACCATCTGTTCCGCCCTTCCGTTCACCACTGGATGCACTCAGGCTGTCAGTGCGTGTTGTATGCCCCTTTCCTCTAGGAATTTTTTGAATTCCAGCGAGGTGAATTGGGGCCCTTTGTCGGACACGAGGACGTCTGGGAGGCCATGTGTTGCGAAGAGTTTGCCGAGTTCTTTGGTCACGGCCTCCGTGGTGGTTGTTCTCATGTTGCTTACCTCCAGTCAGTTGGAGTAAGCGTCTACGGTTATTAAAAAAGTGTTTCCTTTTGTGGGCCTGGCAAAATCTATGTGGATTCTAGACCAAGGTCCCCTGGGGGTTTCCCACTCTAGAATGGGTGCTGTGGGTGGGCTTGGTCTAGTTTCCTGGCATCGTTGACACCTTGCTATCCAGGCCTCGATCTGTTTGTCCATCCCTGGCCACCAAGCGTAACTTCTGGCCAGGGCTTTCGTTCTAACAATGCCCAGGTGCCCCTCGTGTAACAGTTCCAGTACCTTCCCTTGTAGTTTTTCCGGGATGACCACCCTATCCCCCCATAGTATACACCCTTTTAGTAACGAGAGTTCCGTTTGCCGGTTCCGGAATGTCCTGAAAGTCTCGTTGTTGTCCTTTTCCGGCCACCCTTTCTCTACCCAATGCAAAACCCACACCAGACGTTTGTCTTTATTAGTTTCTTGGGCAATGTCTGACATGGTTATGGGTAGGTCGGGTAGAGTCTCTATGCTGACGGTGGTCGTCGTGGGTGCTGGGTCAGTGTCTGGTTCGGGTAATGGTGAGCGGCTTAAGGCATCCGCATGGGAGATAGTTTTACCGGGTCGGTGTGTGAGTCTGTAGTTGTAGGCGGCCAGGAATTCGGACCACCTTGTCATTCTGGGAGACAGAATGTTCGGGGTGGCCCTGTTCCCTGCGAGTATTCCCAGCAGCGGTTTGTGGTCGGTGATAATGGTAAACGTCCAGCCGTAGAGGTACTCGTGAAACCTTTTCACTGCGGCGACGATAGCCAAAGCCTCTTTGTCCAGCTGGCTGTAGTTCCGCTCCTGTTTGGTGAGGGTCCTTGAAAAGAACGCGATGGGCACTTCCTTTCCATCGGGGAGAGTGTGGCTGAGGACAGCGCTGATGCCGAAGGGTGATGCGTCGCATGTGATGGCTAGTGGTAGGGTCTCGTTGTACTGGATGAGGACGGCATCCGAAGTGAGCAGGTCCTTGGTTTTCCTGACGGCGGCTTCCTCGCGTTTCCCCCAAGTCCAGGTAGCCACCTTGTCCAAAAGCCTATGCAAAGGCTCCGCCGCGGTCGCCTTTTGGGGCAGGAAGACATTATAAAAGTTAAGTAGCCCCAGAAATGCCTGCAGTTCTGTTTTTGACCTGGATGTGGGGGCTTCTTTGATGGCTTTAATTTTTTTGTCGGTGAGGTGAATGCCGTGTCGGTCTAGGATGTATCCTAGGAATTCGACCTGCTCTGTGTACAGCTGGCATTTTTCCCTCTTCACTTTAAGCCCGGTTTCTTTGAATTTCGTTAGCACCTCCCTTAGGCGACTCTCTAGTTCGGCCTGGTTGGTTGCCAATACTAGTACATCGTCGAAGTAGGGTACCACCCCCTTGATGCCTTGTAAGAGTCTTTCCATGAGGCTCTGGAAAATTCCAGGCACCACGCTGACTCCGAATTGGAGTCGGTTACATCTAAAGGCTCACCGGTGGGTGACTATGGTTTGCGCCTCTGCAGTTTCCTCGTCGACCGGCAGTTGCTGGTATGCTTGGGCCAGGTCGAGTTTCGCGAAAACTTTGCCCCCTCCCAGTGAGTGTAGGAGATGTTGCACTACTGGGACGGGGTAAGCGCTTTGCTGCAAGGCGCCATTTAGGGTGGCCTTATAGTCCCCCAGATTCTCACTGACCCATCAGGCTTGATTGGAGTGACTATTGGGGTCTCCCACCGGGCGTGGTCTATGGGTTGTAGGACCTCTTGCTTGACGAGCTTGTCAATTTGCTCGTCGATTTTTTGTTTGAGTGCGAAAGGTACCTGCCTTTGTTTTAGGCATTTCGGAGGAACGTTTGGGTCTAGGCTGAAGGATATAGGGGGCCCTTGGTACTTGCCTAGGGTGCCGTCAAACACTTCTTGGAAGTCCCGGGCCAGTTGCTGCTCCCAGTCAGCTTCGGCGATGTGGTCAACGCCCGTGACTGCGATGCCAAGCGGTGCAAACCATTGAAGTCCCAGCAGGCTAGGTCGGTCTCGATCGACGATGGTCAAGGGAAGTCTTTCGGTGTGCCCCTTGTAGGTTACTGTGAACTGTCCTGTTCCGACTACAGGGATGCGGTTTCCCTGGTAGTCTTTAAGGATTAGTCTCTGGATTTCTAATCCCCTTCTCTGGATGGTAGGCACCAAGCATTTAATTTCTTGCCAGGCTACCATTGAGACGTAGGACCCGGAGTCCACCTCCATTACCTCTACGTAGACTTTTCGGGTGTTGGGAGTTGTTGCGTGGCCGATGGTGACCGTCTGATGTGTCTCTTCTCTCCGTCGGGTCTCGCCACCTCGTTGGGCTCATCCGTTCCGGTCCCAACGGCTGGGTTGTCGGCTGGGCGTTCTCTGGTCCTGGGTGGTGTGCTCTCTTGTCTCCGCTTGCTCCGGTCCCATCGTCTGGGGCTGTGGGTTTTCTTGAGGCGGCAGACGTGGGTGATGTGGCCCTTTTTGTCGCAGTGCCGACAGACTGAGTCAAAGAACCGGCATTCAGATCTGGGGTGGTCGCCTCCACAACCGGCACACGCAGTCCTCGACTTACAACTCCGCCGGCTGCGCTGGTCGCAGCCTGCCTGGAGACGGTGGATTTCTTCCTGCTCATCTGAAGTGCCCGAGCTGGAGTGGAGTTCGCCCTGGTGGGTGGTAGTTTCAGGTTGGGCCTCGGCCAACCTTGCAGGGTGGTTGTTTACGGTGCGGTCCCCGGCGTTCGGTCTCCGCATGCGGTCTGCTGATTGTCGGGTGGCTTTGGCTGCCGTGGCTTCGGTGATGGCATCAGCGAGAGCGATGTTACCCTTGGCCATCAGCCAACTTTGGAGAACGGGGTCCCAAAGGCCGAGCACAATTCGGTCCCGCAGGGCCTCGTTCATATTGGAGAACTCACATAGTCCTCCAAGGCGCCGCAGCTCTGTGATGAAATCACTGAAACTCTCGCCCAACCGCTGGTCCCGCCGATAAAATTCGTGTCGTTGGATGAGGATGGGTACGGCTGGAGCGTAGTGTCTCCGGAGTAATGGCTTGAGGACATCCCAATCCATCATGGTAACGTCGGCGGGCTTGGCTAGTGCTTTTGCCATCTTAAACACTGCGGGCTTGCAGTGCGTTAGGAAGATGGCTCGTTTCTTCGGTCCGGTGGCATCCTTCAGGTCGTTGCATTTGAGGAACATGCGGAATCTGTCCGTGTAAGATTCCCAGTCTTCGCTAGCGGGGTTGAAGGGTGTTGGTGGCACGATGCTGGCCATCTCGTCGGTTGGCTGGCTTCCGTCGGACACGTGCTTCGGTTCAGGATCAGAATCCCACCTTCGTCACCAGTGTTGTGTCCGTTTGGAAAGAGGCCAGGAGTTGGTGACTTTGTATCAAGCTCTTTATTGTTGCTAGGAACCGAACTGGCTCTCCAGCAACTTTTGCGGCTTTTTATTTCCAAGCCGCGGCGGCTGCGGCCAATGACACCGCTTTGAATCTCCCGCGATTCGAATCTACCAATCGCGGGAGATTCTCAGCGAGCCAATCGGCACGGCTCGCCTAACCAATCCGATCGCCCCGCGCTTTGGCCAATCAAAGCGCGGGGATTTCAAGAATTCAAATTAAGGTACAGAACACCCCTCCCCTCTTAGTTTGGTCCTACTGTTCTCCCTCCATCAGAAATGCTTTGTGTTCCAATCTGGTGGCTCAGGCTCCCTCTGACCTCGGTCACCAGCAGCCTTGTGCTTGGCAAGGTTACACCAAGGACAATCCAGGTATGCCAGGGAAGGAGAGGTAGGAAAGGAAGCAACTTCTCAGGCTTGGATGGAACCACATCCTGAGTCTGATTCACAGTTAACAGTTCTCTAGTTTAATGATAGTTTCTGACTGCTGGCTCAGAGCAAGCAGTAAACATCTCAGCCTCAAAAACAGGAGGTTGCATCTCTCACAAATTAAGGTACAGAACAGAAACAATAGGACAGGGAGGGTAGGCATGTTGGTGCGCTTATGCATGCCCCCTACACACCACTTAGGAAAGGAGTGAGCTCAATAGTAGACAGTCTAAGGTTTAAGTTTTGGGAAAACATCAGAACACCAATTGTTCCACTGATTTATTGTTCTCATTAGTCAGGAAATTTTTCCTTAGTTCTAAGTTGCTTCTCTACTTGATTAATTTCCATCGGTTGCTTGTATCAACATAATCATGAAGGAGACAATATAGGCAATTGTCAACTTATAAACCCGTTTTTGTACTTAGCAACCATTGTAGCATCCCTACTGTCACATGATCAAAATTTGGGGCCCTTGGCAACCAACATGTACAAGAGTGCCCTGGGGTCATGTGATCCACCATTTATGACCTTCCCAACAAGCTTCTGACAAAGTCAGTGGAGGAAGCCAAATTCGTTTAACAACTACATGATTCACTTAACAATTGCATTAATTCTCACAAGAACTTAAGGGAGTAAAATTGGGAGCAAGTCACTTACCATTCATCTTCCTCCACAACAGAAATTCCTGACTGTAACTCAAGGCATACTTATAAACAACAAAAATAAAAAGACTGGCAGTTGAGAATAACCATTTACAACAATAACAATAACTCCCAGGCTTGTCGAATCCTCCTACCTGGGGAAACAGCCAGAAAGAACAGCAGGGTTGTGGCCAATGTCATCTTGGGTGAACAGGTATTCCTGTCATGCCCCTTGCAGAGTCTGAATGCGAGGAGGAAGATGAACAACTGACAGGGAGTGGGAATGTGGCTCCGTTGGCTGTGGAGGAAACTGGGGAAGGGCAAAGTCTGGCTGGGCAGAGTGGGGGAGAGGTAGAACAAGGGAGAAAGAGTTCAGAGGAACACCCAGGTCCACCCTCTCTTCATCCTAGGGCATGCAGGGAGGAACAAAGAAGAGAGTAACATGGGTTGCATGGCTTATGGGGGAGGAAAGGGCCCTGATTCCCTTCATTAGCCACACCTGGGAATGAGAGTTTAAAACAAATGCATGTTGACTGCAGCATCTTCTGGGAGCAAACGTGAGTTTATTTTGTGTTGACTTTGGTTATCTGTGTTCCTGGCGTTTTCCCAGCTATGTGGAGTTATTGCCATGCCTTCACGTCTGGAATTCTTCCTCCTGCCCTGTCAAGCTAATTATCTCATTTTGCCTTGATTGGACTTATAGTTACAGTTTTTGTTGATCGTGTTTTGGACTTGATTCTCTGCAGCCAACGGCTGTTCCTGGGAGAGTTTTTCTCCAGCCAGAAGGTAACCAGGACATTGAGGGCAAAGTTGGAGCTAATAAAGGGACTCCTACTGATTATCTGACTGCGCTGCCTTTGTGCCATGTCCTGGGTCATCACAATTCCAAAAGACAGTATGGCAACAGAAAAAGCCCATGGAATTTTTTAATGCATAGGATTATTTCTTTTCTTTTTCTTTTTGCATATACTTGACAGTCAGAATTATTGATGCATCCACACCACCAACTCTTTTACTCCACAGTTCCTTACGGTCTTTAGATCTGCTGACCTTGAAATATTGAGAACCTCCAGACAGCACCCTCAGTCACGGTGCCTCCTCTTTTTTTCCAGATGGCCTCTAGGACACCACATATAATCTGCATCCCACTGGCTGAATTACCAATTGTCCAAGAGTAATACATTTCTTGGGGAATGATGGCTAGCAGTTAAAACACTGGGCTTGTTGACTCGAAGGTTGGCAGTTTGAAACCCAAACACCATGTGATGGGGTATGTTCCTCTATTTGCCCTGGCTCCTGCCATGCAAGCAGTTTGAAAACATGCAAATGCAAATACATAAATAGGTACCACTTCAGTGGGAAGATAAAAGCATTATGTACACCTTAGCATATAGTCATGATCTTGGAAATATCTTTGGACATGGCAGACTCCCTCGACTAGGAAATACAGATAAACACTGGCACCTAGAATCAGACACGATTGAGCAGCAGGAAAAGATTGAGCAGGGTAATTTTTTTACATTTAATACCTCTCTACTTTCTGGAAGTAGGTGAGGAGAGGAAGAGGGAGGAGGAGGAGGAGGAGGAGGAGGAGGAGGAGGAGGAGGAGGAGGAGAAGAAGAAGAAGAAGAAGAAGAAGAAGAAGAAGAAGAAGAAGAAGAAGAAGAAGAAGAAGAAGAAGAAGAAGAAGAAGAAGAAGAAGAAGAAAGAAAGAAAGAAAGAAAGAAAGAAAGAAAGAAAGAAAGAAAGAAAGAAAGAAAGAAAGAAAGAAAGAAAGAAAGAAAGAAAGAAAGAAAGAAGAGGAGGAGTATTCGCCAATGTATTTTCCATCTAAAACTTTCAGTATATCCATTTGTCTAATGATTCCCATTCCACTCTCCCTCCCAAACATCTAAAACTTGTCCAGTCTCATTCTAACATTCATCTGTTGCACTCAAAAGCCTCCATAAGCTGTGAAAGTGACATGGTAGCACGTTTTTACAATCTTGCCCCCGGCACTGCTACCAGTTGCAGTGACCACGGTGGCATGTTGCTACTGTGGGCGAATTGGAAGGGGAAGAAAATATATTCAATAAAATGAATTTAGGAAGAATTGAGCTCCTTTTATAGAAAACCCAAGGAGGCTCTGTGGGTGGAGAGAAATGGTTGGCATCAGCCCAGGAACAGGAAGGTGGGAAGATTAAAACAAAAAACTGCCCACTAATGGGAAAATGGGCTGCTGACAAGATATGCCAACTTGCCATGATTGCAATGAAATTGCCAGTTTTGTTCCAGTTTCTAACACAAATGCAATGGGGGAAAAATTGACTCAGTGTTCAGAATTAAATGATGTTTTTATGTCCAGTGATTATCCTGAGGAGGTTGCAAAACTTTGATGTGAAACATCACAAATTTAGAGAAGAATGTAACCAGAGTGCTGCAGGTGGAAGGAGAAATATGTACCGAATACTAAGAAAAAAAAAAGATTCTAAATGTTATAAAATGATAAATGCTAAAAAAAAATGTTCTCCCACCTTCAAGTGCAAGCAGAGAATTATATTTTGCAAGTTGGATTATCCACCACTCTTTTAGCAACAGGGACTTCACAGCTATGGAGCAAATAGGCTGTGACATACTTCAGTTTATGGAGAAGGATTGCAGAGATACATAGGCTTCTGAAATAGTTGGCTCAAAGGTGCTTTTTCAAAAGGCAGCTGGACTGGTTGAGGAAGAAGAAGAAACAGTTTTGCCTCTCATTCAAGAAGCATCACCTTCTTGGATGAGTATCATCCAAGCAGTGGAACAACAACAACTTCTTCTTCTTCCTCTTCCTCCTCCTCCTCCTCCTGGAATAAATAACCCAGTTACTTTTTGAAAAAGCACCTTTGAAACAACTATGAGCTCGATGACCGAGAATCTCCATTAAACATTCTGAAATAGTTTTCATAAAAAGTTGTTGCTGGAGGAACTTGATCTTTCAAGAATATGTATAAGTAAAATCAGATTTGGATACAATCCACAGGTAAGTGGGAAAGACAGAAAGCTAAACTCTGGGTTAATATTACCAAATCAGATAACTTTATTATGGAACTTAACCAGCAGAAAAAAAGAAGACAAGGAGAAAAATAGTTTTCAAACATCTAGGACATCCAAATATAAAGAAATAAATCACCTGGAGATTGGCCCAAAGTCAGATAGGCAGCTTGCATGGCTAAGACAAGACTAGAACTCACAAGCTCCAAGTTTCTAATATGGTGCATTAAACCACCAACACATCAAACTGGAATATAGGAAATTAATATTGTAAATAGTAACTGTGGCAAGATTACAATATTGTATGCAAAAAGTTAGAAATACCAACAGTGGAAGAATGGATTATAAAATTAACTGAACTTGCAGATTTGGGGGTGAACAGTTTGGAGAGAGGAAAAAATAAAATTTCTTTCTTTATTTTAGAAAGACTAGAAAAGGGTTTTTTTTTAATTGTAAGAAAAAACTGATTTAATTGACGATTTTGATGTTTTGGGGATTAAGATGGGAGAAAGAAATTGGGAAAATGTTTAAGTTTATAATTACTCAACAGAAAGAAGGATGGAAACATAATTGTACATTTTATCTCTTTTATAATATTCTTCCCTTTTCTTCTTTTTCTTACTTTCTTTTTTGTTTGTTCCGTATTCTTTTACTTTGCTGAAACATTCATACGAAAAACCTTTAGAAAGACTGGATCCCAAATATCACATGGTTGTCATATAAATGCTATTTCTCAATACAAAACTTGTTCTGACCCAGGCTTCCTAAACCGTAATTATACACACACTTATTTTAAAAACAAGACTTATTTTATTGCAATGCTGGGAATTGTTTTCATTCCCAGCCGGAATTAATCTCAAACAGTCCCCCGAGATAAGCACACACCTTTCAGCTTGGGGAAGTACTGCCAAAAACAGAAGTATCAAATGAACTAGAAAAGAAACCAACCAAAGTACAAAAAAAAACCCAACCAAAGTACAAAGAGCTTCAAGGATGACTCTGAACCAATCGAACTACTTTGCTTCCTGCAAAGGTTTCATCATCTTGGCCTGACTTTTATACCTTATGGGATGGGCAATCACCTCCCAGCCTTACTCTCGAGTCGCCCCTTTTGTTTCAGCTGCTCTCACCTTCTAGCAGCTCTGTGCATACATGCACTGGGAACAGGCTCCCCTGGGTCCTCTGCCTTGCTGATGCCAGACTCTGAAGACTCCAAAGGCAGCACCCCACTCCCAGATCGTCCTGGCTCCATCAGACGCAGGACCCTCATCCACGTCCTCTCCAGATTCAGGTCTCCATTCTTCTCCACTGTCCAATTCCGTTGCCATCTGCACAGGCTGCCGGTGAACCACAACAGAACTGTTGCTACATGCTTATATAATATATATTTAGCTTCTTTAAAAATGTCCTGTAGTTCTGCCTGGTGATCAAGATAACACCAAGTTTATCAGGATGATAAAATCAAAAAGGGATTGCAAGAAACTCCAGAGGGATTTCCTCACTCACCCCACTCCCGATTGATAGAATGAGCATTCAAATACCAAGCGCATTTGAAATGCAGGCCCTTGCAGAGGGCAACACGTTAGAGGAATATATAAATGAATGAAGTCTAAGCTGGCAATGTTTGGACAAGAAAGGGTTTTTTGTTTTGTTTTTACTCATGAACAGTAGCTGAATGAAAATGTCAAGCCGGTTTTCAAGGCAGGGTTGTTTTCTTTTAATTCTGTATTGGGAATCATTTGGAAGGATGTTGAAAATAAATACAGCAGTGCCTTTTTGTAAATTGCAGCTAAGAAGAAGAAGCAACTTAAAATGATTGAAGGTAGGAAATGGGGAGGTGAGTCATGAAGGTCTTTTCAGCCTGGGAAAGATAGAGAAAGGAAGGAAGAGGTATGGAGAGGAAGAGGGCATATTTTTGTCTTATTAAATTGGGGTTTATTTGTGGAAACTGTTGGAAGAAATATCCTTCTCGGTTCAGTTCCATGCGGGAAGAAAGACACTAGAAACATGGAAGCCACTTGGAAAGATGGTTTATTGATGAGCAGGATGGGTTCCTGGTCAGAAAAAGGGAAGAGGTACTGAGAGACTCTGGGTTTTATACCCTCTCTAGTTTCGAACTTCCTGGGGCACAGAGAGTATCCTGATTGGTTTATGTCAGAGGCCAAAGCTAGCTTTGTAGGTTGTCCGTGTGCTAAGTTTGGTTGAAACTTGGTGGGTGGTGCAATGAAGGACAATTGAATGGCTTTGCCTGAAGGAGGTAGATCTTTGTTATGTAGAATAGACTGGCCCAGGCCTTAACAAATGTGGGCAGGGGAGCTTTGTTTCTGCCTCTCTGAATTTCTACTTCTCTTTTAGGAGAAATATTCTGCTTTTTTAAATATCTCCTAAAATATTTCATTTTTCCAGGAGAGGGGTGGGGTTTTTAACTTCCAACAAAACAAAATATGGAGAGGTTCAGAGACAATTTAACATGGTCATGCAATGCATAGTTTAAGCAATGGAATACCTGGCGTCAGATTTATGGTAGTCCTCTGTGTGAGAGAGTGGGTGTATTTCTCTCTGGGTGTGTGCATTTGTCTGTGTGTATGTGTGTGCCAGTGTATGTGTGTCATTGTGTATGTGTGTTATTGAGTTTTGAGTCCCAAAGGTGCTTTTTTCAAGGGGGCAACTGGGCTTTCTTGTTTTCCTTTTCTTCGAAGACGTTTCACTTCTTGTCCAAGAAGTTTCTTCAGCTGTGACTGGATGGTGGGGAATGAAAGGATTAGAAATCCTTCCATTCTCCTCCATCCAGTCAGAGCTGCAGAGGTGAAGAGGCTTCTTGGATGAGAAGCCAAAAAAAAAAAAAAAAGGTCTTCAAAGAAAAACTAGAAATTCCAGCTGCTTTTTGAAAAAGCACCTTTGGGAAAACCATGACCTGGATGACTGAGAATCTCCATAGACACGTAGCTTCAAGTCACACACTGGTGTGATTGCCTGCACAAGCCCCCGAAGGCTTCTTGGCAAGATTGCAGAAGTGGTTTGTCCTGGCCTCTTTCCTAAGTCTGAAGATGACTGGCCCCAAGGTCACCCACCTGGTTTTGGATCTGAGTGAGACTAGAACTCCCTGATCTCCTGATTTATATACCCTGGTTCCTTAACCACTACCGGTTCTGTGGGCATGGCTTGGTTGGTGTGTCTTGGTGGGCATGGCAGGGGAAGGTTACTGCAAAATTCCCATTCCCACCCCACTGACCTGCTTTCCAACTCCGTTCTCCTGTGCGGAGCAACAAAAGAAGACCCAGCCTATCAGCTGGGACTCAGGAGACAGAGAATAAATGCGGGTGGGGCCAGTCAGAGGTGGTATTCTGACTACTCAAACTTTCCACTACTGGTTTTCCAGAACTGCTCAAACTTTCCACTACTGGTTCTCCAGAACTACTCAAACTTTCCACTACTGGTTCTCCAGAACTATTCAGAATTTCCACTACTGGTTCTCCAGAACTATTCAGAATTTCCACTACTGGTTCTCCAGAACTACTCAAACTTTCCGCTACTGGTTCTCCAGAACTACTCAAACTTTCCACTACTGGTTCTCCAGAACTACTCAAACTTTCCACTACTGGTTCTCCAGAACTATTCAGAATTTCCACTACTGGTTCTCCAGAACAACTCAAACTTTCACTACTGGTTCTCTAGAACTACTCAAAATTTCCACTACTGGTTCTCCAGAACTACTCAAACTTTCCACTACTGGTTCTCCAGAACAACTCAAACTTTCCACTACTGGTTCTCCAGAACTATTCAGAATTTCCACTACTGGTTCTCCAGAACTACTCAAACTTTCCACTACTGGTTCTCCAGAACTACTCAAACTTTCCACTACTGGTTCTCCAGAACTGGTCAGAACCTGCTAAATACCATGTCTGCTCTCTAGTCATCATTCTAGATAGCTTTAAAAGGAAGATGGACCATTTGTGGAGAATCTACCAGGCATCCTGATGGCTGTTTGCTATATGTGCCGTGAGTTAAATAATGAACAAGAAAAATGGAAAAGGTGTATCTTGCTGTCCATTTTTTGTTTGGTTTCTTCCTGAACCCAAAGATGTTTGTTTTCCAGAACTGAAGAAGCTTCTTGGATGAGAAGCAAAATGTTTTCGAAGAAAAATACCAAGAAAGTCCAGTTGCCTTTTTTTTGGGGGGGGGGGAAGCACAACCATGGGACTACCATGATCTGGATGATTGAGGCTCTCCATAGGCATTTCTTCCTGAAAGCATCTGGTTGGCCTCTGAGTGCTGAATTAGAAAAGCCTTTGGCATGACCATATAGGACTTTCATCTGGTCCAAAATCTAATTGCCAGGCTTTCAAGCAGAACAAGAGATTGTTCAATGGTTGTCTGGAGCTCCAGGATCTCTACTGTAAAACTTCTGAGGACCAGAACTAACAGAATACCAGCATTGGAAGGGACCTTGGAGGCCTTCTAGTCCAACCCCCTGCTCAAGCAGAAGACCTCATAGGTTTCCAGACAAATGGTTCTCTAGCCTCTTCTTAAAACCTCCACTGATGGAGCACCCACAACTTCTGGAAGAACTGCTATCTGCCCTGCATAACCCCACTTTTTCTGCCCTTCTCTGAAGGACCTAGTTTAAGTTCTACAGGTAGTCCTCGACTAACAACAGTTCATTCAGTGACTGTTCAAAGCCACAGAGGCACTGAAAAATGTGACCCACAAACACCTCTCACAGCTTTGACCCTTGCAGCATTATTTATTTATTTATTTGATTTGATTTGATTTGTCAAACGCTTACAAGATAATAGGTATAAGTATAAACAAGAGTAAGAATACAGGAAATAGGTACGATTAAATGGGGACAATAGGACAGGGATGGTAGGCACGATGGTGCACTTATGCACGCCCCTTACAGACCTCTTAGGAATGGGGTGAGGTCAATAGGTCAATAGTGGATAGTTTGAGGTTAAAGGAGTACGGGGGTTAAAGTATGTAACAATAGAGTCAAGTAGTGCATTCCAGGCATTGACCACTCTGTTGCTGAAGTCGTACTTTCTGCAATCAAGTTTGGAATGGTTTACATTGAGTTTTTATCTGTTGTGTGCTCTTATATTGTTGTGGTTGAAGCTAAAGTAGTCATTGACTGGTAGGACATTGTAGCAGATAATGTTAAGTCCAACTGTAGGCGGCATAGTTCCAGGTTGTCCAAGCCCCAAATTTCAAGCCTGGCGGTGTAGGATACTCTGTTGTGAGCAGAGGAGTGTAGTACTCTTCTCGTGAAAGAGGACTCACTCAATTCTATTAATGTCCGATATACAGTGCGGATTCCAGACTGATGAGCTGTATTCAAGTATTGATCTAGCAAAAGTTTTGTATGCTCTAGTTAGAGATTCAATATTACCAGAGAAGAAGCCACACAAGATTAGATTTACAACTCTTAATGCCTTTTTGGCAATGCTGTTACAGTGAGCTCTGGTGCTTATGTCATTTGATATGAGTACTCTGAGATCCTTAACAGAGTGAGGATCAACAAGGTCATATCCACCTGGCTTGTATTAGTATTTTTTTTTTTTTTTTACCAATGTGTAGGACAGAGCATTTGTTGGTCGAGATTTGGAGTTGCTAATTGTTTGACCATTCAGACACATAATCAAGGTCGCTTTGAAGGACAGTAGCATTGTCAGTGGTGTTGAATAGTTTTACATCATCCCATGATTAGGTGATCAAAATTCAAATGCTTGGCAACTGGCCTCCATTCACCACCTTGTTATGTCCAGAGTCCCATGATCCTGCATGAGGATGCTGCAAAGGTTGTAATTGTGAAAAATTGTCATAAGTCACTTTTTTCAGTGCCATCATAACTTTGAATGGTCACGAAACAAACTGTTGTAAATCAAGGACTACCTATAATCTGATCTGTTAGCCAGCAATTAAAAAAGGCTGGGACTGGAGGGAAGATCCACCAGGAAATGATAAGATGTTATGGTTCTTTACTTTTTACAACCAGGAAAATGAGTTTTTTTTTTTAAAAAAAGAAATATTATTATTATAAACTGCTGCTATTATTTCTCTAAAACAGTGTTTCTCACAATATTAAGATGTGTGGACATCAACTGGTTGTTGAGCCTAAATGTCTTAAAGCTGCCAAGGTGAAGAAACACTGTTCTAAAAATAAAATACAGGAAAGGAAAATTGAGATACACTGTTTGTTTGTTTTTTTAAAAAATAGTATTCTTTATTTTCCATGCACTTAGCTTAGACGTTATAAAGAGATTTTGGAAAAGGTGCAAAGAAGAGCAAGTAAGATGATTAAAGGTGTGGAGACAAAATATATATGAAGAAAGTTTGCAGGAACTGGGTATGGCCGGTCTAGAGAAAAGAAAGGTTAAGTGGGACAAGATAGCAATATTCCAGTATTTGCTGGAAAGAAGAGGGGGTCAAATTATTCTCCAAAACACCAGAGGGCAGGACAAGAAGCAATGGGTGGAAAGTAATCAAGGAGAGAAGCAACCTAGAACTAAGGAGAAATTTCCTGACAGTTAGAACAATTAACCAGTGGAACGACCTGCCACCAGAAGTTGTGGGTGCTTCATCACTGGAGGTTTTTCATAAGAGACTGGACTGTCACTTGTATGAAATGTTATAGGGTCTTCTGTTTGAGCAAGGGGCTGGACTAGAAGACCTCCAAGGTCCCTTCCAGCTCTATTCTGATTGAAATCTTAATATGTGGTCAAATAAACATGCATTTTCTTGACCTTCCCTTGCTGTCTATAGCACTGATTGTCAAGAGAGATTCACATTAAAATTGCATCACAACATCAGCAAGGGCATAGAAATTAGAGTTAAGGAATTTGTGAATTTCCATCACAAATGGAATGGAATGGAATCCCATCACATCCAGATGGCATAAATATAGAGGACCTGAGTTCAGGGGAATTTAGGAATAGCCTAAATATTAATACTGGGTTCTCATATCTTAAATCATGGCAAGGTCAAGATCTCCTTCTACTGTCAAAAGTGAGCAGTTAAAGAATAAAATTGGTGCTTTATTCTCTGAACTGGATTTATCTAACACATTTCCCATGCCAATTCAGTATAATATACCCCAGTTCAATATAGCTTTAAATAAATCAGTCTAGACTATCCATTGCAAATAATTGGGAGATTTGTTTTGTGATGTTGAACAGCGCTTACTTCCACTGATAAGAAGCACAGTGACACATTAACAGACAAATAATAATGGATTCTGAAAGTTATTTCCTTATCTCACTCATGACCCATACATTGTTAAAGTATTCAGTATGTTCTACAACATTAATCAACGGTGATTTGCAAAGAAATACCTATCTCAACGACATTATGAATTGCAGCAGAAATTCTTATATCCTTGGAAGATATATCATGCATGATATATGATATATTTAAGGTGGAATGGCTCTGGGTTTGGGCTTCTGTGGCACATGAAGAATTGCCAGCTGTGGATGTAGTTGCACTGCTCCAGATGGACACGGTGCATAATTTGGGGGTTTTCCTGGAGTTAAAACTAATGCTCAAGGAGCAGGTGGCAATTGTAGATAGGATGGCCTTTGCACAACTCCAGATTGGGTGATTTTTGTGGCCTTTCCTGGGCCAACAATCCTTGCTCATCTTCACCCATGTCTGTCACCACTTTGTCTTGACTACTGCAATATACTCTACATGGGACTGCCCTTGAAAAACTATCCAGAAGCTTCAATGGGTTCAAAGTGAGGCAGCTTACACATCATCTCTCTTTAGGGGGCTCCATTGGTTACCAATCCACAGAAAGGAAGGGGTCAAGCTATTTTCCAAAGCACCTGAAGGCCAGACAAGGAGTAATGGATGGAAACAGAATAAGGAGAGATTTAATCTGGAAATAAGGAGACATTTTCTGACAGAGAGCATAATCAACCAATGGAACAGAAGTTGCCTTCAGAAGTTGTGGGAGCTTCATCCCTGGAGGCTTTCAAGAAGAGATTGGACTGCCATGTGTTAGAAATGGTGTAGGGTCTCCTGCTTGGGTGGGTGGGGGGTTGGAATAGATGACCTACAAGGTCCCTTCCAACTCTGTTAAGGGGTTCAGGGGTGTGATTCAACTGGTGTAACAACCAGTTCGGTGAGTGCCTGCTGAACTGGTAGAATCCTACCTCTGGGCTGGTTATCACCTTTAAAACCCAACATGGTCTAATCAATTTAAGAGGATCCAAGTTGTTTAACAATTTTTATTAAGGATGGCAGCTGTCAGCAAACTTACAAATTCATCGCCCTGAATAGCAAAATTTACAAAAGCAAATAGCAACTCATAACAAGTATAGCTATTCTGTAGACATACTAATAAGGGAACTCAGTGGTGTGGAGGCCTAGTGATGAAAATGCTTGCCTCCTGCTCAGTAGGTTGACAATTCAATCCTAGGTAGTGGCAGATGTTTTTCATCTAGTGTGATGACCTGGGGCGTGGCACAAAGGCAACACAGTCAGATAATCAGTAGGAATCTGTTTATTAGCTCCAACTTTGCCCCCAGTGTTCTGGTTACCTTCTGGCTGGAGAAAAGCTCTCCCAGGAACAGCCTTCGGGCTGCAGAGAATCAAGTCCAAAATGTGGTCAACAAAAACTGTAACTATAAATCCAGTCAAGGCAAGATGAGGTAATTAATCCAACAGGGCAGGAGAAGGAATTCCAGATGTGAAGGCACGGCAATAACTCAACACGTTTGGAGGATGCCAGGAATGCAGATAACCAAAGTCAACACAAGATAAATTCACATTTGTTCCCAGAAGATGCTGCACTCAGCATGGATTGCTTTTAAATTTTCTTCCCAGCTGTGGCTAATGAAGGGAATCAGGGCTCTTTCCTTCCCCGTAAACCACACAACCCACGTTGCTCTCTTCTCCATTCCTCCCTGTGTGCCCTAGGATGAAGAGGGGGTGGGCCTGGGTCTTCCTCTGAACTCCCTCTCCTTTGTTCTACCTCTTCCCTGTTCTGCCCAGCCAGACTTTGCCCTTCCCCAGTTTCCTCCACAGCCAATGGAGCCACACTCCCACTCCCTGTCAGCTGTTCCTCTTCCTCCTCGGATTCAGACTCTGACAGGGGATGACACCTAGGCCACAAAGATAAACTATCTGCTGAGAACACTGAAGAGGTGTCAGGAAGGGCATCTGGCCAGTAAATGCTCAGCTCCATCCAGTCATCCCGACTTTACCCTGAATTAAGGGTAAATAAGATTACAGGGTCATAAAAGGGAGTTTACTAATAAGAGAACTAATAGGACAAAAATGGAGCAGGAAAAAAACTAAGTTTTAATCATTGTTAATATGATTGAGTCCTCATTTATGATTTGCTTATTTTGCAGGATATTAAATATTCTGTACATCTTGCAGTTTCAGATAACCATGGGAAGGATGGAGAAGGAAGTGTTTGACACCACAAAAGGCTTAACAGAGAGAGGGCAGCTTATGGTTAAGAATGACATTCTGACAACATAATGAGACCTTCATTTCCCACTTTGTCTTTCAGAAAAAAGTGTCAGATGTTAAAATGATGAGTTAATTTAACATGTTGGAGGTCATTGTGAAAGCAAATGGCAGATCGGGGTGCGCAATGCAATTCCAGTTCATCCAGACTGCTTCCATTTCCACAAGGGTGGAAAACAACCTTCTCAATTGTGAATTCATGCTGCTCGCACCTCCCGTAGTTAGTAGCATTCATTGCAATTGTGGAAGACATTCATCTCAGCCAGAGCGATGACAGGATGGCTTGCTGTGCATATGAATTGGAAAGAGATGGGTTTTTGTTTTTTTTACATAAGAGTGGCTCTCACAGTTACTGCCTTTGGCACAGCCAATCATCTTGAAGAGCCTGCCAAGAAAGAAAGAAAACTTGTGAGAACATTGACAGTATCACAATGCACTGCAGTTGTTCTAAGTTCTGACTTTGATGGCTTGCTTCAGACTGAAGGGTTTTATTTATTATTATTATTATTATTATTATTATTATTATTATTATTATTATTATTATTATTATTATTATTATTAATCAAATTTTGAAACTACCCAGCTATCTCTCACAGAGAGATTCTGGGTGATGTACAATAAAATGTTAAAACAATATATAAGAGTTAAAATTTAAAAAAACCAGGTAAGGATGATTTAAAATGTTCAAATAACAATAGCAACAGCAGTTATATACTACTACATAGTGCTTTAGTCCATGGACTGACACCAATCTGCAGCAACTGGTCCATGGCAACAAGCAAAGCCCCATCCATGGGATGCAAGCAGCATGCAGAACCACACTACCTCTGATCCGTGGAAAAATCTTTCTCCATGGAACTGGTCCCTGGAGCCCAAAAGATTGAGGGCTGCTCCTTTGCAGCCCGCTCTAAGCGGTTACAGAGTCATCATACTATTCCTAATAATCTGGGTCCTCATTTTACCAACCTCAGAAGGATGGAAATCTGAGTCAACCTTGAACAGGTTAGGTTCAAACTTCTGGGTGTGGGCAGAGTTACCCCTCAATGCGGCATTCTAACCACTGCACCATCATGGCTCCCCTGGGAGCTATTAGGGAGGAGCTGTCTTCACCCTCTTTCTCTCATACATAATATCTGGGCTGAGTTGCCTCTTCTTTCTCTGGAATGCACCCCCTCCCTCCTGGGAATTCACCTCTTTCGCTACATTCCATTACAAAACTGCCTTGAGTGATTGAAAGCTGGTTTTTAATGATAATATTGAGTCATACCATTTAAACTGGATATGGGCTAATATCAACCCTCCAGCCATGGTGGCACAGTGGTAGGATTGCAGTACTATGGACTAGGATCGAGCACCCAGCTATGGGCAGAGTTTGCTTGCAATACTGCCCTTTGACCACTGTGCCACTAGGGCTCAGCCCAAAATTAATCAGAAGACAAAGGTAGGTGTTAGGCATCCAGAAATTGTGGCAGCTGATCTCAGAGCTGACAGTGGGACTTTCAGGGTGCTAACAGCTCCGCAGTTGCATGAACCTCTGTGTTCCCCAAGCAAGGCTGCAGAACTAAATCTTCAAGCATTTCTTGAAGGCCAGGAAAATGATGTGCTCCCTTACCTCTGGGAGAGGGAGGGGGAGAGTGTTCCACTTAGTTGGGACAATGGACCCCATCACTGGGATTCCTTAACTGACAGGTGTCAAGGTTCCGTGTAATGAACCCAACCAATTCAGCAGCTCTGAGACTTTTAGCTTTCTCAAAGAACTATGTCAGACCTGAAACCATTTTCCCCTGGTACCCTCAGGGCTGCTACAGCAAAGATGAGTTGAGCTGTGGGAACCGGAGGGGGGAGGTAGAGATAGCTGGGAGATTGTAGCCAAAATAAAATTCTTTCCTCTGAGAACCAAGGACTTTCCCACCAGGTGCAAGGAGGTGCAATCTGAAACCAGCTGACACTTGGACTGCGACCTGACTGGACCACATGATGGACTGCATGAGCAGGGGAAAACTTTACTTTTAACTGGGGGAAAACCTGAGGGTTGGGGAGTCAGAGTCGGGTTTCCCCAGACGTACCAATATGGCATGCCTAATAAATCTGTACTTTGAAGAATATGCCTGCTTTGGAGTTTTGATTCCATTGGGTGCGTCACTTGAAACCCTGACAAACTAGAAGACTTCCAAGGTCTCTTCCAACTCTGTTATTCTGTTATGTTTTGTTAATATATTAATACTACTTTATACTGCTTTGGTAAGACCACACTTGCAATATTGCATCCAGTTTTGGTCACGATAAAAAAAGATTAGAAAGAGTCAGTGGTGGGATTCAATGTTTTTTTTACTACCGGTTCTGTGGGCGTGGCTTGGTGGGCGTGGCAGGGGAAGGATACTGTAAAATCTCCAGTCAGAGGTGGCATTTGCCGGTTCTCTGAACTACTCAAAATTTCCACAACCGGTTCTCCAGAACTAGTCAGAACCTGCTGAATACCACCTCTGGAAAGAGTATAGAGAAAAAGAATAAAGATGATTAGGGGTTGGAGGCTAAAGTGTTAGATCTGGAGTGGATCGGTTCGAAGGAGACGCGAGACCATCTAGTGAGTTCAGCTCTTTATTTTAGATGAGAATAGTCTGAAGGATGCGAACCGCAGCAGCCCTTCATATAGGGCTGGCTCGCGGCTTGGCGGCCAATGGCAGCGCTTTGAATCTCCCGCGATTGGCACAGCCAATTGCGGTAGATTCCTAACGCTACCAATCACTGCCGAGCCTTCGACCAATCAGGTCGCTGTCTGTTTGGACCAATCAGTTAAGAGGGTTTGGAGTATGCTAATATCGTACACCCCTCCCCTCTTGGTTTTGTCCGTCGGTGCGTCGTGACGTAGTCACGTGGGTAGGCGGGGCCTCGTACCTGCCTACTTGACCTGCACGGTTCAGTTCTGGCGTGGTCGTCGACCGGTTCGGATGTCTTCTCTGTCACTCCGGTTCCTTGGGATGAAACCGCCTGGAACGTTGAGCTGGGCCTTTCTTGGTAGCTCCCTCCCGGTCTACCTGGGCTGGTTGAGCTGCCGCTTCTATTGTTCCTGCCGGATCTTTCTGGACTGGTTGAACTGGTTTGGCTGCTCCTTCCAGGTGAAGGTTACAGGGTTTCGTGTTCCATTGGTCCTGTGTCTACAGGTGAGTAGCATCGGTTTATTTGTGGTTTATTTATTCTAGGTGGGGGGTGTTCTGTTTGTGTTAGTTGGTCCCCTTCGGTTCTTTCTTTCTCGCTTGCCGATTCCCCCCCCCTTCTAGCTTCTGGTTCTGGTGTTTGGTTGTTGGTGACAGCTATCCTTGATCTTAGTTGGTTGATGTGTCGTTTCCAGCTTTTTCCGTCGCTTGTCTCTAATCGGTATGATAAGAGGCCGGTTATCTGGGTGATTGTTGCTGGTACCCAGAGTGGTTCTCCTGACAGGTTTTTTGCGTATACTGTGTCCCCTATTTTAAATGTTCTGTGTTTGCTTGAGGAACCTGGGGGTTTGTCTGGGTTGTATGTTGGGTGCATTCTATCTAGGGTTGACCGCAGTTTCCTACCCATCATGAGTTCTGCTGGGCTTCTATTTGCAGTTGCACTAGGTGTGATATGTTGAATGAGGAGCATTTTATTAATTTTGTCCTGTATATTGGCTGTTCCTATTTTTTGGATGGCCTTCTTTGTGTATTGGACCATGCGTTCCGCTCGTCCGTTCGCCGCTGGATTTGCTGGTGCGGTTAATACATGGCGTATTCCTTGGCCTGCCAGAAATTGCTCGAATGCTAGGGCGGTAAATTGGGGCCCATTGTCCGATACTATTACATCTGGCAGGCCATGCATGGCAAACAGTTTGCTCAGGTTTTTTTATTACTGCCTCTGTTGTGGTGGATTTCATGGTGCTTACCTCCAGCCAGTTGGAGTAAGCACCCACTTTGATAAGGTACATGTGTCCCTTGGTTAGCCCCGCGAAGTCTATGTGAATCCTAGACCACGGGCCTCTGGGTGTTTCCCATTCTTGGGTTGGGGCTGCGGGAGGGTTAGGTCTGGATTCTTGGCATCGCTTGCATTTGGCCACCCAGGTTTTGATCTGTTTGTCCATTCCTGGCCACCATGCGTAGCTTCTGGCCAGGCTTTTCATCTTAACCATCCCTGGGTGCCCCTCATGCAACATCCCCAATACCCTTTCCTGTAATGTTTCTGGAATTACCACTCTGTCCCACCAAAGTATGCAGCCCTTCTCGGTAAAGAGTTCAGTTTGTCTGCTTCGGAAGGGTCTGAATAGTTCATCCTTGTCCCCTTCTGGCCACCCTTTTCCAACCCAGCTCAAGACTCGCACCAGCCTCTTGTCTTTATTTGTTTCTCTGGCAATGTCTGGTGTGGTCATGAGTGGGTTGGATATTGTCTCTATTTGGAGTACCTCTGTTGTAGGTGCTGGGTCGTCTTCCTGGTCAGGTAGGAGTGAGCGGCTCAGGGTGTCTGCGTGGGCGATATCCTTGCCAGGTCGGTGTATCAGCTGGTAATTGTATGCTGCTAGGAATTCGGACCACCTCATCATTCTTGGAGATAGAATGTTCAGTGTGGCCCTGTTTCCCACCAGTATTCCTAGCAGCGGCTTGTGGTCCGTGATGATTGTAAAAGTCCTACCGTAAAGGTATTCATGATTTTTTTTGACGCCGGCGATGACTGCTAAGGCCTCTTTGTTGAGCTGGCTGTAGTTCCGTTCTGGCTTTTAAAGTGTCCTTGACAAGAAAGCGATGGGTGCTTCCCTCCCATCTGGTAGCTGGTGGCTGAGGATTGCGCCAATCCCAAATGACGACGCATCAGAACTTACCGTTAATGGCAGGGTCTCGCTGTACTGGATTAGTACCACGTCGGATGTTAGCAGGTTCTTTGTGTTGTTGAAGGCGCTCTCCTCCCGTGCTCCCCAGGTCCAGGTGGCTGTTTTATCTAACAGCCTATGCAGCGATTCCGCCACGGTTGCCTTTTGAGGTAGGAAGACATTGTAAAAGTTTAACAGTCCCAAGAAAGCCTGTAATTCCATTTTGTTTTGGGGTCGAGGTGCTTCCCTTATGGCTCTCAGTTTCTTTTCTGTGGGGTGGATTCCTTGTTTGTCTCGGAGCTACCCTAGAAATTCGACCCTCTCGGCCCGTAGTTGGCACTTCCCTTTCTTGACTTTAAGTCCCGAGTCTCTGAATTTCTTCAGTACCTCCCTCAACCTGGCTTCTAGTTGTTTTTCATTTTTCGCAGCCACCAAGACATCGTCAAAGTAGGGCATGACCCCTTCTATGCCCTGGAGGAGTCTTTCCATAAGGCTTTGGAAGACCCCGGGTACCACGCTGACTCTAAATTGGAGCCGGTTGCAGCGGAAAGCTCCTTGGTGCATTATGATAGTTTGGGCTTCTGCTGTTGTAGCGTTGACCGGCAGCTGCTGGTAGGCTTGTGCCAGGTTGAGCTTTGTGAAAATTCGGCTTCCCCCCAGTGAGTGCAGAAGATGCTGGACTACTGGGACGGGGAATGCGCTTTGTTGGAGTGCATGGTTTGGGGTGGCCTTGTAGTCACCACAAATTCTCACAGACCCATCTGGCTTGATGGGGGTGACAATTGGGGTCTCCCACCAGGCATGATCGATTGGTTCCAGCACCCCTTGCGTGATGAGCTTATCAAGCTGCTCATCGATCTTGGGCTTGAGTGCAAACGGCACTCGCCTGGGCTTAAGGCGGATTGGCGCGATGCTCAGGTCTATGTTAAATGAGATAGGGGACCCCCGGTACTTGCCTAGGCTGTCGTCGAAGACTTCTCAAAAGTCCCTCACGAGTGCTGCTTCCCAGTCTGCCTCTCCGATGTGGTGTATGCCGGTTACTTCGATGCCCAGGGGTGCGAACCACTGTAGTGCCAATAGGCTTGGTCGATCTCGGTCGACGATCGTCAGGGGTAGCACATCTGTGTGGCCCTTGAAGGTGACCTTAAAGTGGCCTCTGCTGACTACAGAGATTCGGTTCCCCTGATAGTCTTTGAGAGTTAATGTTTGGTCCTCCAGTTCGTGGCGGTGGATGGTGGGGACCAGGCGCTTGAGTGTGTGCCAGGAGACCATTGAGAGGAAAGACCCGGAGTCCACCTCCATGTTGCATGGCTGATCTTCTATCCCCACCATCACATATACCTTTCTGGCGTCGCTAGTGGATGAGTGGCCAATGATGACGGTTTGGTGTGTTTCCTCCCATTGTCTCATCTCCTGGAGTCGCCTGTTCCGACCTTCTCGGCTCCAGCAGTTCTCCATCCGGTGATCGCGGTTTCTGGTGGGGGTGCTTTCTCTCCGGTGGGGGCTGCCATCTTGTCATCACGGGCTGTAGTGGGTTTTTTTCTGGCATACTTTGGCGATGTGTCCCCGTTTCTCGCAATGCCTGCAAATAGCGTCGAGAAAACAGCAGTCCGCTCGGGGTTGATCACCACCGCAGCTGGCACACTGGAACCTCGACTTACAACCTCGGGGTTCCCGCCGCTCCTGCACTGATTGGAGGCAATGGATCTCCTCCTCCTCGTCCTCGGTTTCCAAGAAAGAGTCAATGTTGCCATGGTGTGTAGTTGTGTGGTCTGCCTCTGGTCGCCTCTCGGGGGTTGACGTTGTCTCTCCGGCCGCTGGTCGTGGCATGATGCTCGATTGTCACATCCGAGCTGCTGATTTCTTGGCCGCTTCAGCTGCAGCAGCCTCGGTGAGGGCATCGGCGAGGGAGATGTCCCCCTTTGCCATGATGCGGCTCTGGAGGACAGGGTCTTGGAGTCCTAGGACAACGTGGTCTCACAGGGCCTCATCCAGGTTGGTGAACTCGCACAGATCGCCCAGGTCCCATAGCGCCACCATGAAGTTGCCCAGCCCCTCACCCTCGCATTGGTCCCGCCTGTAGAAATCGTGCCGCCGGATAAGGATGGGCACGACAGAGGCGTAGTGGCCTCGCAGCAGGGGCTCGAGGTCGTCCCACTCCATTGCCTTGACATCCTCCAGTTTGGCCAAGGCTTTGGCCATCTTGAATACTGCGGGCCTGCAGTGTGTGAGGAACACGGCTCTTTTCTTGTGGCCATTGGCATCCTTAAGGTTGCTACTCTCGAGGAACATTTGGAACCTATCGGTATAGGATTCCCAGTCCTCGGTAGCAGGGTTGAAGGGTGCAGGTGGCGAGTTGATGCCGGCCATGTTGCCTGTTCCGCGTGTCGCTTCGCCACGTGCTGGGGTCTCCTTGTTCACAATCCCACCCTCGTCGACAGTGTTAGATCTGGGGTGGATCGGTTCGAAGGAGACGCGAGACCATCTAGTGAGTTCAGCTCTTTATTTTAGATGAGAATAGTCTGAAGGATGCGAGCCGCTGCAGCCCTTCATATAGGGCTGGCTCGCGACTCGGCAGCCAATGGCAGCGCTTTGAATCTCCCGCGGTCAGCACAGCCAATCGCGGTAGATTCCTAATGCTCCAATCACTGCCGAGCCTTCGACCAATCAGTTTGCTGTCCGTTTGGACCAATCAGTTAAGAGGGTTTGGAGTATGCTGATATCGTACATAAAGCATACGGTTGCAGGAATTGGGTATGTCAAGTCTAGTGAAAAGAAGGACTAGGGATGACATGATAGCATCTTCCAATATTTGAGGGGCTGCCACAGAGAAGACGGGGGGGCAACCTGTTCTTCAAAGCACCTGAAGGCAGGACAAGTAGCAATGAATGGAAACTAGTCAAAGAGAGATCCAGCCCAGAACTTAGGAGAAACTTCCTAACAGCGAGAACAATTAATCAGAGGAACAAATTGTCTTCAGAAGTTGTGGGTGCTCCAACACTGGAGGCTTTTAAGAAGAGACTGGACAGCCACTTGTCAGAAATGGTACAGGGTCTCCTGCTTGAGCAGGGGGCTGGATTAGAAGACCTCAAAGGTTCTATTCTATTCTACTCTACTCTACTCTACTCTACTCTACTCTACTCTACTCTACTCTACTCTACTCTACTCTACTCTACTCTATCTGAATCTAATCACATGACCATGGGGATGTTGTAATGGCTATAAGTGTGAAAAATTGCTCATAAGTCACTTTTTTCAGTGCTGCTGTAACTTTGAATGATCACTAAGTTGAGGACCAACTGTATAACAATACCACAAAGTCCATGTCATGTGGCCCTCATTACCTCACAATTCTGCCAATGATAAGGACAATGCTGGTCAGTTTGGCAACTCAGGATTTTCACTAGAACGTGGATGATTAAAGAAAGGGCTTCGTTATGATATATCTGGTCCGAGAGCGGCTTCAGCCTGTCCAATTCTTGTTAGGTGACATTCCTCCTGGTTACTTTGAGGGAGGAAGCTTTTGAAATACCAGCTGGGCCTACGTCTGGTCTAATTAATACTTCAACCTACAGACCTTCACTGGAGTTTAAAGTTAGATTTGTTTGTCCTGAATGCACTCATCCATAATTACAACATGTTGATTTAAAAGAGGATGTCAGTTGACAGCAAATAATTAAGAAGAAAGCAAAGTTAGAGAGTTTGTATACAGCTTGCATTTGGGAAGAGGAATCCTGCTGGTTTTAGGCGGTCCCCACTCCTGCAAATATTTTGAGGTGGATTAATATCTGTACAGGGAATACTTTTCGTATTTGGGTGGCTTCTACCATTTGTTGAGCTGGCTTTCCTTCTTTGATTAATTCCCTTAGATGTTCTGAACTATTGTGGTGGAACAACTTGTCTCTCGTTTCAATTATTTTGCAAATAGGGTACACCACATACTGAAAAATGCAGCTATAGACTTCAGAAGGCACTGTTGTTTCTTCCATTAGATTCAACCTAAATCTTCCTCTAGACCTTAGATCAGAACCTGGGATGGGCCCACCTAAAATGAAAATCGTGAATGAGATCTGCATTGGTTGGCCTCAGTAAATTCTCTTGGTGTATTTTCTATTACGCTACTCTGTTCCAGATGTTGAAGTATATAGAATAGAATAGAATAGAATAGAATAGAATGGAATGGAATGGAATGGAATGGAATGGAATGGAATGGAATGGAATGGAGTGGAGTGGAGTGGAATGGAATGGAATAGAATAGAATAGTTTTTTGAAGGCAAGAATGCTTTGCTCAGTGATGAACTCAAAGAGATCAGGCATGACATTGCTTATTTATCAGAACTGTTTACAAAGTTCAATGGAGTGAATTTGCAGTTGCAAGGAAATGAAGTCAATCTTATCAAGGCCAAATCTGTCATCTCTACATTTATTTCGAAGTTAGCTCTATTCAATATAGGCCATCGTGAGCTATACCAATTTCCAAGCTTGTCTGAGTAGAAAAGAAAGGTGGGATACAAGATGATGATCTGCATGTTTTTCGTGACCATTTGGACATGCTGCATAAAGATATGTCTGAGCTGTATCAGGATCTTCTTTTGATGGAAATTCCAGATTGGGTGATAAATCCATTTTTAGATACTGAGGAAGATGGGGTAATGGAGGAACAAGTAATAGAACTGAAAAATGACACTGAGCTGAAGCCAAAGTTTAAGAAATTGTACCAAGAGTTTTGGTTACAGAAGGAAATTTCTGATCGCTATCCTGCATTATGGACAATAGTTAAGAAGCCCCTTGTTGCATTTCCAACATCATATTTGGTGGAACGTGGTTTCAGTGTGGTCATCCAACTTCTGTCCAAGCAAAGAAATCAATTCCAGATTACTGAACAGTGGTGATTTAAGACTCCTGCTAAGTGACTTAAAACCAGACATTAGGAAACTGGTATCAATTCACCAAGCACATCCATCGCATTAGTAACTGCTTCACTGTTCAGTAAATTCTTAAATTGACAAATGACTATCAGACTTTGAAAACTTGGTATCACTGGATCATGTTCAACCATTTTGTTGAATTAACATTAACTTAAAATATTTTTAAATTGGATTTTGAATAAATGTGCAATTAATTGTTACAATTTTGAATTTTACTGTTACTATCTTCTTTGATGGGTCATGTAAACCGCTATTCCGAATAATGCTGTTTATAGGGGATGGGGGTAGGGAGCACTGAGGATGAGTTTGTAGCACCAAGGGGGAGGTGGACTGAAAAGAAAAGAAAAGAAAAGAAAAGGAAAGGAAAGGAAAGGAAAGAAAGAAAGAAAGAAAGAAAGAAAGAAAGAAAGAAAAAGGAAGGGAGGAGAAAGTGAATGACATATCTAGTCCAACCAGCTGAGTTAGAAGGGAGTGTGTGTGTGTGTGTGTGTGTGTGCATGGTTGTCAAAACTCCAAAAACAGGTCAAGTAGCTCTGGGAAGGCCAGTCATAAATTAGAACACTTGCTAAGCAACCTGCCATTAAGTGAGGACCACTTATATTTGGTTTGCCAGTTACCAAACCATGCCCACCCAGTCACGTGACCAGCAAGCCACACCCACCCAGTCACATGACCAGCAGGCCACACACCCCAGTCATGTGGCCATGCCCTCAAATTAGGCCACGCCCACAGAAATTTGAATCCCGTCCCTGGGTGTGGGAGCACTGAGGATGAGTTTGTAGCACCAAGGAGGTGATGGCCTGAAAAAGTTTGGGAACCATTGCCCTATGCCATTTCAGATAGGTGGCTGTCCAGACTTTTCTTAAAAACCTCCAGTGATGAAGCACCCACAACTTCTGGGGTTAAAGCTGTTCCACTGGTTAATTGTCCTCACTGTTTGGAAGTTTCTTCTTAGTTCTAGGTTCCTTCTCTCCTTGATTAGTTTCCATCCATTGTTTCTTGCCTTGCCTTCTGGTGCTTTCAAAAATAAGTTGATTTCCCTCTTTTTTTGTGGCAGCCCCTAAAACATTGAAATACTGCTGTATGTGTCGCCGCGATAGTCCTTCGTTTCTCTAGACTGGCCAAACACAAATCCTGCAACTTCAGTTCTTCAGTTGTTGTTGGTTTTTTTTTGTTTCCAGGTTTTTAATAATCTTAGTTGCTCTTTTCTGGGCTTTTTCCAAAGTCCTAATATCTTTTCTGTAATGTGTTGACCAAAACTGAATGCAGGAGTCCATCATTAGGCACTAAATTGTAAAATTCTTTATATGCTATCCATGTGGCTTTCCTACTAATATACAGGAGAGGTCTTCCATCGTTTTCTCCTGCACAATATGATGTTTTCAACATTGTTACTAAAGGGATTATCTCCTTCCAAACATCTGCTTATATGGCAGCTGATTTAGCTGGGTAGCTGAGGTGATCATCAGGTTTTCAGTCACCCTACTAGGAGTTTAACCTCCAGGCATACATTATACTCCCAACAGTTCTTGACTCATAAGAGGAACACCTTCTAAAAATGAGAGGACAAGAACTGGGCATGGTTTGTCTAGTGAAGAGAAGGATCGGGGTGACATGGTAGCCATGTTCCAATATTTAAGAGGCTGCCACAAAGAAGAAGGAGTCAACTTCTTTTTCCAAACCACCTGAAGGCCAGACAAGGAACAATGGATGGAAATTAATCAAGGAGAGAAGCAAACTAGAACTAAGGAGAAATTTCCTGCCGGTTAGAACAAGTAACTCATGGAACAGCTTGCCTTCAGAAGTTGTGGGCACCCCATCTCTGGAGGCTTTTTAGAAGAGACTGGACAGCCACTTGTCAGAAATGGTCTAAGGTCTCCTGCTTGAGCAGGGGGTTGGACTAGATGACCTACAAGGTCCCTTCCATCTCTGTTATTCTAAGACCAATCAGTGCTGGTTTCTATTCTCTAGTCTACCTTCTGACAAAGATTTACTGCTGCAATTATAATCATAGACACAATCCAGTTTCTCAATTTAATTTTTCAATGTCATTCAAGGTCTGCCTTCTTCTTTTGGTTCCTTTTTCAGCCTTTTTCCAATGATCATTTATTAAATTGTTTCACACTCTGTCTCACATAACGGATTCACACCCAGCAGTTTGCTTTTTATTCATATGGTAAAGATGCTCTCTTTTAAGTCACCCTGTAAAAGCATTTGCCTTTATTCAATCATGTTTTTTTTTTTTTTAAAGGTCCCTGTCTTTATTAACAAAAAGAAAAGTGTTTTTGGCTTTTCTACTTCTTTCATGTTTTGTTTTGTTTTTAAAGGAGCAAGGAGATGAACAGTGTAGATAAAATATACCCTGATACTCTCAATATATTTTATGTGTACGGATAATACTCCAATTTAAATTGAGCTGAATTCATCTTTGATGCCATCTCCATAATAATCTTTTCCTGGTGTTTTTATTAGGGCGTGAAATAAGAAGGGTCCTCTGGAAATAATATAGCAACATGCTGATTTGTTCTAAAGAGCTTTCTTGCTTCTCTTAGAGGAAAACCAATAGAAAAGAAGAGAGCTTTTAGTCATTCCACAAAGCTGCCCAATTTATAAATCTGTTTGGTTTCTTTATGCAGAAGAAAAAGTCTTTTTGAAGACATTCTTGGATGCCAGAAGCTTGATTTTCAGGGTATTATGACAGAGGAATATCGATGGAGATTCTCAGTTACAAGCACAATGTCTATGAAGATTCTCAGTCATCCAGGTCATGGTTTCCCCAAAAGTGCTTTTTTTTCAAGAAGCAACTGGACTTTCTGATTTTTCTTTGAAGAAGTTTCACTTCTCATCCAAGAAGCTTCTTCAGTTCTGACTGGACAGTAGGGAATGGGAGGATTTATACTCAATGCAGACAGGAAATAGAAATATTGATATTCCTTGCAGACAGAAATGACAAGCTGTCTGCAAGGAATATAAATCCTTCCATTCTCCAGCATCCAGTCAGACTTGAGGAAGCTTCTTGGAGGAGAAGCAAAACCTCTTCAAGGAAAAACAAAGACATTCCTGTTGCATCTTGAAAAAGCACCTTTGGGACAATGCCTTCTTGTGGGACTGATGAGGTGTCACTTCTTGGTGGGAACCCCTATTTTATGGAACAATCCTCCCCCTATTCCACATATGGTTGACCCCATTTCCTTGAATTTTGATGTGCTCAAGTGAGCCCCAATTGGTGGTGTTACTTGTGTTACTGCTGCTTGAATTGGCATGTTATGATTGTATTATTCCATTTTGGCTGTTTGTTGGTGCATATATTGTGGCTTTGCATTCATTTTGTTGGGTTTTTTTACTTTTCTTTTTGTTAGCTGCCCAGTGTCACTTCGGGAAGCCATATAAATATTTTGATTAAATAAATGGTTTGAATGAGTGAATGAGTGAGATGTTCTTACACTTCTTTAGTGACAAGGGACCTGTAAAGGTGTGAAAATGCCCTGTCTTTCAATCTACAGTATTCTCTATCTTGCCTAGGGAGTTGCTTGAAACTTTGATTATATCACTCCCTCAAATCCAGAGTTGGAATGAAATTATCACTCTGATTCAATGCATCAGGTTGAATTAAATATCCTCCAGTTGATTCAAAGATTCAATAGATTCATTCATATACAGGCTTTTCACAAATTGCATTCTTGAATCAAGATGATTGGATGAAGTAAATCACAAATCCAAAGCTAATCAGATGGGCTAATTGAATGAGAACACAGCCCCGAATCAGATGTGGAGAAAGCTCAAGAGGAAACCTCTGAGGTTTTTCAACCCACAAATGAAGCTGTCTTCTTACACACTTCTACACATCCAGACCATGCAGCAGTCCTTTTGCTGACTGATAGGGCAGCAGCTGTATTTGCATTTTGCAAAACTGTACAGCTCTTTGTTCGAGCACAGTATTATTTTCAGAAATGAAAAGAGGAGCAGGAGGATGAGAGGAAGGAAGAGGGAGGGCAGAGGAAAGGGGAGGAGGAAAGGGAGGTGAAAGGGGAAGGGGAAGAAAGAGAAGAAGAAGATGAAGGAGGAGGAGGAAGAAAAAGAAGAAGGAGGAGGAGGAGGAGGAGGAGGAGGAGGAGGAGGAGGAGGAGGAGGAGGAGGAGTAGGAGGAGGGGAGGAGGAGAAAGAAAAGAAAACAAAACAAAAAAGAAGAGGAGGAGGAAGTAGAGAAGAAAGAAAAGAAAAGAAAAAAGAAAAGAGGAGGAGGAGGAAGAGGAAGAGAAGAAAGAAAAGAAAAAAGAAAAGAGGAGGAGGAGGAAGAAGAAAAGAAGAAAGAGGAAGAAGAGGAAGAGAGAAAAGAAAAGAAGAGGAGGAGGAAGAGGAAGAGGAGAAAAAAAGAAAAGGAGGAGGAGAAATAATTAGGTCCTTTCTAAGCAAGTCATAAAAGAATACAATCAAACGCCTAATAATCATCATTGTCATGAAATAGATGTCATGCAAAAGAGCAGACTGCCCATTGGGGGTGCATGCAAAACACAAGCGTTGATCTCTCCAGGCATTTTGGAACAGGCCTATTTTAAAAAGAGAAGAATTACAAGGAAGGTGGGGGGCAACTTTCTCTCCTAGAGGCAGCTTGTTTGAGAAGGTTTTGCCAGATTCTGCTTCAGGCCACTGGTTCCTTTAGCATAGAAGCCCTTGCAATTAGAAGTGAACCATGGAGATAATCAGGGCACACATTACAGGTGGTCCTTGATTTACAACAGTTTATTCAGTGACCAAAGTTACAACAGCACTGAAAGGAGGACTTACGACCATTTTTCACATGAATATCCTCATGGACATGTGATCGAAATTCAGATATCTAGCAACTGACTCACATTTATGATGGTTACAGTGTCCTGGGGTCACATGATGTGATCCCCTTTTTCAACCTTCTGACAAGCAAAATCCATGGGAAGCCAGATTTGCTTAACAAATGCCGTGATTCACTTAGCAACCATGGCAAGAAAGGTCTTAAAATGGAGGCAAAATTCACTTAACAACCCATCTCCCTTAGCAACAAACATTTTTGGGTGGGAGCTCCATTGCGGTTGTATGTTGAGGATTACCTGTGAGGCCAGGTGGTCATGGAGGTAATGAGGGATCAAATTAAATAAAACACGGTGTTTATTTCTTCTGGGGAAACTGATGGTGAAGAGTAGGAGTAGGCGTGATCGCACTTTTTTCCTTCAAAAAAGTGTTCCTGACAGAGTCACACACTCCCTGGTGTTTGTTAAGTAACATATTAATAGTGCTTAGAGACTGATGAAAGAAATTCTAACACAGCATATGTTTCAACAAAGGCCAATGCAATTGGGAATGAGGTAATAGAGCAGAAGCTGAATATAACTAGGGCTGGTCACAAAAAGAGGCTTAAATTCAGAATTACAGGACTATTATCTTTTTTAGATTTTGAGGGCTGAGTGAATATAATGGAATAAGGTTGCTACCTTCCTTGACAACACTGCTCTGATATATATTAAATAATATCCTGGTTTTCTGGAATAAGGGGGAAATTTAGCGTCGTGTTTTTGTTTTTTTTTAATTCATGATTCTGGATTTGATCAAACCGAAGTTGTAATGCCTTCTGTCAGGGAAGTTGGCATCTAGACTGCACTAAGCAAAGGACTGGACTTGAAATCATAATGGCTTCTTCTCACTATGATCTCCATCTGTCAGGTCGCCAACTCTGGTCATGTGGGACTGTGTGATATTCCTTGAATAGGTGATATGCCTTGAATAGAAGAGAGAGGAACCTGCCCCACTTTACATCGAGGGGGGCTGTGTGGAGAGAGTTTCCTTCTTTAAATTCCTGGGAGTTTACCTCAGCGAAGATCTCACCTGGAAAATCAGCACAACCCAGGTGGCCAGAAAGGCCCAACAGAGACTCCATTTCCTCAGAGTCTTAGGAAAGAATAAAGTGGAACAATGACTGATGACCTCCTTTTACCGGTTGTTGTCCCCAGTTCAGGTCTGAGCCTGGTGCCAAAGCCAATGATGAAAGCCAGGCACAAGATGCAGGTTTTCTGATTGCTTTGTATTCCAGTACTCCAAGGAAAAGGGCTCCTAGTCAAAATGCCAAGGGCCAAGAACAAAGGATTGAGTAAGTTTTATACATTTTCACAAAAGGAGAAGGTGGGACAAAGTGAGATAATAAGAAATATCATCTAATAAACATTTTAGTAATAATTCTACAATTTGTTCTATTGGTCTCTAGCTGTCCCTATTCCCAAGTCTTGGCTAATGACTGGCCTAGGAGTTATCTAATATACATTTGATTTACGGCAGGGCATTCTCTATCTCTAACTTTCAGAATGGAATGGAATGGAATGGAATGGAATGGAATGGAATAGAATGGAATGGATTGGAATAGAATAGAATAGAATAGAATAGAATAGAATAGAATAGAATAGAATAGAATAGAATAGAATACTTTATTGGCCAAGTGCGATTGGACACACAAGGAATTTGTCTTGGTGCAAATACTTTCAGTAGACGTAAAGAAAAGATACATTCGTTAAAAATCAAGAATCATAACATACTAAGCTAACATACTCAGCTAAGGTATGCAAGTTGGCTAACTCACATTACTTTTATCAGCTTTCCAATTAGCCAGGATTGTTACAAGATTTACATCTGTATATCTTCTGTGGATAAGGATTCTTTGTTCTTGCCAGGCAGACTCCACAATTACAGGATTCCTGATCTACTTTGAAGTGTGTGCCAAGACCTGGCTTTATTTTAGCAGATGGCCCATCATGGTCCACAATAGAAAGTGCCCTCTCATATTGCATTACGGCGTGGTATGCTGGCTTGACAGCTATGGATAGAAAGACATGAGGGTGGTGAGCAAAGCAGAAAACATTGTGGGCTGCTCCCTGATACCACTACATGACCTCACTAGGGCTCGCTGCCTTAGAAGAGTGAGGAAAATTCTCAGGGACGACTCACACCCTGGTCAGCCTTTCTTCACTCTCCTGTCATCAGGTAGGAGATATAGAAGCATGGCCAGCCACAGCAACAGGCTGAAGTACAGTTTCTACCCATGGTCTGTCAGACTTCTGAACTGGAAAATAACTTCATGTCAAGATAGCATGATAGACTTGCGGGGCCGGCACGTTGTGCAACAAGGTCATCTAGTGTAATAAGATTGGGACTGGGTTAGGGACTTCTTTCTTCACTGTGAGCTGTGTTAAGGGTGTGTGTGCATGAAGGGAGGCTCAGCCAAACTCAATGTACACATGTTATACTCTGACAATAATAGGTTGAACAGGTGAGCCCTCTAACATTAGCCAGCATAGCTTACCCCAATGTGTGCATGTGAGTTCAAGAATGACATTTGTGTACATCCATTTTAACAGAACAACAAACTTGCAAGGGACCTTGGAGGTCTTCCAGTCCAACCCCATGCTCAAGTGGGAAACCCTATACCATTTCAGACACATGTCTGAATCCTTTTTTTTTTTTTTCTTTTGTCCAAACTCTTCTTAAAAACCTCCAGTGTTGGAACATCTGCAACTTCTGAAGACAAGTTGTCCCACTGATTAATTGTTCTAACTGTCAGTAAATTACTCCTTAGTTCTAGCTTGGTTCTCTTCTTGATTATTTTCCCCATTGCTTCTTGTTCTGCCTTCAGATGCTTTGGAGCATAGCTTGACTCCCTCTTCTTTGTGGCAGCCCCTGAGATACTGGAACACTGCTATTGCATCATCCCAAGTCCTTTTGGTTCTCTACATCCCTTCAAATTTCCTGATTATTATTATTCTCTTTCATCTTCAGCTATATCTCCCTACTTTTTGAGTGTAACTTCATACTCACTCATGTTTGTTCACCTCCCAGCTGGACTGTTGCCATGTGACCTACCAATTGCTGTTTTGGAAAGCATTTGGAAGCTACAGCTGATCCAGAATGCAGCTTCTCAAATAGTTATGAACACAGTTTGATACACCCATGTAACACCCCTAATGGAAGATCTGGACTGGGTGCCTTCAAAATGTTTCTCAGCTAAAAAACAAACTATTTGGGCAAATTTTGTAGCTTGTTTTGGTGTCCATGAGGATTACCTGGCTGGGAGGGCTGTGCAAAGCTTGAAAAGAGCTGTTTTGACAGAGCTTCAAATGAAGCTGCCTCTTGAAGCCACTTCATAAAGCAACATGGTACCAACACTTCTAAGAGTGAAGTGAAGCAGACTAATTCACCTGCTATGGCTGTTTGGGAATAACAGTTGGTTTTCTCAAAGTATTAGCTGCAAATGTTTTCCACTCTCCAACTGATTGAAATGCAAGCATGACTATCTGGCCCTTCACTCCCAAAATAGATGGCTTCAACTGTGTGCCAAAGACAAACATGGAATCATAGGGCTGGAAGGAACCTTGGAGGTCTTCTAATCCAACTCCTTGCCCAAGGCAGGAATCTTGTTATCATGGCTATCCAGTATTCTTGGAAATCTCCAGTGATGGAGCACTCACAACAACCAGAGACAAGCTACTCCGTTGATTAATTGTTGTCACTATCAAGAAATCCCTTCTTACTTCCAGATTGGATTACTTCTGATGTTCTTACACCCATTGCTCCCTGTCCTGCTTTCAGATACTTTGAAGAAAATATTAACCCCATTCCAGGACAGCCTTTCAACAGACTGATAAAGAGACCCAGCCTTCCATCCTTCCAAAGTCGGTAAAATGAGAACCTAGATTGTTGGGGGAAATATGCAGACTGCTTAGATAGGGCTGTAAAGCACTGTGAAGTGGTATATAAGTCTAAGTGCTATTGCTATTTGTAGTTCAGGGTTGAAATGAAGGATCCCTGGTGGTCTCTATAACTGTAAACAGTCAACCAAAGAACCTCAAAGACAACTCCCACCAATACTCTCAAGCCACTAGAATATAAATTGAGAGCAAACCCCATTCAGATAACAGATAATCAGAGTTGGAAGGGACCTTCTTGGTCATCTAGTCCAATGCCCTGCCCAAGCAGGTGACCCTACACCATTTCTGACAGATCTCTTCTTGAAAGTCTCAAGTGATGGTGCTTCCATAACTTCTGAAGGCAAGCTTTTCCATTGGTTGATTGTTCTTACTTTTAGAAAGCTTCTCCTTAAACCTCTCTTTGTTTAGTTTCCATCCATTATTTCTTGTCTGGCTTACAGATGCTTTAGAAAATAGATTGACCCCTTCCTCCTCTCTGTGGCAGCCCCTCAAATATTGGAAGACTGCTATCATGTCTCCCCTGGTCCTTCTCTTCACTAGACTAGCCATGCCCAATTCCTGTAGCCGTTCTTCATATATTTTAGTCTCCTGTCCCCTCATCATCCTGGTTGCTCTTCTCTGTCCTTTTTCTACAGTCACAACATCTTTTTTATAGTGTGGTGACCAAAACTGGATGCAATGCTCTAGGTGTGGCCTTATTAAGGCTTTATAGAGTGGTATTTATATTTGTGTACTTCCAGACATTCTGTTTCCCCCACAGTGGGGCCCTTACCAGTATGGCTGGCTAGGCACCAATGCACCACAATGGGGTTAGCTAATTCCCACCTGGAAAAAGATTGGTGTGGAGGCATAGCTGTTAGGTTATAGGTTATGGAATAATTCCATTCCTGGGCTGCCCATGGCCATTGGTCTCCAATCTTAGTACCCCCACATATGAAGCAATTTGTGACATTAAAAGTTTTAGCAATGGTTGAAGCTAATTCAAGAAATAGATTACTTGCCCCTGCATAGGTGGAAATTCAATATCGACCTCCTGCCAGAATTCAGAAAAGTACCTGGAGTGATATTTGGTAGCAATCTGTCTAGTTTCAATGGAAAGGTAGACAATTCCTCCAGGGTCCGTACCTGTTGCATTTAGCCTAATTCCAAAGGTCGCGCCATGGTCCCGGATCCACTGTTGGGGGTTGGGTATGGTGATGTTTACCCAATTACAATTATAAGGTGTGCACTGGTCATCTTCGAGTGTCCGTGATACATAGAGTTGGGCTGGCCGGCCTGAAGTGGAATAGGTGGCCCAAAAGAGCACAACTCCAGTATGGACAGAATCGTTCAGCAACATTATAGCATTCTGCAGTGTTACTACTGGGTCTTGGATGGCGTTCGGGGCAGATATAGACATTATTCTGCGCATAAGTACGGTGCCAGGACATGGAGGTACCACATCAGGTGGGCCACGATGATACCTTGCAAACATCAAACAGGAAAGGTGCTGAGCTGGTGGGGCTCAGAATCTGGGTCTGAGCTATGATGGGACCATTGCTGTCCCCTTGGCTCCTTACTACCAACCATGTTTGGGCCGGCTTTACCCTAGCGTCATAGCAAGCATTCTTATTCGGGCAGATGGAGTACCAAGTGCCATTGTAACAACAGGGGGTAGGAGAGATGCTGCAGGTATAATGGGTGTGATATATTAAAGTAGTGCAGATCTCTCTCCCCCGCAGTACCATATGGAGGCACACGGTGCAATTGTTAGGACACAAGGGGTCTGCATTGGTGGGTGCTCGGGCAGATCTGGTGGGGACCCCTTTTCCCACCTTGTCACCTGCTTTATCCATTCCTTTGGGTTTTGGCTTGGGTGGTTTTGGGGGTCAATAGTGGGATGGTAAGCAGGGTTCCGCCAAAAGGGAGTTGGTACAGAGTATCAGTATAGCACACCAAGCCTTGATTCCCCATACACCGCTTCAGGGGGGTGCTAACTCGTGTCACCCCTAAGCACTTTGAGCCATTACAGTTTTTGGGGGCACTCCAGGTAGAGTAGGTGCAACCAGGTGGAGTGAAATCTGTGCAGGAGGAGGGTTTTCCCTTAGTATACCGGAGGCCACCCCGACCATCCTTACATTGAGGGTGCATGTCGCATTTCTGGCCTTCGGAGTAAATGTCAGATGTACCCCTTTGGGTCGCTGTGTAACAATGCATTGCATGGGGACTAAAACATTTGAGAACTAAGGGGTTCTGCAGCTGCTCCTCCTTTGTGGGCAGTTGCTGATAACAGGTAGAACTTATATTAAAGGTAGTTCAAAAAGATGGCGTACCGACATATGCTGTAAGTATTCCCTTGGCGTCAACACCTGTCACATGCCGTCACATGCCGGGTCAGGTTAATAAGACTCCAACTGATAACCGGGGCTACATGAGAATCGGTTTTGCTTAACCAAATGCCATGGGGAGGGGAAAAGATAACACCGCACGGTGTTATTTCTCATGCATTGCCAATATTTCATACCTTGATAATCACACTGAGGGAGGTTAGCAATAGAGCAAGCGGGGGGTCTATTTTTGGTCCCGCTTCTATGTGATCTTAATTGTATCCTTCTGTTAATGCAAATTAGGATTATATTAGCTTTTTGGGTTGCTGCTGCACATTGCTGGCTCATATTTAGCTGGTTGTCCACTAAGACTCCAAGATCCCTCTCATAGTTACTGCTATTGAGCCTGGTTTCACCCAGTCTATATGTCTACTTTTGGGGTTTTTTTGCCTAGGTGTAGGATATTCTTTACTAGCACTGATGATGTTATCTAGTTGGGTAATGAAACACCTGCAAGAAAACAACCAAGCTCAGAGAACACCAAGGACCCCTCACTTCAACAGGCTATGTTACTCTACCTTTGCCTTTAAGTCTTCTTCCACAACACTGGTCAGTTGCATTTCAGGATGGTGCTGGTAAAACTCTTAGGCATGAGCTGTGCTGAAGGAGATCCTAGGGCTGGTAGTCAAATATATTTGAAAATAAATTTATTTATAATACATTTAGGCTGCAGTGCTCCATACATACCGTATATCAGGGGTGTCAAACTCAAGGCCTGTGAACCAGAACCAGCCCCCAGGGTGCTTAGATCTGGCCCTCAGGGCTGCCCTGGAAACAGGGAAGGTCCAGTCCACGGTGCCCCTGCCAGCGAAAACAGAGCTGGCAGAGGGATGCAGGAGTCCGTTACAGCTAAAAAGGGGGCCCAAGGGGCCACGCATCCCCACCCGGGGCTCCATTTTCATTGGCAGAGGGCGATCAAAACAATCTAAAAACAAAACAAAAGGAGAAATGCTTCCCCTTTTGCATTTCAGCATCCAAGAAGGGACAGGAAAGGGGAAAGGGAAAGAAAGAGAAAGAAAGATGGGAAGAGAGCAAGGAAGGAAAAAGAAGGAAAGAGGGAAAGGAAGAAGAAAGGAGAATGAAGAGGGAAGGAAAGAAGGAAGGAGATAATAATGAGAGGGAGGGAGGGTTGAAGGGAAATCCTGCCTTAGCAATTGGCCTCCACAGGTGCCCCTAACAAAAGTGGCCATGACCCCCCTGGCCATGCCCCCCCAGCCCCCCTGAGGTCAAACACAACCCTGATATGGCCCTCAATGAAATCATATTTGACAACCTTGCTGTTATATACAGATACAGATAATCAGAGTTGGAAGGGACCTTGTAGGTCATCTAGTCCAACCCCCCTGCCTAAGCGGGAGACCCTACACCATTTCTGACAAACGGCAGTCCATTTCGAAAGCTTCCTGTGATGGCGCTCCCACAACTTCCGAGGACAAACGGTTGATAGTTCTCACTGTCAGAAAGTTTCTCCTTGTTTCCAGGTTAAATCTCTCCTTGTTCAGTTTCCATCCATGAAGGCTTTATAAATGAAAAAAAAAAAAAAAAACTGTGTAAAGGCAAACTAGTAACCCATTTAAAATATGGATCCAGAAAGACAAGAGGGATAAATTGGCATCTGTTCTTCCACCACCCTTTTAGACACACTCAAATATAAAAACTGCAGATGTCTGACATCTTTTAGCATGAAGAATATATACAGGATGGTTCTGAGAGCAAATAACGGGAAACAGCTTCTGATCCTGAAATCTCTGGGAAAGGTCACACTTAATTAGCACAATAATAAAGGATGTTGGTGTGTGTGTGTGTGTGTGTGTGTGTGTGAGAGAGAGAGAGAGAGAGAGAGAGAGAGAGAGAGAGAGAGAGAGAGAGAGAGAGTGTCGTCGGAAATGATGCCAGGAGTCGGTGACTTATTATCAAGCTCTTTTATTTAGTCAGGAACCGAACTGGGGCTAAAGGCAAAACTCGCGGCTTTTTATTTCCAAGCCGCAGCGGCCGCGGCCAATGGCACCACTTTGAATCTCCCGCGATCCGAATGGACCAATCGTGGGAGATTCTTAGCGAGCCAATCGGCGCGGCTCGCCTAGCCAATCAGAGTGCCCCGCGCTTTGGCCAATCAAAGCGCGGGGATCTCAAGAATGCTAATGAGGGGACAGAACACCCCTCCCCTCTTGGTTCAGTCCTTACGTTGCATAGTCCCGTAGGTAGGCGGGGCTCTGTCTCAGCCTTCTGGACCTGCGCAGGTCAGTCGTAGGTTGGATCCCGGCCGGTTCGGTCGGGGTCTCCGCTTCTCTGGATGCCGTCGTGAGAACCGCTTGGTCGGTCGGGCCGGGCCGCTCTCTGCAGCTCCCTCTTGGGCTTCCCAGGTTGGTTGAGCTGCGGGTTTCGCCACTCCCGCTCAGTCTTCCCGGGTTGGTTGAGCTGGCCTGGCTGTCTCTTTCTGGCGAGGTTTCGTGCTGGCTGCTTCCAGGTGAGTATGGCTGGTTTATTCCTTCTCGGTTTTGGTCCCCTGGGTATTCCCTCCCCTCTTGGTTTGTGTTGTGGGGGTTGGTTTTGCTTGGTTGCGCGTCGGTGGTCTCTTGGGTGGTCGTCCTCGATCTTAATTGGTCGATGTGGCGTTTCCACGCTCGTCCGTTGGTTGTTTGTAGCCGGTACGAGCATGGGCCTGTTAGTTGTGTTATGACGGCCGGTACCCATAATGGGTCTCCCGTTAGGTTTTTCGCGTAGATGGCCTCGCCTGGTGTGAAGGTTCGGTGTTTGCTGGTTGAGTCTTGGGGTTTCTCTGGGTTGTACGTGGGGTGTAATCTATCGAGTGGGGACCTTATTTTCCTCCCCATTAGCAGTTCGGCTGGGCTTTTATTTGTTGTGGTATTTGGGGTTATGTGTTGGATGAAAAGTAATTTATTTATTTTGTCCTGGATCTCCCCGTGGTCTATTTTCTGGATGGTTTTCTTTGTGAATTGAATCATCCATTCCGCCCTACCGTTCGCCGCCGGATGCGCCAGTGCTGTCAGCGCATGTCGTATGCCCCTTTCCGCAAGGAATTTTTCGAATTCCAGCGAGGTGAATTGGGGCCCATTGTCAGAAACGAGGACATCTGGGAGGCCGTGTGTTGCAAAAAGTTTGCCGAGTTCTTTGGTCATGGCCTCCGTGGTGGTTATTCTAATGTTGCTTACCTCCAGCCAGTTGGAGTAAGCGTCTACGGTTATTAGGAAAGTGTGTCCTTTTGTGGGCCCGGCGAAATCTATGTGGATCCTAGACCAAGGTCCCCTGGGGGTTTCCCACTCTAGGACGGGTGCTGCAGGTGGGCTTGGCCTAATTTCCTGGCATCGTTGGCACCTTGCTACCCAGGCCTCGATCTGTTTGTCAATCCCTGGCCACCAAGCGTAACTTCTGGCCAGGGCTTTTGTCCTAACTATGCCCGGGTGCCCCTCGTGTAACAGTTCCAAAACCTTCCCTTGTAGTTTTTCCGGGATGACCAACTTATCCCCCCATAGTATGCACCCTTTTAGTAACGAAAGTTCCGTTTGCCGGTTCCGGAATGTCCTGACGGACTCGTCGTTGTCCCTTTCTAGCCACCCTTTCTCTACCCAATGCAACACCCGCCAGATGTTTGTCTTTATTAGTTTCTTGGGTAATGTCTGACATGGTTATGGGTAGGTTGGGTAGAGTCTCTATACTGAGGGTGGTCGTCGTGGGTGCTGGGTCGGTGTCAGGTTCCGGTAACGGTGAGCGGCTTAAGGCGTCCACATGGAAGATAGTCTTACCCGGTCTGTGTGTGAGTACGTAGTTATAGGCAGCCAGGAACTCGGACCACCATGTCATTCGGGGAGACAGAATGTTCGGGGTGGCCCTGTTCCCTGCAAGGATTCCCAGCAACGGTTTGTGGTCGGTGATGATGGTAAATGTCCGGCCGTAGAGGTACTCGTGAAATCTTTTTACTGCGGCGATGATAGCCAGATCCTCTTTGTCCAGCTGGCTGTAGTTCCGCTCCGGTTTGGTGAGGGTCCTTGAAAAGAACGCGATGGGTGCTTCTTTTCCGTCGGGGAGAGTGTGGCTGAGGACAGCGCTGACGCCGAAGGGTGATGCGTCGCATGTGACGGCTAGTGGTAGGGTCTCGTTGTACTGGATGAGGACGGCATCCGAAGTGAGGAGGTCCTTTGTTTTTTTGAAAGTGGCTTCCTCGCATTTCCCCCAAGTCCAGGTTGCCGCCTTGTCCAAAAGCCTATACAAAGTCTCCGCCGCCGTCGCCTTTTGGGGCAGGAAGACATTATAAAAGTTAAGCAGCCCCAGAAACGCCTGCAGTTCGGTCTTTGACCTGGGTGTGGGGGCTTCTTTGATGGCTTTGATCTTTTGGTTGGTGGGGTGAATGCCATGACGGTCTAGGAGATATCCTAGGAATTCAACCCGCTCCGTGTATAATTGGCATTTTTCCCTCTTTACTTTGAGCCCGGTTTCTTTGAATTTGGTTAGGACCTCCCTTAGGCGACTCTCTAGTTCAGCCTGGTTGGTTGCCGACACTAAGACGTCGTTGAAGTAGGATACCACCCCCTTGATGCCTTGTAACAAACTTTCCATTAGGCTTTGGAATATTCCAGGCACCACGCTGACTCCGAATTGGAGCCAGTTGCATTTAAAGGCTCCCCGGTGGGTGACTATGGTTTGCGCTTCTGCCGTTTCCTCGTCGACCGGCAATTGTTGGTATGCCTGGGCGAGGTCGAGTTTAGCGAAAACCTTGCCCCCTCCCAGTGAATGTAGTAGGTGTTACACTACTGGGACGGGGTAAGCGCTTTGCTGCAAGGTGCCATTTAGGGTGGCCTTATAGTCCCCATAGATTCTCACCGACCCATCAGGCTTGATCGGGGTGACTATGGGGGTCTCCCACCGGGCATGGTCTATGGGTTGTAGGACCCCTTGCTTGACGAGCTTGTCAATTTGCTCATCAATCTTCGGTTTAAGCGCGAATGGTACCCGCCTTGGTTTTAGGCATTTTGGAGGGACGTTTGGGTCTAGGCTGAATGATATAGGGGGCCCTCGGTACTTGCCTAGGTTTCTGTCGAACACCTCTTGGAATTCCCGGGCTAGTTGTTGCTCCCAGTTGTCGTCGGCGATGTGGTCGATGCCCGTGACTGCGATGCCGAGTGGTGCGAACCATTGTAGTCCCAGTAGGCTTGGGCGGTCACGATCGACAATGGTCAGGGGAAGCCTTTCGGTGCACCCTTTGTAGGTTACCTTGAACTGTCCGGTTCCGACTACAGGGATGTGGTTTCCCTGGTAGTCTTTCACGATTAGTCTCTGGTTGTCTAGGCCTTTTCTCTGGATGGTAGGCACCAAGCGCTTTATTTCTTGCCATGCTACCATGGAGAGGTAGGACCCAGAGTCCACCTCCATTTTACATGGCTCGCCTTTGATGCCTACCTCCACGTAGACCTTCCGGGCATTGTTGATTGTGGCGTGGCCGATGGTGACCGCCTGATGGGTCTCCTCTCTTCGCTGGGTCTCGCTGCCTCGTAGGGGTCATCCGTTCCGGTCCCATCGGTTCTCAGCGGGGCAATCTCTGGTCTGGGGTGGTGTGCTCTCTCGTCTCCATTCACTCAGGTCCCATCGTGTAGGGCTGCGGTTCTTTTTGAGGCGGCAGACACGGGCGATGTGTCCCTTCTTGTCGCAATGCCGGCAGATTGAATCGAAGAACCGGCATTCGGACCTGGGGTGGTCACCTCCGCAACCGTCACAGGTGGTCCTCGACTTACGACCCCACCGGTTCCAGGAGTCGTGGCCCGCCTGGAGACAGTGGATTTCCTCCTCGTCGTCGGAAGTGCCCGATGCTGAGTGGACATCGCCCTGGTGGGTGGTCGTCTCAGGTTGGGCCTCGGTCGACCTTGCAGGGTGGTTGTTCCCGCTGTGGTCCCCGGCGTTCGGTCGGCGCATGCGGTCGGCGGATTTTCGGGTAGCTTCGGCGGCTGTGGCTTCGGTGAGGGTATCTGCGAGAGTGATGTTGCCCTTGGCCATCAGCCGACTCTGGAGGACGGGGTTCCAAAGGCCGAGCACGATTCGGTCTCGCAGGGCTTCGTCTATGTTGTCGAATTCGCACAGCCCCTCTAGGTGCTGTAGTTCTGCGACGAAGTCGCTGAAACTCTCACCCGACCATTGGTCCCGACGGTAGAACTCGTGTCGTCGGATGAGGATGGGCACGGCTGGAGCGTAGTGTCGTCGGAGTATTGGCTCGAGGTCATCCCAGTCCATCGTGGTCACGTCAGCGGGTTTGGCAAGCGCTTTGGCCATCTTAAACACTGCGGCCCCACAGTGGGTCAGGAAGACGGCTCGCTTCTTCGGGCCAGTGGTGTCCTTCAGGTCGCTGCATTCGAGGAACATGCAGAATCTGTCTGAGTACGATTCCCAGTCCTTGCTGGTGGGGTTGAAGGGTGCGGGAGGCGCGATGTTTGCCATCGTGGAGTTTCGTCTGGCTTCCGTCAGACACATGCTTCAGTTCAGGATCAGGATCCCACCTTCGTCGCCAGTGTCGTGTCATCGGAAATGATGCCAGGAGTCGGTGACTTATTATCAAGCTCTTTTATTTAGTCAGGAACCGAACTGGGGCTAAAGGCAAAACTCGCGGCTTTTTATTTCCAAGCCGCGGTGGCCGCGGCCAATGGCACCGCTTTGAATCTCCCGCGATCCAAATGGACCAATCGCGGGAGATTCTTAGCGAGCCAATCGGCGCGGCTCGCCTAGCCAATCAGAGTGCCCCGCGCTTTGGCCAATCAAAGCGCGGGGATCTCAAGAATGCTAATGAGGGGACAGAACAGAGAGAACCAACCTAGAAATAAGGAGACATGTATTAACAGTGAGAACAATTAATCAGTGGAACCTCTGAAGCTGTGGGTGCTCCATCATTGGAGGTTTATAAAAAATAAATTGGAGAGCCATTTGTCTAGAATGGCATAGCATCTCCTGCTTGTACAAAAGGTTGGACTAGAAGACCTCAAGGTCCCTTTCAACCAGAGGGAGGTTGACCAGTTCTGCAGGTTCTGACCAGTTCTGGAGAATCGATATTGGAATTTTTGAGTAGTTTGGTTAACTGGCAAATATGACTTCTGACTGGAGATTTTCAGCCACGCCCACAGAACCAGTAGTAAAAACAATTGAATCCCATCACTGCTTCCAACTCTGTTATAGCAATAGTACTTAGACATAACAAGTCCAATTCATAACATTACTTGCTTCTTTATTTGTATTTACACATGCATGCAAATGTAACTGTGTTTGGAAGGACTTCTATGAAATGTAATACAGTTCTAGAAAAAGAGGTGGCACTCTGTGGAGTTTCAGGAATTTACAAGTAACACAATCTTAAGAGTGTATTAAGTCAGCCTCTTTACCCTCATTTTAATCTTCTAATAAGTTTACTGAGATTCATGGTTTGGAGCAGATCTCTGAATTCAACATTCATAGACTTTATTCCAAATTAAGGCCAGAAACCATCCATGGGGAATTCTTCAAGGTTGGGGAAATAATTGCCTTGTTTGTTTAATTACTTGTTTAATCTCTCTCTCTCTCTCTCTCTCTCTTACAAATTTTTAATTTGATCAAAAGAGGTTAAAAAAACAAAACACCAAAATATTTTACAAAGGACAAAAATACCCAATAAAGAAGACATTAAGATGCATTTTTTTAAAAAAAACAAATTTTATTAATTTTTTACAGAAAACACAATACACAAACATACAAAACACAAAAACATAAACAAAACTAAAAGATCTTTTCTGAAGTTTGTCTGATCCCGGGTTAAAACTCTTCACACAGACACAAATTCAAACATCATATTCACTTTGTATATCCTTCCATATCTTATTATCATTTTCATTTTTATATATATATATATAAACCATTTTTATCAATTTTATAAAAACAATGCACAAAAAATCAAGGCATAACAGCTTATAAATTTTTTCTAGGAAAAATAATAATAATAATAATAATAATAATAATAATAATAATAATAATAATAAACCAATAGAACATAACAATTCCAAATTATAGTATCAATACTTTATCTATTTAACTTCATATCTTATCCCTACTTCTCCTTTTCATCCAAATTATTTCTTGTTAATTAAAATTTTATTGCCTTTTATCAATATACAAAATCCAAAAAAAAAAAAAACCATAACAAAACCTTTATATATCCTTTCATATCTAATTACCATTTTCAATAACATTCTTTGTTCTATTTCCAACTATCCATTCATCTTTTTTTTTTTACTATACTTCTCCTATACACCAATTGGAGTAACGTCTATAACTCATTACCCTAACTTAAAAGTACTTCGTATAACAATTTTTCTTGGGATTCTGTTTAAAAGATTCTAAAATTACATAATAAATTTTATACTCTAAATACACATATAAAAACACAATCTTATATACCCTCCAGAATCCCTCTTTTATCCTAAATTAAATTCACCCATTGTCTCTAAATAAACTTTTTTTCTTTAGATCTTGCTTCCCCCCATTGAGGCTTCTCCTCCCCCCCTTTCTCTCTTGCTTATTCTTCTCCTTGCCCTTTTTACCCCTTTGTTTTTCCTCCTCCCTTTTCTTACTCCTTTTCCTTTGCTTTCTAACCTTGCCTCCACCTTTTCGCTCATTTTTCTCTTCTTTGGTTGTTTTTATAATTCTTAAAATCCCCTTTTTCTTATCCTTTTTCTCCTCCTCTCCGGAAAGGACCCATTGTTCATCAAAGATGGCTTCTTCTTCCTCTTCTTCCTTGTCCCAGTCCTTCTGCTGCATAATCAACTTTTCATAAGTACATAACGCCATTTCTAAAAATTGAAACAAAGCGCCCAAAGTATCTTCCTTTTTATATTTTTGATATTCAGCCTTTAGTTCATCCACAAGCGATGCCATTATGAAAAGAGAAACTTTTCCCAAAACAACCACAAGTATTTTTAATCAAAAACAATTCAAAAAAAAAAGTTCCAAAAGTTAATACTTTTCTTCCTTCTTCTCTTTCTCTTTCTGGGGTTAATGTTTAATCAAAGAGGTCCAATTACCATATATCTTTCTTTGGGATTCTAGGCAATCTCCTCCTTTTTCAGCTTCTGCTCCAATTTTTTCTCCTCTCCCTTCCCACTTGTGATATCAATTTTAAATAATCAGAAATCCATACCTCCAACAAGGGTTTTCCAATTTCTTAAATTTTTCAATGTCCAAAAATCCTTTTGTCCCTTAGCTTCAACTCTCAAAACAATTCACTTTCAATGTCCAATATATCCAAACATTTCTGCTGTTTCCATGGGGTGGGAGAGTGAAGAAAAAAAAAAAGTTCCCTTTAACAGCTTCTCTGCCGCTTTCGCTCTTCTTAGGGATACAATGTATCCTCCAGCAATTCAAACAGCTCAGTTCCAGGGAATTTAAAGGATGTTACTTGACCCGGCTCAGACATCACTTTCACTCTTCTCCTCCAGCGCAATCTTACCCGGTTGCTGGCTTCTTCGTGGCGGCCATTGCTGACCGCCGCTCCACCGCCTTGGGAAAAAGGGGTTTTTCCGGCGAAGGGGGGGGTCTGCGACACCCCCACCCCCCTATCCGACTCCCCTCTCTCTTCAGCTGTCCCTACAGGGCAGCCATATCCCCCTGACCCATCTGGATTGGGGTAATCTGGGTAATCTGATTGGCTGCTAACGGGTCGTCTCTCATTGGTTAAAAGTTTAAAAGTTACAATGCTTTTCATTGGATAATAGGACAGCAGCCATCTCTATAAAAGAGCTGCTGCTGCCCGAGGTAATTGCTCTGTTCAGTATCCTTAATAAAGAGTTGAAGTTCACTGTTCACTGCCTCATCTCCATTCCTTGTGCCCATGCTCAGAACATAACACTGGCTACGAGGATGGGATGTGGAGACATCAGAGCTGACTGAACACTTACAGAGCACCAAACAGAGCACGTGGCTGAAGGCGCATCGACAACGGAAACATGTCCAGTGGCGCCATACCGCCCCCTCCATTTGACCCAGCACAAGAAGACTGGGACTTGTATATGGACCAGTTCCAGATGTTCCTGGAGACCAACAATTTAAAAGACGCAACGACTGGGAAAAAGCGAGCGGTGTTTCTGACCCATTGCGGGCCTGCCGTCTTTAAGATGGTTAAAGCACTAGCGAAACCAGCTGAGGTGAAATCAATGGATTGGGATACCCTCGTGCCCCTTCTACGGGCCCACTATGCACCCGCCGTACCAACGCTTGTCCGAAGACACGAGTTTTACCAGAGGGACCAACGGAAAGGCAAGAGCGTCGCAGACTTCATCGCTGACCTCCGAAATCTGGGAGGCCTCTGTGGATTTGCAAACCTTGAAGAAGCCCTGCGAGACCGAATAGTTCTGGGATTAGATGCCATACTGCGCAGAGCAAGATCATGGCAAAAGGGGACATCGATCTTGCAGATGCCATCATAGACGCTACTGCAGCAGAAGCAACCAAGAAATCGGCCGCCCGAATGCGCCGCACCAACGCACCACTCCGTCAACTCGCCAACAATACCTCACCTCGCCTAGAGAGGCACACAACAGCGACCCACCACAAGGACCTCGAATCCCCATAGGATAGTGAAGAGGAGGAGGTCAACCGGCTCGGTCCGAACGCGATCAACGTAACCCGCGGAACCAAAGACTACCGCGCCAATGCGTGGGTTGTGGGGCAAACCACCTGCGGTCAGATTGCAAATTCCTCGACGCACTCTGCCGTTCCTGTGGGAAAAGAGGCTACATTGTAAAGGTCTGTAGAAGCAAGCAGGATCCAGTCCAATTCGGAGAGAAAATAACTACCATCAGACCACAGGAAATCTTCCTGTGAGTCGGGAACGCATGAACCACCAATGGAACAACTACTCCTACAGAAATAAAACACTTGCCACTTCAACGAGACAGGAAGAGGCACACCAAACTATTACCATCGGCCACGCTTCATCGTTAGATGCAAGAAAGATCCGAGTGAGGTCGCCATCGAGAACCAACCTCGGCTCCAGCCAAGTCCAAGTATCATTCAAAAATCGTACTGCGTCGCTACTGCTGACCGTCGTCGATCGTGACCGGCCTAGTTTGTTAGGCCTTCAATGATTCGCCCCATTCAGGATCGAGGTAGCCGGCATTCACCAAACCAGAAGCGACGACTGAGAGGAGGCCCTCATCCAGGAATTCCAGGACGTCTTTTCAGACAAGCTAGGTGAGTACAAGGGGACCCCGATATCATTTAACCTTAATCCGGAAGTAGCTCCCATCCGCTTTAAGCCTCGTCGGGTGCCTTTTGCCCTAAAACCAAAGATCGACGAGCAGCTTGATAAATTAATAGCCCAGGGTGTTTAGAACCAACTGACCACACCCGTTGGGAAACCCCAATTGTAACACCCATCAAACTGGATGGATCGTTAAGAATTTGCGGGAACTACCGGGCCACCCTGAATCACGCCCTTCACCAGAATGCTTACCTGATGCCAGTGGTTCAACACCTTCTCCATTCCCTGGGTGGTGGGAAAATCTTCGCTAAATTGGATTTAGCGAAGGCGTACAAACAGCTACCCGTAGATGCAGAAACCGTGAAAGCACAAATTATCATTAAGCACCGAGTCACTTTTAAGTGCTATCGACTCCAATTCGGAGTGAGCATAGCCCCAGGGATTTTCCAAAGTCTGATGGAGAGACTTTTACAAGGCATCAAAGGGGGCGTACCATATTTTGATGACGTTTTAATTGCGGCCCCTGATAGAGAAGTATTAGAGAGACGCCTCAGAATGGTTCTCCAAAAATTGAAATACTCTGGCCTAAAGGTCAAAAAAAAATAAATGTCAACTGTGTACGGAGAGGGTGGAGTTCCTTGGGTACCTTCTCGATAGGCAAGGAATTCATCCCATTGATAGCAAACTAAAAGCGATCAAAAACACCCCAAGATCCCAGAATAAGACAGACCTCCAAGCTTTCCTGAAGCTCATTAACTTTTACAACATCTTCTTGCCCCAGAAGGCGACCGTAGCTGAACCCCTACATAGACTTCTCGACAAAAGAGCTATTTGGGTCTGGGGACACCGAGAGGAACAGGCATTCCGATGAGTGAAAAACTTATTAACCTCCAATGCTGTATTAATGCAGTATAAGGAGACTTTGCCTTTAACCATTACATGTGATGCGTCGCCGTTTGGAGTAGGAGCCATTTTAAGTCATGTGCTACCAAACGGTAGTGAAGCCCCTATTGCGTATTTTTCAAGGACATTATCAAGGGCTGAACGCAACTATAGCCAAATTGACAAAGAGGCTCTTGCTGTTGTATTGGCTGTAAAACGGTTTCATGAGTATGTGTATGGACGAGCCTTTACTATAATTACGGACCACAAACCTTTGCTTGGGATTATAGTGGGAGACAAGCCAACCCCCTATATATTGTCACCAAGAATGACTCGCTGCTCGGAGTTCTTAGCTGCATACAATTATAAATTGCAACATCGCCTGAGGAAAGCCATTCCCCATGCAGACGCATTGAGCCGTTCCCCACATCCGGAAACCGTCAATGACCCAGCTCCAGCCCTCACGACACTCCAGATTGAAACACTACATTCACCGCCGCTAACAGCAAGAGACATCGCCATCGAAATGAAATGAGATCCTGTCCTGGCACGAGTTCTCAGCTGGGTCGAACGAGGATGGCCAGTTGACCAAACCCCCGATGACTTCACCCCTTTCAGGAACTGGCAAGCAGAACTTTTTTCGCAGAAAGGCTGCATCCTATGGGGAGACAGAGTCGTCATCCCAGAGAGGCTACAACGGGCAATTTTAAAAGTATTGCATGATGGTCATCCTGGCATCGTGCGTATGAAGGCGCTCACACGAAGCTATGCATGGTGGCCGGGCATCGATAAGCAGATTGAAGCCTGGGTAAAGACTTGCCAAAAATGCCAAGAAGTCAGCAGTGCCCCACCAAGAGCGACTCCAACTGAGTGGGAAACCCCCCGGGGGCCGCGGTCCCACATCCACATTGATTTTGCAGGACCTACCAAAGGACATACGTTTCTCCTAACAGTGGATGCCTATTCCAACTGCCTCAAAATTCACAAGATGAAGACTATTACAACCGATTCGATCATTCACATATTAAATAAACTATTCGCAATGCATGGGTTACCAGACATTTTAGTTTCTGATAATGGACCCCAGTTCACGGCCCTGGCATTTGAACAATACTTAGCGGACCAGGGCATCCGCCATGCGCTAACCTTGCTGGCACACTCTGCGGCTAATGGAAGGGCATGGTCCAATTCATTAAAAAAACTCTCCACAAGAAGGACCATGGGGACATTGACAACAAGCTGAACAGAATACTCCTACTCCAACACATCACCCCGCATAGCGTCACCAACAAAACTCCAGCTGAACTGTTGATGGGACGCAAACTTCACTCCCACCTCGACCATTTACACCCATCCTACTCACCAGGGAAACCTTTTGGATCTAGCGGAAAGTGCTGCGAGTTCAAGGTAGGCGACTTGGTGTTTGCTAAAAACTTTTCCGGCAAACCGTTGTAGGTCCAAGCAAGCGTAACCCAACTCACCGGCCCCAGATCGTACCGCGTGCAAACAACCGATGGAAAAATATGGAAACGCCATATAGATCAGCTTCGTTCTAGATTGCAACCCATTTCCCGTGACTCCCTTGACTCTCAAACTGGGGGGGAGGGGATGTCGAGGGAACTGAGTTCGAGATGGCGGATGGCGCAATCAGAGGAAACCAGCAGCCTAGCGCATCGCCTGAAGAAGAATCAGGAAGGGGGGTTGTTTCGCCACAGAGAAATACCTCAACGGAGGCAAGCCCACAGAGCCCAGAGGACAACAATGGCGGAAATGGAATTTGCAGTGCCGAGTCGTCCTGTGGGGATACGGAACCGCCTGTACCGGATAACTCAAAAAACATTCCACCAGAACCAGACTGCAGACAGGAACCGGTGGGACAGCGCAAATCTAACCGGCGTATCTACAGGATTATGTCACCGCACCCCTCAAATGGAACCTAGGGGGGAGGGGTGTCATGAACTAAACAAAGGCGATTAATAAAGTTTAACAACCTTACTAGAAAAGCAGGTTTCTAATCCTGCACTTCTGATTGACCCATAATAGCAGTTTAGGATTGGTCCTTTCTGGGTAATCTGATTGGCTGCTAATGGGTCGTCTCTCATTGGTTAAAAGTTTAAAAGTTACAATGCTTTTCATTGGATAATAGGACAGCACCATCTTTATAAAAGAGCTGCTGCTTCCCTGGATAATTGCTTTGTTCAGTATCTTTAATAAAGAGTTGAAGTTCACTGTTCACTGCCTTGTCTCCATTCCTTGTGCCCATGCTCAGAATATAACACAGAGAAACAGTGAATTAGATCCAGGTGACTTAGCGAGACTCTTCTACCTTGATGTATTCTCTTCACCCAGAAGGTTTCCGGATTCCAGTTCAGTGCTTTCCTTAATTTGGGAAATCAAATTGTTTCTTTCAGTACTTTGAGTCAGCTTTGGGCTGAGCCTAATCAATTCAGCTAACCATTCTGAACTAGCTGAAGGATGATTGTGGTAGAAAAGGGATTTTGCATTCACAGAAGCATTTTTTTTTTCTGCCATGAAGGCTGAACTGCTTCACAAACGGAACCACCCCTTGGGATCCAGAGAGTGTAAAATTAAAATGGCCACAAAGACGAGTGCCTAGAAAAGTCTTATTTTCCAATAATAACTTCAATGCAGTGAGGGAGTCAGTTGAGTGGAGAATGTTACTTCAATCCCAAACAAATCCAAGTTGGAGTTAAGTCTACATCTCTCAAGGTTTAATGTCTGTGTCATTGAACTGGGCTTTCCAATTAACCTTCAACCCCATAACCCAGTTAAGATGTACCGTATATACTCGAGTATAAGTCGACCCGAATATAAGTCGAGGCACCCAATTTTACCACAAAAAACTGGGAAAACTTATTGACTCGAGTATAAGTCGAGGGTGGGAAATGCAGCAGCTACTGGTAAATTTCAAAAATAAAAATAGATACCAATAAAATTACATGAATTGAGGCATCAGTAGGTTAAATGTTTTTGAATATTTATTTCAAAGAAAAACAGTAAACTAGCTCTGTAAGTGGAAAAGAGAGCCAACAAAACCAATATGGTATCAACAATAACTTTAAAAGTACAAAAACCTTAGCTCAATCAGCAACCAAGCTAAAACACAAGAGTTAAAATCCTTCAAAACTGGATTCCTCATCATCATCTGTATGTCCAAACAGAGTCCCTCTCTCCCTTGCAAGAAAAAAGCATGTGTATGTGCTGCATGTACATCCTGTTTTGGAGAGCCACCATCTCTTTCACAGCTCTCCCTCATGCCTCCATTGCATGTGCACACATGCCATGGCTCAGTAGTAAGTCAACATACAGATGTCACACTAGGTTCCCTCCTCAAAAGGAACATCCAACCTTTCTTGAGAAGTACAAACTTCATCTGTTCAGGATTGTGGTGACAAAGGTGAAGGAGGATGGGGCTGAGAGAAGGGAAGGGAAGAAAAGATCATTGACAGGGAGAAAGACAGGGAGAAACACCTGGAAGTGTAAGCCCTCGAGTTTCCTTAGGGAAGACCAGACAACAAGGGGAGAGGAGAGGAGGAGGAGAAAGAGGAGAGTTAAAAAAAAAAGAGTGGGAAGCCAACTCACGCGTGCCATCAAAGCCAGGGGGAAGTGGGGCTTTCTCCGCCTGCTGCCGCCAGAGGAGTGCGGGGGGGGGGGGAAGGGCGGGGAAAGGGGGTTTGTGCCGAGGCTCCGCAAGCGATTACCAGATTTGCAGCTCCATTTGTTGGTGAAGCTGGAAGCACGCAACGCAGGAGCTTGCGGGGGCCCCGGGCACCCGTTAATGGGGAAGAAGAGGCCGCTTGGGGTCACCAGGCTCAGGCAGCCTCCCCCACCCCCTCCCCCAGCAGCGAAGAGCTGCTCCGGGGGCTCCCGCCACAGCGCAGCCAGGCACTTTGTCTCGCTGCCCCCGGAGCAGCTCTTCGCTGCTAGGCTGAGGGGGGGGAGGCTGCCTGAGCCTGGCAGTTTCTTTGCGAAGCTGGAAGCGTGCAACACAGGAGCTCGCGGGGGCCCTGGGCACCCGTTAATGGGGAAGAAGAGGCCGCTTGGGGTCGCCAAGCTCAGGCAGCCTCCCCCACCCCCCTAGCAGCGAAGAGCTGCTCCGGGGGCTCCCGCCACGGCGCAGCCAGGCACTTTGTCTCGCTGCCCCCAGAGCAGCTCTTCGCTGCTAGGCTAGGGGGTGGGGGAGGCTGCCTGAGCCTGGCGGTTTCTTTCCGAAGCTGGAAGCGCGCAACACAGGAGCTCGCGGGGGCCCCGGGGGCCCGTTAATGGGGAAGAAGAGGCCGCTTGGGGTCGCCTGTGTGTCCCTCAGCGGGTAGACAGCCGCGGCGACGATGCTGCCCTGGAGGCGCGATTGGTTGCAGCCACGCCAGCGCAGGCCAGGCATGGTGCCATAGCGGCTGACTCGAGTATAAGCCGAGGGTGTTTTTTTCAGCACAAAAAATGGGCTGAAAAACTCGGCTTATACTCGAGTATATACGGTACATTTGGCCTAAATGTGTGAGCCCTAAATTAAGAGTGGGAATTCTACTAAATGTAATTGTATAAAAATATAGCAAAGTAAGGAAAAGAAAGAAAGAAAGAAAGAAAGAAAGAAAGAAAGAAAGAAAGAAAGAAAGAAAGAAAGAAAGAAAGAAAGAAAGAAAGAAAGAAAGAAAACATAGATATAGATAATAGATATAGCTAGCTAGTTATAGATAGATAGATAGATAGATAGATAGATAGATAGATAGATAGATAGATAGATAGATAGATAGATAGATATAGGTTAGATACAGATATAGACATATAGATTAGATAGAGATAGATAGACATAGACATAGACAAATAGATAGAGATAGATAGGAGAGAGAGAGGGAGAGAGCATAAATATTGTTGCTATCTAGAAGTCATGTGGATTTTTGCAATTTAGATGCAACAGACCTAATTTACAACACATTTGGAAGGCATTGAGTTTAATTAAACCTGGATTCACACATTGCAATAAATAGTATGGTAATCTGTGGGGTCCTTGGTGCTCTCTGAGCTTGGTTGTTCCCTTGCAGATGTTTCATTACCCAACAAGATAACATTTTCAGTGCTAAAAGGGAGTGGGGTTTTGCTCTCTCCCCTATTCCTTTCTAGCACTGATGTTCAACCCTTAGATATAAATATTATCTTCTGTTGGTAATATGATAATTGGCTTGGTTTTTAGCTTAACCTATGTTTTGAACTCAGTCACTAATTGCAATGAGGTTAACATATTACCAACAGCTCAAAGAAAATGCTGAAGTGTTAGTTAATTGTCATCTTCTACAATTAGCATAATTCAATCTTTGGGAGGAACGGAACCTCATATTCTCAGATTTTGGTCATATTGGTGATGAATGTTAGAAGTTAGAGCACAACTGAAAAACATTAAACTTATTGCTGTTTTTGCCATCTTCTCTCCCTGAAACTTGCTTTTTTTATCCTTATTGCATTTATCCTGAACTGAAAAATCTCAATATCACTTCCATTCCACTCCCCCTTGAAAGAAGCAAACAATATACTAGGTATGTTCAAAATGTTTAGTCGTATTGCATTGACTCAGCTGAGGTTGTAATGTTGTTATCTTGTACTGTGCTAAAAAGAATCGGAAGTGAATGCCTTTTTCTTTCTTCCATTGTCCTTCATATTTTCTTTCCCCTTTTCTTTTTCTTTTTTCTTTCCTTAATTTCCTAGTTTTATTTTTATTTATATTTTTACATTGATAAAACAATTATATATATCCTGCCTCTTGTTTCTTGAAAAAAGAAGTATTCAGAATATTATCTTGATAAAATGAAATGATTATTTACAAAAAACATATGCATGAACTCTCCTGTACATTTAAATTTCCTCGAATTTAGAGAAATGTATATAAAATTAATATCCTTTCATTGTTTTCCTTTCTTGCATTTTTAACTTTACTATTTCTTTCTTTTTCTTACATTATATTTGTTTGCATTAGTCTAACTTCTTTTTTTAAAAAAAACTTTAATAAGTAAAATTATGTAAAAAAAGATGGAAATATTTGATAAGACCTACAATGGAGGGAAGGTTGATGAATAAAGATTTCTGGATACTTAAGAGCTTTTGAAAACAGGAAAGGAGAGGAAAAAGAATAAAAGGGCAGGATCTGAAAGGGAGGAGACTGCCTGGAATTAAAAAGAACTCACAGTAAAAGCTCAACAAGACTTCTAAAAGATACATTTTAACTGAAACATGGCAACAAAATAGTAAAACCCCAGGAAGAGAAAGTGAAAAAAGAAATAAGAAGAAATAGCTCGGGAGTATTTGGATTACTTGGTGATCTCTGGATTCTTGGTTACTGCATTTGAATGTCTAAAATCAATTGGGTGGTTGTTTAAAAGTGTTTAAAATGGCTCCATTCTTAGAAGAACTGAAAATGGAACTTAAAAAGTACAAAGAAGATGCACAAGAAGGGAGAGGTTCTTTTGGCTTGGTATTTCAGTTTTTAGAAATGGAGATTTGGAACGATGAAAAACAACAAGAAATACCTGCAGAACAAGAAGATTGGGACAAAGAAGAAGCCATCTTTAATGAACAAGTAATTTTAGGTGGGGGGAAAAAAGGAAAGGGGGGGGGAAGAGAATGGAAAGTTTAAGACTGGGAAAAACAACCCCAAAAAAGAATAGTTTGAAAAATAAGTATAAAATCAGAAAGCAACAGAAGAGGGAAATGCAGAAAAGAGAATTACAAGTAGAGAGACAAGGGGGTAAAAAGGGGAGGGAAAAGAAGAGAGGGAAGAAAGAAAGGAAAAGAAGTTATAAAGGACAGAAACAAGATGTAGAGAAACAGGGCCTATTTAGAGATAATGGGTGAAAATCTAATTGAAAAAGGGATTCTGCAAAGGTACATAAGACAGTACTGTTATATTAGAAATAGAAATAATTTCAGATAATATGAAACAATGTATGATTAAAATGTTTGATAAAATAGTCATTGTAATTTAGTGGAATGTTTGTTAATAAATAAATGTAATAAAATGAATATTTAATGATTTATAAAACATGTGAAGAGAAATAAGGGAAAAGTTAATTATGGAGATTATATGTGTCTTCAAGAAAGTATGATATTAAATTGAAAAGAAATGTTAAAGATGTCAAGATTTTAATGAATATTAATGATAGAACTGAATTGGAATAGAATGAGGGTTTTAATTACATATATTTATAATCCTTTTTAAGAAGAATATAGTGTGTATTATAAGAATGTACCAAGCCGAATTCGACTGGAAGTTATGTATTATGTATTATATTGAATGTTACAACCTTAAGATATATATTGAAGTTTAAACAAGAGTTGAATGGATAAAATTAAAAGATATAAAGGTGTCATACTCCAATTAATAACTACAGGAGAAAATTTGTTTAATGAGAAAAGATAATATGAAATTGAAACAAGACAGACAAAAGTATAAATATAATGATTTGAATTGAGATGAGATAATCAAAATAAAATTGAGAAAATTAAAAGAGGGGAAAAACTATGTAGAAAATGCAAAATAGTAATAAGATATGGAATAGAACACAAAAATGAGCATGAAATTGAATGAGCATGAAACTGTATAAAGAAGTGTAACCCGGGACCATGCTATTTTTTTTAAAAGATGTTTTACTTGTATTGTGTGTGAAAACCCAAATAAAACTTTAATAATAATAATAATAATAATAATAATAATAATAATAATAATAATAATAATAATAATGAATTGAGTCTTTTAGCTACCAAGAGAGGTCACATGGGATGAAAAGGAGCTACAGTTTTTGTCACTTTCCTCATTTGTAAAGCTGACATGTAATTATGTAAACATTATATATTAATATTATATATTAATCTGGAGGCTAAAGTATATAAAGAACAGTTACAGGAATTAGTTATGTCTGGTCTAGCGAAGAGAAAGACTAGGAACGACATGTTAGCAGTTTTCCAATACTTGAGGGGCTGTCACAGAGAGGAAGGGATTTGTTTATTTATTCTCCAAAGCACCTGAAGGCAGGACAAGAAATAATGGGTGGAAATTTATCAAGGAGAGATCCAACCTAGAAGTAAGGAAAAATTTTCTGACCCTGGGAACAATTAATCAATGGAACTGCTTATCTTCAGAAGTTGTGGGTACTCCATCACTGGAGGTTTTAAAGAAGAGATTGAACAAACATTTGTCCAGAACAGTATAGGGTCTTCTGATGGTTGGGCTAGATCTAGAAGACTTCCAAAATCTCTTCCAACTCTATTCTAATGCTTCAGAGGGCTATCATTTATAATGCATGACTCGGATGCTTCATATAAGAGCAGTCCTATTTCTGAAGCCCAGAAATTTCCTAAAACCACACTAAACAAATGTGATGAACAAGACCAATTTTCAATTTAGTAATTTTTCATCTTTTTTAAAAAAATATGTAAGGGCTAAAATAAATATTTTTCACCTCCAGAAAACTAAGCATTTTTATTTTGTTTTTCCCCTGGTCTTGTTCAAACAAATGCTACTTGGTCACATAATAAATTTAACAATATTTACTAAAAGCCTAATAGCTATAATGAATGCAATGCTTGGTCAATATCTATCTTGATAAGATAAAAAAAAAATGGCTGCCACCTTCAATTAGGGTGACACTTGAAGGCACTAAAGACATCCAGTTTTAAAGCTTGCCTCCTTTGAACCATGCACCATATCCCTTTTAGTATTTCAGGTAGCCCTCCAAGAATCCTCCCCCTTTTAATAGATGGCATTTACCACGAGCTAGGTTAGCTAAAATGTTTAATAATATGTCTAGCAAATGTTGGAAATGTAATTAAAGAATGGGCACATATTATCATATGTGGTGGACTTCTGGTAAAGCAAAAATATTTTGGGGGAAAAATACATACATGGCTAGAAATGATGATTGGAAAGCATGTAGATTTAAATCTGAACCTATTAGGTATAATATCAGGTAAATTTGATAAGAAAAGTATGTATTTAATATTGCACGTCTTGATAGCAGTGACGATTGTATTTGTGCAATGCTGGAAAAATGAAGAAACACCACGAGATGAAGGAATAATTAAGAAGATACTGAATGTGCAGAAATGGACGGACTGACATTAAAAATGAAACAGAAAGAAAGCACAGAATATTATCAGACATGGAATCTATTTTATCAATGGTTGGAAAAAAGAGGTGGAGATTTATAATGTAATATGTATTGTTAAGCAAATTGAATACCCAGACAACATGATGTGTATGATGCATTAAGAAATGTAATTAATAAAAAATTAATTTAAAAAAAGGAATTTTCCCCCAGGTCTGGAGCACCAAAACGCTTCCATGCTGAAAGAATTTGCTGATAACATCATTGTTGCCCAGGAGGTACCCAGATGGAGGCTCTTTTCATGTCCATGTGAAGTTGCCTATTGAAGTGGTACCCATCTGTCTATTTGCAGTCACCTGCTTTCAAAATGTTGGGTTGGCACGAGCTGGAGCATGTGACAGGAGCTCACCCCACCCTGCGGTCGCAATGGGTCTCAAACATGAGTCTACTGATCATCAGCCCAGCATTCTAACCTCATGAGCCTCTGTGTTCCTTATCTCCAACAAATGAGCAATTCCTGGCTGCAAAAAAAGAATCGCCTTGTTTTATTGACTGTGTAGAGCTGATGCTGCTCAAATAAAATAATACAAAGGGAACTTGGTGAAATCAACAAAAATATGAAGTCTCCTGGTATGAAAGTACGAGCGCAGTTCTAATGGATTAATTTTTTATTATTCAAATAGAAAATGGCTATCACTTTGCAGATAAGGAACAGGACCATTTTCTGTGTAAGAGGGTGACATTTTCCCAGCAACCCTACCATTAATCTAACACATTAAATAAGCACATTAAATTAAGCATGGGTCCCATTTCCCGCCATTGGAGAACCTTTAGCTTCGTCTCTTGAAGCAGAACAAAGTGTCTGCTTTTGACCTTGTTAATTAGAAGACTTCTGTTGAAGCCACCTCTGGATGGAGTTATTTTATCTCCATTCTCTTAAGCCCCAAGTTCCAAATTGTGCCACTCAATCAATGCCTAATGTTGCCTGTGGCTGTTCTGTATTTAGTATTTTTAGTATTTATTTGATTTGTCAATCGCTTACAAGATACAAGTATAAGAATAAATATAGTTTTGAATACATGAGATAGATACTTATAAGAAAAATAAAAAAAACAATAGGACAGGAACAGTAGGCATAATTGGTGCGCTTATGCAGGCCCCTACGGGCCTCTTAGGAAGGAGGTGAGGTAAATGTAGACAGTCTAAGGTTAAAGTTTTTGGGGTTTGGGATAAAAACCAGAGTCAGGTAGAGTATTCCAAACATTGACCACTCTGTTGCTGAAGTCGTATTTTCTGCAGTCATGTTTGGTGCAGTTAAACTTGAGTTTGTATCTGTTGTGTGTTCTTGTGTTGTTATGATTGAAGCTGAAGTATTCATTTGCAGGTAGGACATTGCAATGGATGATTTTATATACTATATTTAGATCGGACCGGAGGTGGTGTAGTTCTAGGTTTTTTTGGTCTAGAGTTTCAAGTCTGGTGGCATAAGGTATTCTACAATGAGTATGCTCTAGTTAGTAGTGTGATATTACCAGAGAAGAAGCTACGTAGAATTAGATTAACAACTCTTAATGCCTTTTTGGCTATGTAGTTACAGTGGGCTCTAGCACTTAGATCATTAGAGATGAGTATTCCAAGGTCCTTTACAGAGCTTGGATCATCAACAAGATTTTGACTATTCAGCTTGTATTTTATTTTCTGATTTTTTATTTTGTCAGTATGTAAGACAGAGCATTTATTTGTTGAGATTTGAAGTTGCCATTTGATTGACCATTCTGATACATAGTCAAGGTCTTTTTGAAGGGTAGTAGTATTGTCTGTGGTGTTGAATAGCTTTACATCATCAGCAAAGAGAACGCAGTTCTTCTTAATATCATCACAGAGGTCATTTATGTAGAATATGAAGAGAGTTGGTCCTAAAACACTGCCTTGGGGGACACCACTGTTGACAGTTACAGAATTTGATAAGACACTCTCAATTTTGACCATTTGTTGTCTGTCTGGAATGCTTCTATCCAGTTATGTAGGTGTTCAGAGATACCATAAGATTTTAGTTTTAGTAGTAGTTTGTCATGTACCACTGAATCAAAGGCTTTACAGAAGTCTATGTAGATTGCGTCTATTGCTTTGCCCTGATCGAGTTGTGTAGTCCATATGTTTTTGCAGTGTAAGAGTTGCAGATTACAGGATAGTTTTTTTCTGAAACCAAATTGTTTATTGAAGAGTAGGTTGTTTGTCTCTAAGTGGAGGATAATGGATTGGTAAATAATTGATTCCATGACTTTACAGGTGATGCAGCATGAGGAGATTGGTCTGTAATTTTCAACTAGGCTGCGGTCTCCCTTTTTGAAGATGGGGATGACCGTGGCTTGTGACCATAGTTTTGGCAAGGAGCTAATCCTGAAAGATTTTTCAAAGGTTATGCTTAGTGGTTCGGCTATGGCAGTAGATAGCTTTTTTAGGAAGTAGGCACATATTCCATCCAGTCCAATAGATAGGGATGGTTTTAGATTGCGCAGTACTTTTTCAACAATGTCTTCTGCACTAAAGGCAGTTGTCCTGTTAATATTCCTTGTCTTTGCTGATAGCTACATGTTGTTATGGAAACTTGAATCATTGCATTCATTCATTAGTGGCTCTTCACACAGGGCTTCTGAATGATATCTTATTCTAATGCCAACAATTGAATTGCCAATTTAGTTCAGCCGAGAATAAGAAAAGGATCTGATTCCTGTCACATAATATTAAAGATTTCTTTCATAAAATTTTAATAATACCATACATAACACCACATATAAGTTCTAGCCAAAGCAACTGTGACATATGAAGAACTATAAACTAAAAAAGATCTTTTCCCTTCCCTTCCCTTCCCTTCCCTTCCCTTCCCTTCCCTTCCCTTCCCTTCCTTTCCTTTCCTTTCCTTTCCCTTCCCTTCTGTCTTCTCTTTCCTCCCTCCCCCTCTCCTTCCCTCCCTCCCTCTTTCCTTCCTTCTTTCCTCCCTCCCTTCCTTTCTCCCTTTCTTCTCTAATTTATGTGAAGATTGAAATCGGTCATCACTGCTTCTGAAATACATACTGTCCAATAAAAGGGTTTTCACCTATAATTGCCAAGTGTAGAAAATTATTTAAAATATATTCATTATTTTATACCAACCAATGAGGCCTGCAGGATGGAGGTTGAATTGGGCAAGAAGCCAATTACAGTACTATCCATCCCCCCCCCCCCCCGTTATTTGTGAGCCCACCGTTTGTCTTCTGTTCAAAACATTGTATGATAGAATTAGGACAAGGAGGCTTAGAAGTCTTACAAAATTTGACATTGCTTTAGTGGCCCAATGGGGTGTGATTGTGCTGGAGAAAAGAGCAATTGGGATGGTTTTCCTGGCAGAAATTGTTCCCTCTAAAATTGAGGTTGGCCACAGCAGTAGAGGGGTGACCAAGTACCAGAAACAGTTGGTCACTTTTGAGGGAATTACTTACACTGGAGATTTCCAAGGAATGTAGATTGTTCATGGGCTCTTTAAAAGGAAGAAGAAACAGCGGGAGATTTCTGCCAGCACCAGCTTCTCTCTGCTACAGATACCCTCAAAAGGAAAATACACCTGTTTTATAGAGGCTGAAGTGGCCCACTCTTTATTCACACTTATCATCACTTGATTCAGTCAAGTAATGCATTGAATTACTCTTTGAGAAGCTGAATGTGTAAGTTTTGTTTGGGGAGAGCTTGGTTAATCAATGGTGGCAAAAAAAAAAAAATCAGTAGCACCTTTTCCGATTAAAATTTTTTATTAAAAGGCATAAACACGTGTGAGCTGGCCATTCTCTTCATCAAATCACTTCATCTTCTCAATGGGAAAGGCTAAGCAGAGTCCAACATGATTGGCAGACCACCAAAAGCATCCCAGGGTTATAGTCAACACTGGGAAGTTGAATAATATCCCAGAAGAAAAAAACATGGCAAGGCATTCCCATATTGTACAGAAGAAATAACATGGACAAGGGATGAGCTCAATCATGTCTTGAACTCAATACTATCTTGGACCATACAAGGTTTCCAATCATTTCCTCTTTAGGCTGAGTATAGAGGGTCAGTTTGGTGTAGTGATTAAGGTATTGGCCTAGAAACCAGGAAGTCATGAGTTCTAGTGCCATATTAGATATAAAAACCATCTGGGTGACTTTGGGCGAATCACCAGAGGACTGTGAGTTCTAGTCCCAGCCTAGGCAGTATTGGGATCCTACCAGTGGGGGGATTCAACATTTTTTTACTACCAGTTCTATGGGTGTGGCTTGGTGGGTGTGGCAGGGGAAGGATACTGTAAAATCCCTATTCCCTCCCCACCCCACTACCCTGCTTTCCATTTCCATTCTCCTGTGCAGGGCAACCAAAGAAGACCCAGCCAATCAGCTGGGATTCAATGGGAGACACTGAATAGATGGGGGCGGGGCTAGTCAGAGATGCTATTCGCTACTCAAAATCTCCACTACCAATTCTCCAGAACTGGTCGGAACCTGCTGAATACCACCTCTGGATCCTATCTTACTCGCTACCGGTTTGGTGGGTGATAGTGTGTGTGCTACACGCCCCTAACGTGCACACCCCTAACAAGCCAATCAGCTGAGAGGATGAAGAAACAAAAAGCTAGCAATGACCCTGCCCACTCCCATGTGCTTTTCGGACTTTTATCCTCTCAGCTGATCGGAGACTGTTTTTTACTACTTGGTCGGGACGAACCAGTCGCATACCACTACTGAGCTTAGGTATGAAAATCAGCTGGGTGACTTTGGGACAGTCACTCTTTCTCAGTCCCACTCACTTCACAGGGTTGTTGTGAGCAACTAGGAGGAAGAAGGAATATTATGTATGTAAACTACATTGAGTTGTTTATAAAAATAATAAAGGTGGGATAAATAAACAAACCTTTGGCCTTGCAAAATTGTAGTATGTGTTCTATCTCGACTCTTCTACCAACAGCTCTCCAATTAGCCATATCTGAAGTTTTCAGCTCTTATGGGGAGACAGAATGGAATATCACCATTATGTAGTAGTTTGGCACCATATAGAGGATGGAACTAGAGACAGCCATGTCTTCTAACTGAAAATGCTAAGAGGTCAACTACTGCTGAAACACCAAATGGGCATTTTTTTTTCCTGATGTGATATCACAAATCAACTTGCCAATCCTTTTGTTGCTGTTGTTCTTTTCAATGGACTTTTAAAGTCACCTATTCCTCCACCAAGGAATCTATTGTATTAAAAATTGCATTTTGCCAGACATGATTACAATCCTCTGTAATACACAGGCACAAGGGAGGGAGAGTTGCTAAGGTCACAATGGGAAACAAATGTGACTTGGTGATGAATGTAGGAGCAATGAAGAAAAAAATTCAACATATATGATTTGAAGAGCCAGAGGCCCTTGTTCTTTATTAAATTATTGTGTTACCCTTGTTCCAGCAAACAGAATTAATGGGGTTTTTTTCAGAACAGAAAAAGGAGCATCAATTGCATTTGTTCATGATCTAGCCAAATATATAGTTTAACTTATTTCCCCACTCTGAAAAAGAGCCAGTTTGGTCCAGTAATTTATTTATTTTATTTTATTTGGTTTGTCAATTGCTTACAAGATGATAGGTATAAGTAAAAACATAGTTATGAATACATGGATACATATAAGAAAAATAAAAGAAACAATAGGACAGGGATGATAGGCACATTGGTGTACTTATGCACCCCCCCCCCACAAACCTCTTAGGAAAGGGGTGAGGTCAATAGTAGAAAGTCTAAGGTTAAAGTTTTTGGGGTTTGGGGAAGAAACCACAGTCAGGTGGAGTATTTCAAACATTGACCATTCTGTTGGAGTTAGGACACCAGACTAGAAACCAAGCGGTTGTGAATCATGAAGTCCTTGGTGCTTTCTGAACTTGATGGCTTTCCTTGCAGATGTTTCATTGCCAAACTAGGTAACATCATTGGTGCTCCATATTTGGACATATCAACAGACTGTGAATCCTAGTTGTACCTGATGCATGGGTGAGCATGGGGAATCACTTTGGGAAGAGGAGGAGGAGGAGGAGGAGGAGGAGGAGGAGGAGGAGGAGGAGGAGGAGGAGGAGGAGGAGGAGGAGGAGGAGGAGTGGTGAAAGGAAAAAAGAAGAAAGAGGGCAGGGAAGGAAGGAGAAGGAAGAGGAGGAAGATGGGGGAGGAGATAGGACAAGAGAGTGGAGAGGAGAGGGAGAAAGGGAGAGAGGAATGAGGAAGGAAGGAAGGAAGGAAGGAAGGAAGGAAGGAAGGAAGGAAGGAAGGAAGGAAGGAAGGAAGGAAGGAAGGAAGGAAGGAAGGAAGGAAGGAAGGAAGGGACAAGGGGGCAGAGGAGGGAGGGGGAGGAGGAGGAGGAAAGGTTTAGTTTCTCAGATGCTAGTTCCTACATGATTTCCATGGCAGCCAGGAACTGGGCACCTGATGAAGCAATGTAATTTATTTTGAAGATTAAGGGATTATTGAGTGAAAGTGGGTGCAAACATTCAGGGCAAAATTCAGAGCCTAAACTGCAAGCTCTAATTTCAAAGAATGATTGTTGCTCACAACCAGAAATATATTTGCTATTAGTTTATGACATCACTGTTTATTTATTCATTGAATTTTTATCTTACTTTCTACTGATAAAACCATCCTCAAACAGGAATTGGACATCTACTGAGGCCTTTAACACTCATGCTGGAACTTCAGGTGTATCTATTAATTTCCCAGGATGCTATAGAGCTCTACAAATGTTTGTTTCATTACAGGACACATTCAGGGTGGTTGGTTTAACAAGCCAAATACTGCAGTGGATATGAGTGTCCTCTAATCTCAAATGCCCTGCAAAATTCTCCTTGGGTCATTAAGTCCATGAACCTAGCTTGACTTCAGCATTTGTTTGTTGGTGAGGACATGAAAGGACATCAACTCTATTGTCACTCTCAAAAAGATTTTAAAAAAACCCTGAACTCATGCAGAATGAATATCATTCAATGTTTTAGTTATGGATCTTAGCATGACCTCACATGCCAGAGAAAGAGATGAGCCTTTGAAAATAATAGTCCCATCTCTTGTCCCAAAGGTGATTTTTTTTTTTCAAAATGCAACTGGACTTGTTTTTCTTTGATGACATTTTGCTTCTTATCCAAGAAGCTTCTTCAGCTTACTGGATGGTGAGGAAGTGCTGAAGAAGCTTCTTGGATGAGAAGTGAAACATCACCAAAGAAAAACCAAAAAGTCCAACTGCCTCTTGACAAAGCATCTTTGGAACAACCATGATCTGCATGAGTTTTCAACTTAAAACCACAATTAAGTGGAATGGGCCAATTTGCCATGGCCAACTTGCCATGGCCAACTCACCATGGCCAACTCACCGCAGGACAACTCACCACAGCCAACTCAGCACAAAACAACTCACCATGGGACAACTGAACAATTCAATTGAATGGTTTTAAATAAATAAAAATTATTTTAATTTTTGTCATTTTGTCCCTCCTTTTGTATCCTTTCTTTAATGGTCCTATTTCACCATTTCTTTGATATTAATGAAAGTCTTGCCCTGCAGTGAATTGTCCCATAGCAAATTGGTCATGGCTAGTTATCCTGCAGTGAGTTGGCCACAGCAAGTTGGCCGTGGCAAATTGTCATAGACCCCAATTGAGCCCAACATTTTCATTGCAGAAGTGAGACATTTGTTGAGTGAACTGCACCCCATTTTACAACCTTTGTTACCCCAGTTGTTAAGTGAATCACTGAAGTTGTTAGGCTTCCCCCATTAACTTTGTTTGTGGGGAAGCCAGCTGGGAATGTTACAGATGGTGATCACATGATTCTGGGACACTGCATCCATCAGAAATACATGCTGATTGCCAAGTGCCTGGATTTTTTAATCATGTGACCATGGAAATGTTCCAATGATCATTAAGTGTGAAAAACAGTCATAAATCACTTTTTTCCCCAGGTCTGGATTGCACTGGGCTGAGAAACAATTGTGGCATTCCCCAATGGTGCTAGGGCTGAAATCAAGATTCGTGTCATGGTCAGTGTGGCCTAAATTAGGAAGGAGGGGAAAATAAAGAATTGGTTTTTCTTTTGATTCGGAGTGGGTTGGTGACACTTCAGCAGAGTCAAGTTAGGCATTTTCTTAATTTGTGACACAGCAAGCCTAAAAGGTTCACCATCAGTGTCTTAGACCAACATGTGAACAGGTAGCCTGTGATTGATCATGTTTTGGAGACATTGCCTTAGCATAATGTGTGAAGCACCTTATCTTGTTAAGTCATAGTGTGGTTGATTCTGTTTCCTCACCATGCATAATGTGAGAACAGTCCTCATATTTGTTTAGTCCAGTTTGATGGTTTAAGACATTGTGGGAATCTAACTTTATATAGAGTAGATACCAGGGTTTAGAACTGTTTCAAACCTCTAAACCATGCTAGCTTGTTTGAGGTAACTTTTTTTCTTTATGTTGCTAATTCCAAGGATTAGAAAGAGTGAGGACTCTGAAGTCTTCAGGAAAAGGATTACAAATGTTGGATATATTCATATCAGGGAATTGCACAGCCAGCAAATGAAGCCAGAGATGCTAATGCAACCCTAAGTTGCATCAACAGAGGAATACAACCAAGATCAAGGGAAGTATTAATACCATTCTATAAAGCCTTAGTAAGACTACACCCAGAGTACTACATCCAGTTTTGGTCACCACTCTGTAAAAAAGATGTTGAGGCTCTAGAAAAAGTGCAGAGAAGAGCAACCAGGATGATTAGCGGACTGGAGATTAAGACATACGAGGAATGGTTGCAAGAACTGGGCCTGGCTAGTGAACAAAGGGACCAGGGGAGACATGATAGCAGTCTTCCAATATTTGAGGGCCTGCCACAGAGAGGAGGAGGTCAAGCTAAGGCACCCATAGGCCAGGCAAGGAATAATGGATGGAAACGGAACAAGGAGAGATTCAACCTAGAAATAAGGAGAAACTTTCTGACAGTGAGAACAAACAACCAATGGAACAGTTTGCTCTCGGAAGTTGTGGGAGCTTCATCATTTGAGACATTCAAGAAGAGATTGAACTGCCATTTGTCAGAAATGGTGTAGGGTCTCCCGCTTAGGCGGGGGGTTGGACTAGATGACCTATAAGGTCCCTTCCAACTCTGATTATCTGTTATCTGTTACCTGCTGACATGAACTTGTAGTTTTATATAAATAAATATATTTTACATCTATATGTACAGCAAACAGGACAGTCAAAGCAAACAAGATCATCATGAGGTAAATCACAGAGCATTCAGATCACACAAAAGAAAAAGGCGGGAAATAAAGTTACTCCCACTTTACGGCCATAGCAACCAATCACAGTGCTGATTGCCTCATGCAGTAACCAACACTCACCAACCAATCAACTGTCCCAAAGATTTTTTTTTCAGGAGGCAACTGGACTTTCTAGTTTTTTTCTTTTGAAGAAGTTTCGCTTCTCACTTGAGACGCTTCTTCAGCTCTGACAGGATGGCGGTGAATGGAAGGATTTATATTCCTTACAGACAGCTGGCCATTTGCATCCTTTTAGGGCGTTATTGAAGCCACTTGGAGGTTCATTTGTGTCCTCAGGGTCACCTGAGTAGTGCTCCTGGTTCTTGCAGTCTGCAATTTTTTCTCTGCAAATCCATTCATACACCCACACCATTCGAAGAGTGTTCTGGCTCACTGCACAACCCCACTATTGCTCCAGCTACTAAATTGAAATAACTTCACAATTCAGGATTTCGGCTTTTTAAATTTAGCGAACCAAAGAACTGTGACTTTATTACACCTCTGTCTCTGACCATCATTTCGCTTTCGGGAATGATGGAAAGCGGAAGAAAACTGGGATATAAAAGAATTCACAAGTAATAATAATAATGCTGTATCAGGATCTTTCCCCAGCCTGGCACCCACATAGTCATTGGACCGAAATTCATTTAGTTCCATTGTGATTCAGAATTACGGCAACTATACATAACTGGGAAAATCCGCTGCGCAATTTAACTAAATGAGGGCACTTGAAAACCTTTCAAGAACCTCGTCAGCTTACAAGCACTAAAAAACAACAACCTGCACCTGCTGCTTTACCAATTTGCAATATTTGGCCATCAGCTTGATGCCTTCCTAAGCCCTTTTCCAACTTTTGAATTGCTCTTGATCATTTAACACTTTGGTTCCAAATCTCATTTTTCTTCCCTTTGCACTTCAGTTCTGGTCCCTAAATTGCCAATCTGCCATGGCTCCATAATAAACACTGTAGGACTCAGTAAATAATAATAATTACCAAACCCCCTGAGCTTCCCATCCTGCTTAAATTAACATATCTTTTAATTAGCTTTTGGCACCGAAGGAACATATACGTTCACTATCCTGTAATGCTCACATCCTTGGAGGAGTCAGTTAATTAGAAGCACTCCATGCTCTTTTTCATGCTCTTTCCATTTGTGTGGTGGAAAATGAAATGTACAACATTTCAAAAATATATTTTCGAGAGCTTGAGGGCTGCATATTTCCCTTGCAATGAACTACCGCTGTGAAATTAAAAGATAAAGGTTCTCTAATCCCAAGATGTTTGAAAAACAATGTGGTGCTCAACAGCCCCACCTTCTGGAAGTAAAATTCAGAAAAGTACAGTAGAAGAATAACAGAATTCAGGTGGGCCTCGACTTAGAGCCACCACTGAGCCCAACATTTTGGTTGCTAAGCGAGACGTTGAGTGAATTTTGCCCCATTTACAATCTTTCCAGCAACCATTGTTAAGTAAATCACTGGAGTTGTTAAGTTAGTGACACAGTTAAGTGAATCTGTTTCCCCATGGACTTTGTTTGTCTGAAGGTCACAAAAGGTGGTCACGTAACCCAGGACATCATAAATATGAACCAGTTGCCAAATGTTTGAATTTTGATTATGAGACCATAGAGATGCTGCAACGATCGTAAGTGTGAAAAATGGTCATGTCACTTTTTTTCAGGACCTTTGTAACTTTGGTCACTAAACCAATGGTTATTGAGGCCTACCTTTAACAGAGCTGCAAGGGACCTTGGAGGTCTTCTAGTTCAACCCTTTGTTCAAGCAGGAGACCCTATACCATTTCAGACAAATGGTTGTCCAATCTTTTCTTAAAAACCTCCTGTGATGGAGCACCCACAACTTCTGGCAGCATATTATCCGTTTATCCGTTTTCTGGATTTTTGCTGTCCCAATTTTGTAAACATATGACTGAAGAAGCGAGAGCGTGATAAGAAATGGGTTTTATGGCAGCCCAGATTAGAGATGAAACCTAGAAGATAGGGAGCTGTGTAACAGATAGCATCAAATAACTGGCCCATAATAATATACATTTTCCGTGCTTACAATACACACATCCTAAATAATAGCATCCTACACACAAAGAATTACAAGAGAATGACTTGATTTCCTTTTTTTATGCTGGCATAGCCAGTCAGTCATCACACAAGACAGCTCTGCGGAAATCAACACCCACAAAACCTGTTTGTTTTGCAGAGAATCTCATAAGAGACAAAATGACAGGATGTGGGAGTGTGCAACATGTATGGATCATCTCTATACTTAAAGTCCTGCTAGTATTTACTGAGAATGACTTCTACTTTCAGTGGTAGACACCAAGTTATGGACCTAGGACATAGATATCCCACCTCTAAACGTATCACTTCCAAACAATCTCACCTGTTCTTCTCTAGTTCCTTCCTATTTAAATACTAGACAGCCTGCTAGACTCCCAGAAGAACCAGAGCCTGGATTTTAAACCACAGTGGAAAACAATGTCTTGCAAATTCTGAGTTATGCTCCATCTGGGAATTTACCGACTTTTCAATTTCAGCAACCAGACAGCTAAGTGCCTTTTGGAAAATGAAACCAATAAAGAATTGAAAAGAATTCAATAAGACCTGTCGGTGGTTTTGCAACTCTTTGACTTTCAGATTGCTCCTGTGCCATGGGGCTGGCTAGAGCTGGAGGTGAGTGGAGTTATTAAGCAAGCCAGCTGAAAAGAATTACAAGTCTGTGACAATAGTCTCTTACTTAGTGCTGGAACAGTACATTCTTTTTTACCTTTAAACTGGTCTGGTGTATCTGTATAGTGTTTTCAAAGATGCTTTTTTTTCAAAAGGCAATTGGACTGTTATTGTTTTTTTCTTGAGGAAGACGATACTGTTTTGCTTCTGATCTAAGAAGCTTCATCGATTATGATGCGGGGGATTGGAAGGATAGGTAACAGATAACAAATAATCAGAGTTGGAAGGGACCTTGTAGGTCATATAGTCCAACCCTCCACCCAAGCGGGAGACCCTACATCATTTCTGACAAATGGCAGTCCAATCTCTTCTTGAAGGTCTCAAGTGATGAAGCTCCTACAACTTCCGAGGGCAAGCTATTCCATTAGTTGATTGTTCTCACTTTCAGAAAGTTTCTCCTTATTTCCAGGTTAAATGTCTCCTTGTTCGGTTTCCATCCATTATCCCTTGTCTGGCCTACAGACGCTTTAGAAAATAGACTGACTCCTTCCTCTCTGTGGCAGCCCCTCAAATATTGGAAGACTGCTATCATGTCTCCCCTGGTCCTTCTCTTCACTAGACTAGCCATGCCCAGTTCCTGTAGCCGTTCTTCATATGCCTTAGTCTCCAGTCCCCTAATCATCCTGGTTGCTCTTCTCTGTACTTTTTCTAGAGTCTCAACATCTTTTTTATAATGTGGTGACCAAAACTGGATGCAGTACTCCAAGTATGGTCTTGCTAAGGCTTTATAGAGTGGTATTAGTACCTCATTTGATCTTGATTGTATCCCTCTGTTAATGCAATTTAAGATTGCATTAGATTTTTTGGCTGCTGTTGCACACTGCAGGCTCATATTTAGCTGGTTGTCCACTAAGACTCCAAGATCCCTCCCTGACAAGTACTGTCAGTTGAGACTGGATGGTAGGAGGATGGAAGGTTAGGTTCTGATGGGAAGGCAGGATGGAAGGATTATATTTCTTTGCAATCATGTGGATGACAGAGAATTTCCACAGAGATTTATTGGTGTCCTATGTCTAGGTAATGGATGGTAGGAGGTGTGAATGACATTTCTCTCCCCTCCTATATATTCCCAGAAACTAGAGAGGGTCTCTTTTGAGATGTTTTCCACACCTGTATTGTTTCCATAGGGTGATCTGCCTCTTATCTGACCATTGCCTTGGCTATGGCTCTGCCCCTTGTTCCCACTTACCATTATTATCTCTGTGTATAAAACACATCAGAAGACCTACTGTAGGAGCCCTGATGCTTCACATGGTTAGGACACTTGGTTGACAATCAGCAAGCCCGTGTTCGAGACCTGAGTGCCTGCTGTGTGGCGAGGTGAGCTCCCATCATTCGGTCCAGCTCCTATCCACCTAGCAGTCTAAAAGTGTGCAAATGCAGGTAGATAAATAGGTACCACTTTGAGGGACAACTAATGGGGACATGAAAATATCCCCAAGCTGGGCATTCCCTGAGCAATGGTGTTGTCACTGGCTAATTCTTTCAACTCAAAAGGGCTTTGGTGCTTCCACATGGTGCTTTCAGTTTGGTGCGATGCAATCAGGAGTCCTGGCAAAGGAGGTATTTCTTTTTTCCTTCACTTTCATTTAATGTCCTCTTTTTTACAAATATATTCGCCTTATTCATGGCTGATTTCAAAAGCTTGGGAACCAATCAGTGAGCTGATGCCACCACAAAGCCCCTTCCTCATAACTACAGATAGTCCTCAACTTACAATCACAATTCAGCCCAAAATTTCATTTTTTTTAAAAAAGTTTTTTAAAATTTTATTTTAAATACAAACAATTCATCCTCCATTTAATGAGGTATTGCCTGGTACAAATATCCTGTGCAATAACAGTTAAAATTTACAGCCATATTCATTATTTTGGTACTAATTCTCTATTCTTATCTTATTAATATACATAATATCTCTATTACTATAACACTCCTCTTCTTAACATGTTTAATTCTATAAACCTCTTTTCTATATTTCACTAACTATCTATTAGTTATTTCTAGCTTTCATATTTTTTTCCTCTAGACATTGATAAAATAGTTCCCATATCTTATAATATTCAGTTTGTTCCTTCTCTTTGATTGCAAGTGTTAATCTATTCATTTCTGCACATCCCAATATTTTCCTGCTCACATTTTCATCGGTAGGAATCTCTTCACTTTTCCAATTTTGAGCAAATACAATTCTAGCTGCAGTTAATATATGTATAATCAAAAGTACATTCTCTTTACTATAAATTTCAGGTAAAATCCCCAATAGGAATATTTCAAGTTTTAAATCAATATGCTGTTGTATCATCTTTTCCAACCATGTATGTATTTTTGTCCAACATTTTTTGGCTTCTACACATGTCCACCACATATGATAATATGACCCAGGTATCTGGTAGATTCCAAATATTTCTGTTGCTAAGCAAGACAGTTTCTAAGTGAGTTTTGCTCCATATTAGTACCTTTTTTTTGCCACAGTTAAGTGAATTGCTGCGGTTGTTATGTTGGTAAACCGGTTGTTAAGCAAATCTGACTTCTACTTTGACTTTGTTTGCTAGAAGGTTGCAAAAGTTGATCACATGACCCCAGGACACTGCAACGGTCCTAAATATGAGTCAGTTGCCAAATGTCTGAATTTTGATCATGTGACTGTGGGGATGCTGCAATGGTCACAAAAGACATGGTGGCATAGTGGTTAGAGTGCAGTACTGCAGACTACTTCTGCTGCCTGCCAGCTGCCTGCAATTTGGCAGTTCAAATTTCACCAGGCTCAAGGTTGACTCTACATCCTTGTGAGGTGGGTAAAATAAGAATCCAAAATTGTTGGGGTCAAGATGCTGACTCTGTAAACCACTTAGAGAGGGCTGTAAAGCACTGTGAAGTGGTATATAAGTCTATTTGTTACTGCTATTGCTAGGTATGAAAAGTCACTTTTTTCAGTACCATCGTAACTTTAAACTGTCAGCCTCCAAGATTCCTTCTTCTGCCTGACTCTTTACAGCTGCCATAGAAACAGGGGGAGGGGGGAAAGAATAATTGGGCCTCATGGAGGGAAGGGTGCTGGAGGTTGAAGTTGTATGAATTGTAAAAGCTGGGATGCTTTCTTGCTTAATGTGCAAATGCAGCCACTTGTCTTTTCTTAGGCCAAGGTCAACCGTCTTGGCATACCAGATGTCTGAGATGCCACCTGAAGATGTACCCACATGACATTATACACACCTCAGATTGGATGTCCAGTTTGAATTGTTGGGGCATGGGATTAACTTCCTATATGTAATTTACGCACCTTTTGCTTCAGGTCTTGCTATTTCTCCTGTTGCTACCACTTCAATTTCAGTAAAAGTCCTTTTCTTTATAAAAATGGACTCTAAGGTTTTCTTTCTTGGATTTTGAATGGAGCCACACTTGATACAAGTGGTCACTAAACAAATGATTGTAAGTCAAGGATGACTTGTATAACCTCCTTTAACTGGTGGAAGGGAACTATTCTTTCCTTTTTGTAGCAGAGTGTGTTAACCTCCTCACATTCCCTCTGAGAAGTGTGACTCATTATGAATATATTGAGGAATATGATTCAATCAAAATATTGTAACTCTAACTTTCATATCTGATTTCTGTTTCCTTCTCCTTTTTTTTTTTTTAAAAAAAAAGCTGGTGCATTAGGGGAACCCACGCTTTTCCGAGCACTGATAGATGTTTTTCTTTCCTTTTTTCTCTGTCTTCAAAACACAGCCTCTGAACCTAACTTGATTCCAGATCTTATTGTATTGCTTAATATGAGAAGGAACCGTTGGGTTTTGAAAATGGTAGATGAGGCATTGAAACTCTTTGTCATGCCCCTGGTGGAGAATGACTCTGAGGGAGAGGAGGAACAGCCGACAGTGAGTGGAAGTGTGGCTCTGGAGGTTGTGGAGGGAGCTGGGGAAGGGCAGAAGCCGGCTGGGCAGTCAGAGGAGGACCCAGGCCCATCCCCTCTCCATCCTAGGGCATGCAGGGAGGAGAAGATAAGAGAGAGACATGGTCTATGGGGGAGGAGAGGGCCTTGATCCTTTTCAGGGGCTGCAGCTGTGCCAACTGGATAAGAGGACGAACATGAGTACAGGCCAGTACTAGAAACAAAGCATGGAAATATCTCTAGTTTATGGTTCCTCTCTGAGTTTGGCATCCTTCCCAGTGTGTGTTCTGTTATCTGTGGATGTCTTCGAGCCCTTATTTTGCCTGGTTTGTGTTGTTTTTTACTCTTTATAATTTAAATGGCATTTCCTCCTTCTTGTAACTGCTTGTGTGGGAGTTGTCTCCATTCAAGGATATTTGGAGCTTAGAAGCAAAGTGAAAGAATAACAGGGGATTCACCTGTTTTTTGTGACTGTGTTTATTTTGTATCCCACCTGGGTCATCACACTCTTTCGCCAGCTCTGCCTTCCCAGATCTTCTATCCTCTAGCTAGGTTGAACCCCAACTCCCAAATATTTGTTCAATCAGCAAGTATGGAGTTTCTGGGGTTTGGGGGGGGAATCATCCCTAAAATGCTATTTCATTGCAGGACTCCCCAGAATTGATCTAAATCAGTGAAGTGTTCAACCTTAGCAACATTAAAACATGTGGACTTTGTGTAGAAGCCAAAAGATATTGGACAAAAATTGACTTAAAACCTGAAATATTTATTTTTGGGGTGATGCCTGATACTTACAGTAAACAAATATTTAATTATTCATGTATTAACCACAGCTAGAATAATATTTGCACAAAATTGGAAGGGCGAAAAGTTTCCGATAGAAGAATAGACTAACTTTGGCAATTTAAGAAAAAGAACAAATTGAATATTATATCATATGGGATTTATTTTATCAATGGTTGGAAAATAAAGATGGATAACGATAAGATTAATTAGATATAGTAGTTGGAAATAAGAATATAGTTATTGACATTTTAGTAAGAAATTTGAATTAATTACAACTGTAATTGTAATTATTATTGCACAAGGTATGTAACCAGTCAACACATTGTTTGAATGGATGCATTTGTTATAAAATAAATAAATAAATAAAATTTTTAAAAAGACATATGAACTTCAAAACTCAGAATTCTGGGAGTTGAAGTCCACAAAACATCATGTTGCCAAGGTTGGACACCCCTGATGTAGAGGGAGGATTGTCATAGGAGAAGAAAGTAGCAGGTAGCTCATCCTCTCGCAAATGGGAGAATGCCCAAATTTAACTCATTAATCTCTTTATAACTATCTCTCTCCCATGCAGAGGATGACTTCAGGCTGCTTTAATTTTTACCGAGCCCAAGACCAGTCAAAATCAATGATATTACAGACAATTATCTATCATACACACCAGCATTAGCCTAGGGCAATCTCCACACTGAAATTCAATCCATAATTAATGTAGTTCAGATGAGGAATTCTAATTTTAATTTCTCTCTCCTTCTCTCTCCCTCCTTCTCTCTCCCTCCTTCTCTTTCTCTTCCTCCCTCTCCCCTTCCTTCCCTCTTTCTCTCCTTCTCTTTTCTCTCTCTAATCAGACTTGTCTATGTCCATGCCGCAATACACATTGCAAAGGATTTGGTTCTCAACAGCTTGAAAACAGGAAAGAGTTATCAAACCAGAGGAGACTAAATTCTTTGCTGAGCTCTGGAAATCTCCCAACTCATTATCAACTACTTATTTCTTGCTTCAAGTCATTTTTCTTCTTTACCATTGAAGCAGTGAGAAATCCACCTGTTTCCCTGTTGCAGTCATCTTTGTATTTATTTTACTTTGGATTGAAAATTCATATGCCTGTTCAAAAGGAACTTGCAGTTTCAAATCCCAGCAAGATACAACTAATGCAATTCCTGGAATTTGGGGTTTTTGCTGTTTTCACCATTTCTCCATGAGATTTTGGAGTTCTCCTTGCCTTAATGAGGGTGCACAGGTCTGCATCTTAAAGAGGCCAATGCCACTACAACAAGAACAATTTTGCATTTCTGACTGTGGGACAGATCCACCAAATCTAATTTATTCTAGGTTCTTCTGTTTGTTCTGGGGAACAATTCCTATTAACTGTCACTACACGCATATTATTACAGCAAGTGTTTACATGTGTGCATATATTTGTACTATAAAAGCCAGATGATGGATTGCTTATAACACAACAGAAAAAAAAACAAAAACAAACCCACCTCTTTCTTTTCCTAGGAGCTTGTTTTAGATAGTCTTATATTTTTGCTTTAATTTTACAGAAGATTGCACAGTCTATCTGTTACTGCAATCTTAGAAATGACTAATAGATATAAAAACTCTGAGTAGAGTTTACTGCTGGGACAAAGTAAGCAACCTTGGGTGGTCTCAGAAACATTAGGCATAGATGAGCCTTCTTGTGATGACTCAGGGTGGGATACAAAATAAACACAGTCACAAAAAACAGGTGAAGCCTTTTTTATTCCTTCACTTTGCTTCCAAGCTCCAAATATCCTTGAATGGAGGCAAAATGAAACCTCCCACATGAGCAGTTACAAGAAGGAGGAAATGCCATTTAAATTACAAAGAGTAAAAAACAACACAAACCAGGCAAGATAAGGGCTGGAGGACGTCCACAGATAACAGAACACACACTGGGAAGGACGTCAAACTCAGAGAGGAACCATAAACTAGAGATATTTCCATGCTTTGTTTCCAGCACTCGCCGGTGCACATGTCTGTCCTCTGATCCAGTTGTCATAGCTGCAGCCCATGAAGAGGATCTCCTCCTGATTGCACCATGTCTCTTCCTTCTCCTCCCTGTGTGCCCTAGGATGGATAGGGGATGGGCCTGGGTCCTCCTCTGACTGCTCAGCCGGCCTCTGCCCTTCCCCAGCCTCCTCCACAACCTCCAGAGCCACACTTCCACTCCCTGTTGGTTGTTCCTCCTCTCCCCCAGAGTCAATCTCCACCAGGGATATGACACTTCTTAGCACAGGTACACTTCAACTTACAGCAACAATTGAGCCCAACATTTCTGTTGCTCAGTGAGATGGTTGTTAAGTGAATTTTGTCCCCTTTTTACGACTTTTCTTGTCCCAGTAGTTAAGTGAATCTCTGCAATTGTCAGGTTGGTAACACAGTTGTTATAAATATGAACCTGTTACCAAGTTTCCAAATTTTGATCATGTGACCATGGGGATGCTGGAACTGCCTTAAGTGTGAAAAATGGTCATATTATTTTTTTCAGTGACGTAACTTTGAGCTGTCATTAAATGAACTGTTGCAAGTTGAGGATTACCCATATTTTAATGGCAAATTGTCAGACTGGCCTAGGAAATATCAGATTCAGATGACAATGCCAAACTGCATGGAGATACCCCTGAAGAAATCAGAATTCAACCTTTATTTGAGAAAGATGTTAATATATTTAAATCTGCCTGGGGTGCATTGTCAGAAGTAATCAAAATTGTTTAACAAATGAAGAGACTGAGAATAAAAAAAAAGCAGGAGGGGGGGAAAAATACCTTGGCAGAGATCTTATCCAAATTTATTAAAATCCTCACCTGTTCTTAAGGAGAACTTTGAAATTAAAATAGTAACATTAACACAAGGGTTGCTAAAGAAAAGCAGTAAAAAGTTCCTTAAAGTTATCCCTGGAAGCATTTGCTGTGAAACACAAAAGAAAATAAATCTTCTGAAAGAACAGGAAGAAAGCTAAGCATTATGAGATGAAGACTCAAATGTTACTTCTAATCATTGCTTCTGAGACACCAGCCTTAAATCCTTGGAACTAAATGGTCTTGAGTTTCTTTTAATAGAATTCAGGGGTCTCCAACCTTGGCAACTTTAAGACTTGTGGACTTCAGCTCCCAGAATTCCTCAGCCAGCAAAGCTGGCTGAGGAATTCTGGGAGTTGAAGTCCACAAGTCTTAAAGTTGCCAAGGTTGGACACCTATAGATCATAAAATGTAGAATAGAGTTGGAAGGGACCTTGGAGGAGAGAGACCCTTATACCATTTCAGACAAGTGGTTGTCCAGTCTCTTTTGGAAAGCCTCCAGTGATGGAGCACCTACAACTTCCACTGGTTGAGTGTCCTCAATGTTAGGAATTTTCTCCTTAATTCTTGATCACTTCTTTCTTTGGTTAGTTTCTATCCATCGTTTCTTCTCTTGCCTTTTGGTGCTTTGGAAAATAGTTTGACCCCCCCACGCCCCCTCATCTTCGTAAGGTAAAGATAAAGGTTCCCCTCGCACATACGTGCTAGTCATTTCTGGCTCTAGGGGGGGTGCTCATCTCCGTTACTAAGCCGAAGAGCCAGTACTGTCCGAAGACGTCTCCATGGTCATGTGGCCGGCATGACTAAACGCCGAAGACGCACGGAACGTTGCTACCTTCCCACCAAAGTGGTCTCTATTTTTCTACTTGCATTTTTTATATGCTTTCAAACTGCTAGGTTGGCAGAAGCTGAGTCAAGTAACAGGAGCTCACTCCTTTACGCGGTGCTAGGGATTCGAACCGCCAAACTGGCGACCTTTCTGATCGACAAGCTCAATGTCTTAGCCACTGAGCCACCGCGCCCTTTCATCTTTGTAGAATACTGGAATACTATCATGTCACCCCTAGTCCTCCCTTTCATTAGATATACCCAATTCCTGTAACCGTTCCTCTATATTTTAGAATAAATGGCAATTCATTGATTGAATGTTTGATGTCGATTGTCATGCTTGATGGAACTTCACACAAATGCAGGAGACACTGTCCTTGTCTGCCATTCTTGGTCAGTAGAAAGCGATGCGAGGGGTCTTCCCCATTTTTGGCCTTTTTGGTCCTGAGCCTTGTGCTTTGGTGATCTTCTGAGCTCCACATATCCTCATTTTCATCATGTTTTGAATTTTTCCTTCTAGACCATGGCTCAGTCAGCCTTCAAAGTAGCCCATCAAGAAACAGGATCCACACTCATTACAGGTAGTCCTTGACTTACAACAATTTGTTTGAAGTTACAGTACATTGATACTGAATAAAAGCAACTTATGACCATTTTTTAAATTTACAACCGTTGCAGCAAACCTGTAGTCACGTGATCAAAATTCGGACACCAGGCAACTGGTTCATATTTATGACAGCTGCAGGGTCTCAGGGTCATGTGATCCCCTTTTATGACCTTCTGACAAAGTCAATGGGAAAGCCAGATTTACTTGAACAACCATGTTACCAACTTAACAAACTGCACTGATTCACTTAACAACTGTAGCAAGAAAGGTCATAAAATGGGGCAAAACTCGCTTAACTTGCTTAGCAACAAAAATGTCGGGCTCAGTTGTGGTCATAATTCCCTGTACTGGAATGTTGCATTATTGAGATTATGTTCTTGAGGTTATAGCAATATTTCTCAATCACAGCACTATTAAGATGTGTGGACTTCACTCCCACCCGACTTCTTCCATTAGCATTCCTCTCCTTGCTCGGAAATGTGACTTTCAGTTTCTTTTCAGTGGAGAAAACAAGAAGACATGAAGCATAACATTTTAGTGAAGAAGATGTCAGAGTTTGAACCTACTACCTTCTGCAGGTCAAGTACTCAATCTATCTCCCTTTCTTGAGAAACCCCCAGGTAGTCAGCTTGATCTAACTCTTTGGACTTGGTATAGTTAGCAGTTACCTCAGCGAAGATAGAAAAGCATCCATTTAGATTTCTATTTTTCCCAGCGGTTCCCATCTTCCAGAGATGAGAGGCATAGAAATTAGATGACAGACAAATAGATAAATAGATGATGGATAGATAGATAGATAAATGATAGATGGATGGATAGATGATTGATAGATAGATAGATAGATAGATAGATAGATAGATAGATAGATAGATAGATAGATAGATAGATAGATAGATAGATAGATGGAGAGAGAGAGAGAGAGAGAGAGAGAAGGCAGGCAGGCAGGCATATTATAGGAAAAAAAAATCTCCTTCTCTTCATCTCTCACATTTAAATAACCCCCACAAAATTGTAGTTGATTTCTTTGCCATTAGGAATGAAGGAATCTAAACTGGTAAGAGTTTTTTTTTCCCTCGCTGCAAGTTTAATGTTTACCTATGGATTTAATACATATCTTAATTCAGAGGATTTTAAAGTTACGACTGAAAATAGAGCTATTCCTGTTGGGATTGATGTATAATGTCTCTGGACCTTGGCTGGCTAGGGAATTCTGAGAGTTGAAACCCATAGCCTTAATGTTGCCCATGTTGTACACCCCTGTTGTAAAAGAAATCCAAGGTAGTGCCAATTACTATAATTGGTACTTTGAGTGCAGTCCCAAAACATCTGCAATAACACCTTCACCATTGACAAACTCACCATCAATCAATTGCAAAAGGTAGCTTTACTTTGGACAGCTTACATTCTGCAACAATACCTTTACTGTTATTAAACAACAACATCTGCCTACCCCATATCCTTGGAATAGGTGAATAAAACTGTGAAATTTACTCTAAACTTCTGATTGACTGTGCAACCAACCATGTAATAATTACAGGGTAGTTTTGCTAAATATTTAAATGGAGAGAAGCAAATGCACTTTATTTTCTCAGCAACATAAGAACAATGAACTGAATGGATTTTTTTTTTTTTTGAATGAATGAAATTCTATGGGTCTGCATCACTGGTGGGGAGCCATAATTCTTTGCCCAGCCCTGAATAATAATAATAATCCTCCTCCTCCTCTTTTTCTCCTATAATCTGTTTTTGTTTTTGCACTGAGCAGGCAAGAGGAAATGACACTGCACTGCAGTATATCTAGGAAATTGTAAGAAGGCATTTATGGCCTCTAAGGAACTCAGAATTGAATTGGGGAAGGAGGATTATTCCGTGCAAAAAGAGGATCTAGAAGTGAAGCCATGCTTTATCTTGTAGAACATGGACCCTTGAGGCCAAGCCTTCATTTGTTCAGGTGTTGATGGAGCACGAATGTCCTCGCCTTTCAGATTCTTCCTCCCACCCACCTCCACCCACCAATATTTCAGGGAAACTAACCTGTGGTTTTGTCATTCCTCCCCGAGGCCTTTCTCACATCCCTGCAGTATTAATGACCTAGATTTCCTGGCTTCCTGCAGCATGTAGTGTCCACACCTGCTTCTCTCTCTTTTCTATGAATGAGGGAATGGAGGGGGAAGGTTTTTTGGGTGCCTTAGGGAATAAACAGGTTTTAGAGAGGGGGGGTAGCAAAAGTGGTATGGATTAGGAAGAAAGCAGCAACTGTTCTTCTTTGTTTTTTTCCCTCTTTCCTCTCCTGCTGACTTTTCCAGTGAGGTGGTAAATTCCACAGGAGCCAAGCAGAAGAAGAGAAAAGAACTGAGCAAAGAATCCATGATGGGGAGAGAGGGGACAGATGGAAGGGAGGAGGAGGAGGAGAAAGCAGGAAGGATAAGAGAGGGGAGGGAGGGAAAGAGAAAGGGATGGAAAATGGAAGGAAGGAAGAAGGAAGAGGAGGGGAGAGGGAGGAGGGAAGGAGGGAGAGGAAGGGAAGGATAGAGAAGGGAAGGGAGAACAAGGCAATGGGGTAGAAAAAAAACCCTTTATTTATTTATTTCCTGGCAAGCATCCCTTATCTGAAGTCCAACACTTTCACTTTTAATCTTAAATGAGGTATCAACTCATATTATACCCAAATGTATAAACATTCAAGTAGGAACATGACTAAACAAGCCATTACAATACACAAGTGTGTAAAGTGTGGAAGGTTAATAGTCTTAACAGCACAACACCAAACGATAGAAGAATTATTCTGTTACAGTTTTCCCTTGAGCTGTTTCATAAGTAGTCCTCATTTGGGCTTTTAATTTCACACCACATATAACAGAGGGAGGATTGTACTGGGTGTATACACTTTAAAAACAGAGACAACCATCAAGCTCAAGGAAAATGTTGAATAACATAGTTGTTTGTGATTATTAACACATTTTGAAGCCAGTCTTTGCCTGTGGTCCTGTCTCCAGGTATACTTGTTTTTTTTAACCAGCGGTGTCCAACCTTGGCAACTTTAAGACCTGTGGACTTCAGCTCCCCAAATTCTCCAGTATGTACTGCAGCTTATCCTCTGTGCCAGCAGGGCTCAACACCAACCCTGTGAGGTGGGCTGGGCTGAGAGAGAGAGAGAGAGCACGACTGCCCGAAGTCTTGATTACATGCTTTCATGGCTAAAGCAGGACTTGAACTCATGGTCTGCTGCTGCTTTCTAGCCAGATACTTTAACCACCACACCAAACTGGCTCTCGTTTTATATTAGCAGTTATCCATTTTTTTCATTTTTGATAAACTCACTTTCATGTCTACCGAAGCTCATTTGACCTGCACATCATTTCTGCTATGATCTAATTATTACATCTCCTGCTAATGGCCTGTCTCCATGCAGGAGTCTTCTGCTTAAAATGGAAATTATTGGTTTCCCCAAAAAAGTTTTAAACCCAGGGACTTCACCAAAGAATCAGCTCACTAGCACATCAGGTAGGCTAGAAAAGACAGGAGGAGGAGCAGTTGACCTCATTTTGGAACCAAGCTATGAAACTCACCAGCCTAACTTCTCCTAATTGACAGCAATTACATCTGCCTGATGAAGTTGATTCAGAAGAGAGGAATACCAATAAAGTGCTGTCAGCAGCTGACCTTCTCCAAAGCCATGTGAGAAAGGGAGGGAGAATGATAGAAGGGGGAAAAAAAAGGTTGGACCTCTTTCCAAATGGCATGCACAAAAGTTTTTCTGATATGCAACACCTGACAAGCAAGCAAGAAAAAAAAAAGATGTTGAGACCCTAGAAAGAGTGCAAGGAAGAGCAACAAAGATAATAAAGGGTGTAGAACAGTAGTGGGATCCTACCTTAGTTGCTACTGGTTTGGTGGGTGGTCACAGCTGCGTGCATGCGTGGGTGCTCCTAATGTGCATGCACCTAACAAGCCAATCAACTGAGAGGATGAAGAAATGAAAAGCTAGGAGAGACCCTCCCCTCCCATGCATTTTTCGGTCTGTTATCTTCTCAGCTGATTGTCAAGGCTTTTTTCTTCCTCCTCTCAGCTGATCGGAGGCTTTTCTTTCCTACCTGTTTGGCCCAATGGGGTAGTAATTTTTACTACCAGTTTGGCCAAACTGGACCAAACTGGGCCAAACCAGTAGCATACCACCACTGCTTTAGAAGCTAAATCTTATGATGAAAAACCAAGGACACTAGGTATGTTTAGCATAACAAAGAGAACGCTTAGTGGTGATGCGATAGATGTCTTCCAGGACTTGAAGGGTTGCCACAAGGAAGAAGGGGTCAATTTATGTCCCCAAAGCACCTGAGGGAAGGACAAGACACCCTGGGTGGAAGCTCCTCAGAGGGAGATCCAACCTGGAAACAAGGAGGAATTTCCTAACAGTCAGAATAAGTAATCAATTGGACAAGTTGCCTCTTGGAATTATAGGATGCTCCATCGCTGGAAGTTATCAAGAGAAGATTGGACAACCATTTGGCTGAGATGGTATAAGTGTAAGGATCCATCATAAGTCTCTTTTTCAGTGCTGTTGTAACTGGTCACTAGACCAATGGTTGTAAGACAAGAACTATCTGTATTGGTTTCAATTTCTTAGGTGTCTCCTGCTTGCTGGTGGAATGAGACAATTCACCCCAGCCATCTCACAGTGGCCATCTCACCACAGCCATCTCATCATGGCCAACTCACTGCGGGATAACTCACCATGGTCAACTTGCCTCAGGGCATCTCACCATGGAAAATTCCATGTGGGATAACTCAATGCAATAAATGTTATCCGCTACTCTTTTCTTCAACATTATTTCCATTTTTCTCAATGGAAATAATGTCAAAGAAACAGTGGCAGGTGAGATCTATCACATTGAGTTATATCCTGTGTGGAGTTGTCCACAGTGAGTCTTCCCATTGTGAATTGCAGTGGTGATATGCTACTGGTTCGCACCAGTTCAGCTGAAGGTATAGTAAAAAAAAACTCCGAGGGCTCAGAGGAGGGAAAAAATCCTCCCACAATCAGCTGAGAAGAAAAAGAAGAGAAAAGCGCAAGATTGGTCCTCCCATCCACCCCTGTGCTTTTCGCTTCTTTATCTTCTTGCTTGATTGGCACTGTAGGTCTTAACTAGTATGGGGAAAGCTGTACACCAGCATTAAGCAAAGCATGCCCACCAAGCCACGCCCACCAAGCCACGCCCACCAAACCAGTGGTAAAACAATTTGAATTTCACCACTGGTGAATTGGCTACAGTGTATTGTCCTGCAGTGTGAGCCATGGCAATATGACCATAGTGAGTTGACCATGATGAATTGTCCCATTCTTCAAGCAAGCCAGAGACACAAAGGAAATTGAAGCAAAGACAAGCTTATTGTTCATTCCTCAAAACCCCTTAAAGCTTTTTCGATTGTACTGGAGTTCCTTTCTGCCTATGCTTTCTGTATCTCATTTCAATGAGCTCCTACCCTTTTTAACTAGCTTATTCTTCAGGATTTCAAGCCATAATTGCAAATTTGGCCGCCAATTCCTGTTTCAGATGCTTGTGATGTGCAGCGTGGAACATAAAATTGATTTTTGGGTTTGTTTGTTTTAGACTGCCTTCTGAACATGATTTAAAAGCACAATCGTTAAATTCAATCAGGAATTGATGTGCGGGCTACAGAAATAACCCACTAAAAAAATATTCTTTCCTTGCAAACTCAAATCAAAACAACTTTTCTACAGAACAGGATCCAAAATATAATTGCATAATTTGTTACTGTGAAATTTATCCTTAGCCCTGCATTTTAGAGTATTAGTCTTCTAATGAACTTCCATTCTGCAAGCCATAAAATATTAAATGTAACAATTAAAATAGGGTTTTGGAAAAGAGGGAAGAAAATGCTAATTGTCTTTCATGACTGTTTCATTTTCACATATCTGTGCTGATTTTTTTTTTAACTAAGATGGTTGAAATTTTAAATTGCTTGTCAGAAGGTCAAGAAGCTGCAGAAGGGACACTGCAACCATCATAAAATATGAACATTTGCCAAGCATCTGAATTTTGAACATATGACCAAGGTGATGTAATGATTGTAAAGATAGAAAATGGCCATAAGTCACTTTTTCAGTGCCATTATAACTTTGAACAGTCACTAAACAAAGTGTTGCAAACCAAGGACTTCTTGGACTGTATTATTTTGATCAACAAGTTTCCAATTTTAATAGCTTAGAATTGCATCTTGATGGCTCAAATAATCTCAGTTTGGAGGCACAGCTGTCTCAGTACATTTTGCTGGCCAAGGGGTAAATAATCACTTCCTTCTACTTCTTGGAAGATTATTGTGGATAATTTCCAGTATAGCTGGCACCCAATAGACTTTCAGTATCCAGATCAGAGCAAGCACATACCGCACTCAGTTCTGCTAGCAAAAAATATGGCTTGATGTTTATTTATGAAACATTAGTGAACATCAAAAACATTAATTGGCAAAATTGGGATAAAAGGCTAGCGAGAGCAAGGAGAGAAACATGAATAGCAAGCAACAATTTAGATTACAACCATCTACCAATTTATCTATCTATTTATCTGTCTATCTACAAGCTATCGAGGACTAGGGGTAACATGACATCAGTGTTCCAATATTTGAGGGGCTGCCACAAAAAAAGGGGGGGTTAACTTATTGTCCAAAGCACCAGAAGGCAAGACAAGAAACTAATTCATGAGAAAAGCAACATAGAACTGAGGAGACAATTAATCCTGACAGAACAATTAATCAGTGGAATGGCTGACTTTCAGAAGTCATGGGCACTCCATCACTGGAGGTTTTTAAGAAGAGATTGAAAAGCCACTTTTCTGGAATGCTATAGGTTCTCCTGCTCAAGCAAGGGATTGGACTAGAAGAACTCCAAGGTCTCTTCTAACTCAGTTATTCTGTTATTCTATTATTTTGTCTATCATCTCTCTCTCTCTCCCCCTCCCTCCCCACTCACTCTCTCACTCTCACTCACTCACTCTCTCTATCTGTCTGTCTGTCTTTCTGTCTATCTATCTATCTATCTATCTATCTATCTATCTATCTATCTACCTATCTACCTATCTATCTATCTATCTATCTATCTATCATCTATCTACCTATCTACCTACCTACCCAGCCACTCTACCTACCTACCTACTTACCTACCTACCTACTTATCTATCTATCTATCTATCTATCTATCTATCTATCTATCTATCTATCTATCTATCTATCATCTATCTACCTATCTACCTACCTACCCAGCCACTCTACCTACCTACCTACTTACCTACCTACCTACTTATCTATCTATCTATCTATCTATCTATCTATCTATCTATCTATCTATCTATCTATCTATCTATCTATCTATCTTTCTATCTTTCTATCTATCTATCTGTTTACCTACCTACCTACCATGTTTCCCTGAAAATAAGACCCTGTCTTATATTCTTTTTGCCACCAAAAAAGGTATCAGGTATTATTTTTTTTTTGGGGGGGGGTTCATCCATTGACTAACCTCACATGCGCGTGTCACCCCTGGCCTCCTTTTCAGTGTCAGAGGCCTTCAAGAACTTCTTCTTTTACAACTGGCATGGCCTCTGCAGCCAATAACAGAGCTCTGGATTGATCTGGAGCTTTGTTATCAGCTACAGAGGCCTTCAGGAAAGCCTTGCCAGCTGCAGAAGAAATGGGCCAGCAAGGTAGCTGTGTGAGGCCTGGCTACAACTGTCCAAAGGTAAGTAGTAGGGCAGCTCCACTCTCCCATCCCCACCCTAGCTTAATTTTTACCCATGTGCTCTGGAATGGGTGGGATCATAATTAGGGCTTATTTGGGGGTAGGGCTTATATTGTGTGCACAAGTAAAAGGATTTACTTTCAGGGTAAGTCATATTTTCAGGAAAATGGTATCATCTACCCAAAGCACCTGAGGGTAAGACAAGAAGCAATGGGTGGAAACTAATCAAGGAGAGAAACAACCTAGAACTAAGGCAACCCTATCATACTGTCCAGGAGAAAAAGACTAAACTTTGAATGGGTTCAAATGGAGGACCTTTTTTAAAATCTCAAAACCGATGGAGAGGGCTGCAAAATGTTGATGGATCTTCCTTCTCCCCTTCTGTCCAATTGAGGCCAAGTCCTGGAGCTCTTTGATATCTTCTGACATCAAATCACTCAAATTTCACATAAGGATTGCCCCATTCTCAGCTTTCACTGGAAAAAATTCTGGATCTTCTCTCGAACTGCACCAAATGCTGCAAAACAATCTAGCTCTGCTGCATTTGGTGTTGTTTTCTGCATTATCGCAACTTGAAATGTCAGTCTCTGCCTATGAAAAAGGAACGTCTGACCGACTCCTGAAAGATAGGGTGACTCTAGATTCTTACCACACAAGGATGTCAATAGAGCTCAGAATGGACTTCTTAACAGAGCAAAAGCTTATAGGTCATTTCCAGGCTGTTACAACTGAATCCCACCAGGAAAATGAGATGGAGAAGAACTCATATGATTCCTTCTTCTTAGGCCTAAGTCCTAATTGTATTCCTCTTCACTTCTTCAGTCATCACAAAGTCAGAGGTTCTGACCAGTTCTGGAGAACCAGTAGCAGAAATTTTGAGTAGTTTGGAGAACCAGAAAATACCACCTCTGACTGGCTCCACCCCCATCGATTCTCTGCCTCCCGAGTCCCACCTCATCAGCTGGGTCTTCTTTTGTTGCCTTGCACAGGATAATGGAGCTGGAAAGCAGGTTAGTGGAGTGTGGAGGGAATGGGATATTGCAGTATCCTTCCCCTGCCATGCCCAACAAGCCACGCCCACAGAACCAGTAGTAAAAGAATTTTGAATTCCACCACTGCACAAAATATCATTACTCTTATTCCTCAACCTCCTGTTTTCCTGCTCCTTCCTTATAGGCCAGCATTTGTTGACTGGAGTTGTCAGGCTGTGCTCCCTTTAGATCCCAAGAAAGAAATACTCAGACTCCATGGTGTAGAGCAAAGTTATCCTTTTACTGGAAAATAAAGTGGAAGCTACAAATCAATTCCGAAACTGAGAAATTGGCGGGTAGAACACACATACAAAGAAATAGAATTGCTCCCACCCCTCCAAGTTAAAATGATTCTTCCAATTAAAACTTCTGAATAAGCTCATGTGGTCATCTCCAGATGGAGATGAGGTCTCTTGTCAAATGGCCTTGACACATTTTGATAAAAGTTCGCAGTTGCGCAAAAGAGGACAGAAGATAGCCAAGAAACGGAAAGTTAAAGAAAAGAATCCCCCCTCCCCTTGCTAGCCCAGCAAAGGAATGCAAAACACCTCCAGTCTTCTTCCCCTCCAGAGTCCCCCCTCCCACCGTTGTCATGACAGCCAAAAGAAGTAATAGCAGAAATAGGAGAAAAGCAACAGTGGAATATATCTTCAGACTATCTTGAGATTGACAGGAGTATATTTATGAATTGCACTGTCCTGAGGTCATATGAACCCTTTTTCTAACTTTCTCAGCCAGCTTGTGACAAACATGGGAAAGCCAGATTTACTTAATAACTGCAGGATTCACTTATACAGCTGGAGCATGGCTAAAAAAGTCTGCAAAATGAGGTGCAACTCACATAAAAACTGCCTCGCATAGCAACAGAAATATTGAGATCAATTGTGGCCTTAAGTCAAGGACTTCCTATATGGAAGATACACACACAGATATCCCAGCTGTCAACTCTGAAGCGAACTTGGCTGAAACCATCTTATCCTGCCTCAGAGTTGCCACAAAGTCTGAGAAAGAAGGAGAGGAAGGAAGTAGATAGCCCATCTTACAGTCAAAACAAAAAGTTTTCTTGTATGAACCAAGGTCATCATAGCAGGATGAAGGAAGAGAGGAGCCTGCCTGCCACATTCATTGGACAATGTGACTGATGACACTGGGGAGGGGGGGCAGTAGTAATATTTTAATTAGGTGAAAACTGAAACAACTTGCAGAATTGGTTTTCACCAGCTGTGTTGATATGATGTATCCCACAAACATGTTCTTAGGGGAATCTACCTGTCTCAGAGTTCTATTTTCAATGGCTGCATAACATGGAACACTGACATTAGCTTAGTCAACCCTTCTGAAAGCATGAATGGAAGAGATGATTTCACCAGACTGTCAATTATCTAGAAGCCTGCACTCTCAAACAAAAAAATCTCCACACCACAAGCCAGGCAAACACCTGGGCACAAACAGACTCCCCCTGATACCTCCAGCTCAAATACATGCCAACCAGGCACCCAGATGAAACCTAGCTTCCTAATAAATGATAGCTGTCCATTTACTCGAAGCCAAGCCACACTAAAAGCCTCTAATACAGGAAACACAATATTGCCAGCCAATCAAGACAAAAAAAAAGCTCCAAAACAGACAGAAGATATTAGAAACACCAATCAAGCAGAACACAGCAAACTCCAAGACCAATAAACACAGACCAAGACTCCCAACCAATCAGGATGAAGAAACAACCATTCTGGCACAGCAGTAGGCTAGCCCCAAATTTAAAACAGAAATGGCTGTGAAAGTCTAACTCACAGACGAACACTATACAGAAGCCTGATGATGGTAGATGTGATTCTGCTGAAACGTTGCTACAACTTTAAAAGCACAACTATTATGATGTGGGAAAATACCTGAACAAAGCTGAATATCATACATACATACATACATACATACATACATACATACATATATACATACATACATATAATTCTTTCTCATTTTTGTTGTCGATTGTTGCCTTTGTGCCTTCTTTCTAACCACTTATACCAAACATTCCATATCTTATAGCACTCTTTCTCTTCTTTCTCTTTTAATATCATTGTTAGCTTATCCATTTCAGCACATTTGAGGATCTTCTTTATTAATAATGTCTCAGAGGGGATAGTGTCCTGTTTCCAATTCTGAGCGATTTTACTTTTAATCAGGTGAAAGTCATGGGAGTCGGCCTTCACCGGTTGTGCCAATATTATCTACCCAATAAAACTGTTCTTTGAAGAATCTGCCTGCCTCGGAGTTCTAAAGCTTTGAAGAGTTTGTTCTTCCTCCAAGCCCTGGGAGAAGATTAGATAATCACACTTTAGAAGTTTGATTTGTTACCAGGTTTTTTTGTTTTGCTCTAACTTCAACTTAGACATCTAAGGATTTTTTTTATAATTTTGTATGCAGAAGCTTAATAGACTTTTGACCTTTCCTCGCTGAGGAACTGAAATGCTTTCTATCTCTCCTTGAGTCAGCATAAAACTATACTGGCTTGAAATTTATTGTTCCCATTGCTAAGGTCTGGCCTACTTAGGAAATGGGTGATAAAATCTTGACAGATTTAACACGCTTTGAGTTATTCTTGGATGCTGTTGGGATTAGAGAGGAAATATGACTTTAATAGCTAAAGTTACTTAATGGTGTTTCGTTCCTGAATGAGATGAAGCTAACACCAGCAGAACATGGTAGAAATAAAAAAAAGTGACTAAATTATGTTTGTTTCCCTCCAGAATCTCCAAGAATGAGGATTTCATTAGAGAACCTTTGACATTTTATGTGTCCACATTTCTTTGCATAAGTAATAATGAAGTCTGGAAAAGTAGGATGAAGGACAACTTGGGAGCTGTCTAGATGAGACCATTGTGGACAACTAAGACATTTTATTGCTCTTCAGTTTTATTTCTCAACTTCACAACAACAGGAAATGGGAAAAAAAGATGAAAAAGATACATTGGAAATGATTTCACAGACAGCTATAGAGATGTAGGTACCATAGATCTTATGAATGAGGTTTTTTTAAAAAAAAAAACCTGGGCTATTATTCACTTTCCTAAAGTTCTTTACAATTGTAACTTTATTTGTTCAGAAAATTGCAGCATAAATTCAGCACCAGAAAAGTAAATACAGATGGCTGAGGCTTCATTTAGCTTCTTTATAAACATGTAAAGTAAATTTTATAATACCAGTTGTAGTACTATTTCTCCAACATGGAGCAAACTCAAACAGTAGCAGATTGGGCGTTGGTGCTTACCTGATACGCCCTTTCTCATCGAGCTGTGTAGAGCATCCAGAGTGGGAGGTGCTCCAGTCTTCACTCTAACAGGCTGAGCTAAAATTGAGGAACGCTCCTCCTCCTTCACGTGACTCCTTCATAGTATTCCCCAGTTTTACGAAGACAAGAAGACAACAACTATCCTCTCATCTAAACTATTATACAAGTCTCAACTATAAACTATAGACATCATTGGCCGAAACAGGATTCCCCACCAGACGGACCAATCAGGGTGGGGCTGGATGCTCTATGCAGCTCGATGAGAAAGGGCATATCAGGAAAGCACCAACACCCATTCTCCATAGAGCTGCTGCGAGCATCCAGAGTGGGACATACCAAAGCATGGCCTGTCCTACGGGAGGGACTCTGTCTGGTCTGGAATCTCCTCCGGTTCTCTCGCCACCTGTTGAAGGACTCGCCTGCCAAAGGATGCCTCAGCTGAGGCGTAAACATCGATTTTATAATGGCGTATAAAAGGAGACGGAGACGCCCAGGTGGCCGCTCAGCAGATATCCTGAATTGACGCCTGAGTAGCCCAAGCTGCCGAGGTAGCTGCACTCCTTGTAGAGTGAGCGGTTATCCCACTAGGAACAGAAAGGGCCTGAGCCAAATAGGCCTTGGATATGGTAGCTCTAATCCAGTAGCCAACAGTAGACAGGGATACTTTGCAACCCAGCGTCTTTGGCTGAAATGACAGGAACAAAGATTCTGACTTCCTGACAGACTGTGTACGATAGATGTAGATACGAAGTGCCCTTCGGACATCGAGAGTGTGCCATTGCCTTTCCCTTTCTCGAGAAGGCCGGGGACAAAAATTAGGCAGAACCAATTCCTGTGATCTGTGAAATGCCGAGTTAATTTTAGGCATAAAGGAGGGGTCTGGCCACAGAACCACCCGATCAGTGTGGAAAACACCAGGGCTGGCAACCTTGAGTGATAGCTTGGAGTGAGACACTGCGAGGGAGCGGAGCGACCGAGGGGGGGATGGTGTGGAAGGGGGGTGTCCCCCCTTCCATGGTAGGGAGCTTTGACAATTTTACATTTTAAATGGTGCAATCTGATGCATACTTTAGTCATGATTTGGACATATACATACATACATACATGCAAGCAGCACCAATGTACTTGAACCGGATTTGTAAGATATTAATAATGCAGTTCACTGACCATGAATAATTGAAGTTCCTGACTTGTAACTGCAGTATTCTACCTCAACTGACTTTATTAGCTTAGTGATGTACTATAGACCACTATAGGATGAATTCAATGTGCAACAAAAAGACAAAAAACCCGAAACAACTACAGAGATAATGCAAATACATCAATGGGTATTCTTCTTTCTGTATCAAATACCATCCTACATGCCAATATCAAATGCTATAGTCTCAGTCTTTAATTATATACTAACTTGTTGACTGAAATAGGGGTTCATAATTTCAGACATGTATAAACTAAACATTTAATCGAATAATGAGTGCTTCATATAAATATACATATTGTTAACTGTAAAACTCATCTACTGTATTCTGAAGCTTGGCCCTAGCTTTCATCATAAAAGCTATAGAACCAAAACAAAGCCCTGGTAGAGACTAAAAAATACAGCAAGTGCTGTATCTTACACAGTGCTGTATCTTACACTGTGTAAGATACCTTGTATCTTACACTGTGTAAGATACCTTGTATCTTACACAGTGTAAACCCCAGGGTGGTGCTCGTAAAATTACTTTTTTTAAAGAGCCATTATAGCAACTTTATTTGGCTGAAGAATTAAGCAGATGTTTAATGAATTACCATTTGGAGGAGACTGCTTCCAATATTAGAAAAAGGGAAACCCTAACCTTGTTTTTAAAGTATTTTCAAAAATGCCGTCTTGAAAACTCACCTGCTTCCAAGGCCCAGAGTAAACCGGAGGGGGAGAGGGGGAAGGTTACTAAACCAAATCCAAGTTATTAAAGGAACCCAACTGCACTCTCAATGCTGGAGTGTCATGCGATCGCTTGGAAATACATAACCTTTCATCCTGGTTGATCCCATTGTCCTAACAGAACATTGTCCTAATGCTTTTAGCATGTGGGTGTATGAGCAAACTTCCACCACCACCACCACCCCTTTACACGCCTTATGCTCTCTTTTAGCTGATCCAAAAGAGTCTTCCCAAACCAGCAAGGCGAGAAGCGCATCAGGCTGATCTATAAAGGGGCTGGGCAGCTTTGTGCAAAATAGAAAGTTGGAGGACTGACAGGATGTGATCCTCTGGAACAAATGTCTTTCAGAGAGAGAGAGACGCCCCAGCTTCTAGTTACATCTCTGGCAGCGGACAATTCTCAGCTTTGCTTACCAGGGTAATTCCGAGGCTGTTGCCTGCAAAAGAGGCTTTGCCAGCCCCCTCGTGTCCTTCTTTGAAAAAGGCAGCTGGCTTGTCCCGGAGGACATTGCAGAGAGGGAGAGCGTGGGGCAAAGTGGCTGCGAGCGCCCCGGGCGGGAAGAAGCCTCTTGCTCTTTGAGCGAATTTGCTAATCGGCATCATGCACAGTTACAGGACGCCGAGGCAGAATGAGGATTAAGGCGGGAAAAGAGGCACGGTGGGGTGGCTGGGCAGGGCGGGGCGGCGCTGGGAGCTCCTCCTTCTCCTAAGGGGAATATTCGGAATATCAGAGAATGTACTAGAGATATATTTATTTTTGTACATTCCATTTTGGGGGTTTAGCGTGAGATTTCGTTTATCAGAGTGAGACAGTCAAAATTGGTTGAATTGCGTGAGTCTCACGCTGATTGCGTGAGAGTTGGCAGCCATGAAACACATAGATCCTTCCTAACGGATAGAGCTGCTATTTCAGATATCCTTCGAGCCGATGTTACTGCCACAAGAAACACCACTTTGAACATGAGAAACTGAAGTGGCGCCTCCCTGAGAGGCTCAAAGGGAGGTTAAGTCAGCACCATAAGAACCTTATTAAGATCCCAGGTCGGGTATCTGTGAATCATGGGAAGGTGCAGATTGGAGGCCCCTCTAAGGAATGCTCGGATGTCAGGCTGGTGAGCAAGCGAACCAGAAGAGCTGCCAGAGACCACAGTTGATAGGGCTGCGACTTGCCTCCTGAGGGTATTGGGGGAGAGGCCCCTATCCAGCCCATCTTGAAGGAAGGCCAGGATCTGTGCAATTGATGGGGAGAGCGGATTGATGAAGGACTTGTGGCACCACTTACAAAAGGTGCTCCAGGTTGCGTTATAAATGCATGTAGTCGAGGGCCGCCATGCTGCCAGGATGGTATTGATGACTTGGACCGACAGGCCCTCATTTCTTAGCCTTTCCCGCTCAACCTCCAGATGGCTAACTGAAGCCACTGTGGATTTGGGTGCTGAAGAGGTCCCGGGGACAGTGAGACTCTGTCTGGCGGAATCCTCCATGGGGGCACCACTGACAGATTGCAAAGACCTGCAAACCACAGTCTCCTGGGCCAATATGGGGCCACCAGAAGAACTTCCGCCCTCTCAAGGATCAACCTCTGAATCACCTTGGGAATCAATGGGAGGGGGGAAATGTGTATAGAAGCCCCGTGGGCCAGGGGCAATGCAGGGCATGGTGGTTTTCTGCCCCCCTGGTGGGGTATCATGAGAAGAATCTTGGTGTCTGGGCATTGAGTGGAGATGCGAACAGGTTCACCAGAGGTTGACCGTATATCGCTGATGCCTCCTTGAGCAGGGAGGGGTGTAGGCGCCATTCTGACTGGTCCAGAGTGGCCCTGCTCAGCCAGTCTGCTTGGACATTTGAGACCCCCAAAATGTGTTCCACCCTGATGGATAAGAGATTGACCTCTGCCCACCGACAGTGCCGCTCGGCCTCCCTCATGAGGCAGATGGAATGGATGCCCCCTTGACGGTTGATGTGGGCCTTGGTTGTAGTGTTGTCTGTCAAGACTAGTACGTGGCGCCTTCGCACTTGAAGGAGGAAGGCACGCAAGGCCAGCTATACTGCATGAAGCTCCAGCCAGTTGATGCTGCAGCGCCGCTCGGTTGCTGACCAAGTACCCTGAGCTGAAAGTGACTGCATGTGGGGCCCCCCATCCAGATAGGCTGGCATCTGTTGTGAGAGTGACCCTTTGGGGCTCCTTGAAGAGATGTCCTTTGTGTCTGGTCCACCAGAGGAGGGAGGTGAGAACCCTTGGAGGAACCTTCACCATGAAACTTGAATTGCTCCTTCCGGAACGCTGGTAAGGCAGGAGGAACCATTGCAGGGATCTGGAATGTAGACATGCCCAGGGGACAATAGATATGCATGAAACTAATTTTCCAAGTAATTTGGATAAGTCCAGCAATGAGGCCTTTCTAGCCCATCTAATGGCCCTGATCGATTTCTGGATACTGCTGAACCTTTCGGGGGAAAGGAAAACCCTTCCTTCAACCGAGTCAATCACTGCCCCTAAGTGAGCTATTCGGGTGGAAGGACTAAGCTGACTCTTCTCCCAGTTTATGAGGAAGCCGTGAGCCTGAAGCACCGAGAGGGTGGTCTTAATGTCCCTCTCGGCTTGATGTTGGGTAGGGGATAGTATGAGGATGTCATCAAGATAGCAGTGAATGCGGATAGGGAAGTGTCTGAGGTGAGCCGCTAGGGCTGCCAACACTTTGGTGAAGGTTCTCGGGGCCAAGACTAGACCAAAGGGAAGGGCCACGTATTGAAAATGCTGACCATTGTAGCAAAATCTCAAATATTTGAAACACGAGGGGTGAATGGGGATATGAAGGTATGCCTCAGAGAGGTCAATGGATGTGAGCCAGTCTCCCTTCCTGGTGCCCTGTAAGATTGACTGAAGTGTATGCATTTTGAACTTATGATGGACAATGTAGCGATTGAGCCTCTTCAGGTCTAAAATAGGCCTCCAACCCCCAGAGTGTTTAGGAACTAAGAAGAGGAGGTAGTAAAACCCCCCTCCTCACTGCGAAGGTGGCATGGGCTGTATGGCCTTGATTTCAGAAAGGTGTTTGATAGTAGCTTCTATGAGAGCACGCTTAGCTGGGTCTCTGGAAAGAGGAGAAACCATGAAGTGCTCCGGGGGAGGGAACCGAAACTGAAGGGAGAGGCCAAATTTTACAGTGTCCCTAACCCAGGAATCCGAAGTGGATGATTGCCACTGGTTGGCAAAATACTTGAGGCGACCGCCAATGGGATAAGTGGCTGAAGGCCTGTCTGGGATGGCAGGATGCTTTATTACCTGCATCCCGGAAGGGCCTCCTGTAGCTGCCCCCCCTTCTGTTCCAATCTCCTGTGTCGCCCCGGTGCTGATAGGCCAGCCGAAATGTCGGGGAACTCTGATATCTCGGGGTGAAGGGTGTCTGGAAGGAGGTGCGAAAGGAGCCCCTCCAAAAGGGCTGGGACCCTCTGGACTCTTGCCTGTGAAAAAGTGATGGGAGGAACTTCTTTTTATTCCGGCTCTCCATCAACAATGGCTCTAGTGCCGGGCTGAACAATCCCCCCCCCCCGAGATGTGAGCTGAGGCCAATTTAGTTTTATTCTTAATGTTGGCCTGCCAGTGTCTAAGCCAAAGCAGTCTTCAGGCAGTAACGTGCGAGGGGATGGCCCGAGAAGAAAATTTCACCGAGTGAAAAGTAGCATTGGCCGCAAATTCCACTGCGGCCATGAGTTTGGCAATGTCCTGATGGGCCCTGGTGTTTGACGGGGGGACATGCTGTTTCAATTGTCTGAGCCACCTGATGGAGGATCGAGTGAAAAATGACACGGCCGTGGCAGATCGAATGGCCCAAGCATCCGACTGGTGCGCCCACCATAGTGCCATCTCTGCCCGCTTGTCTTCTGGCTTCAGCGCTTCCAGAGCGTCAGTGAAGTTAGAGGATAATGCTAGTCTGACTATAGGGTCGTCCACCTCGGGAGTGTTTAACATGACAGAGAATTCTGGGTCGAGATTAAACAATCTCTTGTCCTGGCTGGAAGGGGCGGGGGGGCCCGAAGAAGCCAATTGCCTCGCTACCAAGTCGGAGAAGATTGGTGGAGCGGGAATGACCTCGGTTTTGATGACCGGTTGTCTGAATATAGAATCTTCTGGGGCCCCCAGGGTCACTGGAGATGGATCAGAGGGTGACTGGGAAGTCAGGCCCAAAATATTTTTTGCCTTAAATAGCAAGGACTTAAACAAATGAGGCTTAAACAGGCCTTCAAAGACAGGTTGGTCAGGAGGTATGCCTTCGTCCCCTGACATCTCTCCTTCCATAGAGTCTACCTTGGAATATTGTAGGGACCCCCTATCTTACCCTTCCTCTTCCCTGAAGGGTTCAAAGCCCATTTCCTCCTCTTCCTCCTCTTCCTGAGCCTCCTCCCCTTCTGGGATAGGAGCCTCCATTTGGGAAGGTACCTGACCGTGTTGTGATTCTGGTCTGGAGAGGGATCTTCCGGAAGCAGATTCGACCTCAGGCGCCATCACTTGTGAACCTGGTCTGGACAGCTGTTAGATACCTTCTGCTATTCCTTGATGGATAGCCAGCTGCATCCATTCTCTAATACTGTCCGGAATGATGGTTGTGGATGGGTCTTCTGGGCATAGGCCCGCAGCGGTTGGTGTGAATGTCGCTTCAGGTGTTTGAGAGGCCTGGCGACTCCGGGCAGGTGAACTGCACCTGGAAAGAGAAGGTTGTTCTGGCAGGGGAGGGGGTTGAGTAGAGGTAGAGGAGGTGGGAGGAGCAAGGGTTACAGAATGCGAGTCTTTGGACTGTTTGTCACACTCCTTCTCCAAGGCCTTATGGCGCCTTAAGGCGTCCAACTGAGAGGCTTTGGATGAGTCCTTGTCCCGTTTGTGCAAATGGTGCATCTTTGACCTAGCCTTCAAAGAAGGACCGCTGGGATTGTCCTCTGCCATGATAACAAAAGGAACAAAGACAGATACTAGACAAAAAAGGGCGGTTGGCACACCTGGGAGTTTGACCTACAACGCAGGCCAGTTGTCCTAAGGTTGGGCAGCGTCCCCCTTTTGGAAAAAATGTTTTATTTTATTTTATTTTATTTTATTTTATTTTATTTTATTTTATTTTATTTTATTTTATTTTATTTTATTTTATTTTATTTTATTTTATTTTATTTTATTTTATTTTATTTTATTTTATTTTATTTTATTTTATTTTATTTTATTTTATTTTATTTTATTTTATTTTATTTTATTTTATTTTATTTTATTTATTTTATTTTATTTTATTTTATTTTATTTTATTTTATTTTATTTTATTTTATTTTATTTTATTTTATTTTATTTTATTTATTTTATTTTATTTTATTTTATTTTATTTTATTTTATTTTATTTTATTTTATTTTATTTTATTTTATTTTATTTTATTTTATTTTATTTTATTTTATTTTATTTTATTTTATTTTATTTTATTTTATTTTATTTTATTTTATTTTATTTTATTTTATTTTATTTTATTTTATTTTTTATTTTATTTTATTTTTTAAACAAATTTTATTAATTTTACAGAAAACACAATACACAATCCAAGCATAACAACTTGAAAAGTCTTTTCTAAAAGAAAAATTAATAATAATTAAAGAAGAAAGCCAATAGAACATATAAAATGATTTCAAATTGTAATATCAATATTTACATTATCTATTTAACTTTATATCTTATCCAAACTTCTCCTTTTATCCAAATTATATTTCTTGCTTAATAAAATTTTATTGCCTTTCATAAACATACAAAACACAAAACATAAACAAAACTAAAAGATCTTTTCTGAAGGCTGTCTGATCCCGGGTTGAAACTCTTCACACAGACACAAATTCAAACATCATATTCACTTTATATATCCTTCCATATCTTATTATCATTTTCTTTTTCTTTTTTTTTATAAACCAATTTTATCAATTTTATAAAAACAGTGCACAAAGAATCAAGGCATAACAGCTTATAAATTCTTTTCTAAGAAAAAATAATAAAAGAAGAAAACCAATAGTACATAATGATTCCAAATTATAGTATCAATACTTTATCGATTTAACTTCATATCTTATCCCAGCTTCTCCTTGTCATCCTAATTATTTCTTGTTAATTAAAATTTTATTGCCTTTTATCAATATACAAAACCCAAAAAAAGCATAACAAAACCTTTATATATCCTTCCATATCTTATTACCATTTTCAATAACATTCTTCGTCTGTTCTATTTCCAACTATCCATTCATCTTTTTTCTTTTACTATACTTCTCCTATACACTAATTGGAGTGACATCTTTAACTCATTACTCTAACTTAAAAGTACTTCATATAACACTTAATTTATCTTGGGATTCTGTTTAATAGATTCTAAAATTACACAATGAATTTTATACTCTAAATACACATATAAAAACACAATCTTATGTACCCTCCAGAATCCCTCTTTTATCCTTAATTAAATTCACCCATTGTCTCTGAATAAACTTTTTTTCTTTAGATCTTGCTTCCCCCCATTGAGGCTTCTCCTCCCCACCTTTCTCTCTTGCTTATTCTTCTCCTTGCCCTTTTTACCCCTTTGTCTCTCCTCCTCCCTTTTCTTACTCCCTTTCCTTTGCTTTCTAACCTTGCATCCACCTTTCCTCTCATTTTTCTCTTGTTTGGTTGTTTTTTCAATTCTTAAAATCCCCTTTTTCTTTTCCTTTTTCTCCTCCTCCCCGGAAAGAACCCATTGTTCATCAAAGATGGCTTCTTCTTCCTCTTCTTCTTTGTCCCAGTCATTCTGCTGTGTAGTCAACTTTTCATAAGTACATAACGCCATTTCTAAAAATTGAAACAAAGTGCCCAAAGTATCTTCCTTTTTATATTTTTGATATTCAGTCTTTAGTTCATCCACAAGCGATGCCATCCTGAAAAGAGAAACTTTTCCCAAAACAACCACAAGTATTTTTAATCAAAAATAATTCAAAAAAAAATTCCAAAAATTAATACTTTTCTTCCTTCTTCTCTTTCTCTTTCTGTGGTTAATGTTTAATCAAAGAGGTCCAATTACCATATACCTTTCTTTGGGATTCTAGGCAATCTCCTCCTTTTTCAGCTTCTGCTCCAATTTTTTTTCCTCTCCCTTCCCACTTGCAATATCAATTTTAAATAATCAGAAATCCATACCTCTAATAAGGGTTTTCCAATTTCTTAAGTTTTTCAATGTCCAAGAACCCTTTTGTCCCTTAGCTTCAACTTTCAGAATAATTCACCTTCAATGCCCAGACATATTTCAAATCTGCTGTTTCCATGGGGTGGGAGAGTGAAGAAAAAAAAAAGTTCCCTTTAACAGCTTATCCGCTGCTTTCGATCTTTTTAGGGATACAATGTATCCTCCAGCAATTCAGACAGCTCAGTTCCAATGAATTTGAAAGATGTTGATTGACCTGGCTCAGCCAGCACTTTCACTCTTCTTGCTTCCTCCAGCACAATCTTACCCGGTTGCTGGCTTCTTCGTGGTGGCCATTGCTGACCGCCGCTCCACCACCTTGGGAAAAAGGGGTTTTCCTGGATGAGGAGGGGATCTGCGGCACCCCCAACCTCCTGTCCGGCTCCCCTCTCTCTTCGGCTGTCCCTACAGGGCAGCCATATCCCCCTGACCCATTTGGATAGGGGGTACCTCGGTGGCAAGCGCAGCAGGAATCACGAGCGGTCGTGAATTCCTGCAGCCACCGAAGCCACACGGAACCGGAAACCCATTTTTTATTTTATTTTTTTGCAGGGAGGAACCCAAAGGTGCCAATTGAATTCAAAAAAATTACTAATAAACTATTCTATCCTCTTGTTTATTTTTTCTTTTCAAATAAGAAAAAGAAAAAATTAAGGAACAACTCTGATCATCCAATAGGCCAAATCAACTCTGAGGCCAGGAAAAAAACAAATAACAACAACAACAAAGGCAAAAAACAGGAAAAGGCCTCCTGAGGCAGCCTCCCAACAAAATGGGAAGTTGATGCTTGCGCCTCTGAGCGGGCTGCGGAAATTCAGCCAACTAAAATTGAAAAAAGAGGGCAACAGGGCACAGAACCACACTACCCTCTAAACCAGGGGTGGGCAAACTACGGCCCGCGGGCCACATCCGGCCCATTGGTCTGTCCAATATGGCCCGCACCTGAAAAAAAATTGCTGGGCATGGCGTATTGCCCTGCGCCGCATGGCCCCCAAGGCTGCAAAACAGTGCGGAACGCTCTCGGAGTAGGAAAGAAAACAACATTGCAAAGGCCTCGGCTGAGAGTTTGAAATCACCTTCGAGTGTGACCTCTCCGAAGGTGAGTCCCTGCCAATCCCCCTTTTTTTCCCGGGGCTTCCAAGCTTAAACTTTGCAAAGGCAAAGTTTGCAGGCGGGAGCGTCTTCCCGCTGAGGAAAGGGAAGGGTTCCGCCCAGCGGGCGGGCGGGTGGGCTGCTTGGAGGAGGCGACCCGGCAGCACTCCAGGTTTCCCCTCCACCACGCTGTGCAAAGTTTAAGCCTGGAAGGCCTTTTGGTTTCCTTTTAACTCGCGGGCGCTCACGCCTGGCACCAAGCCGTGCAGCAGAGGGAAGCCTGGAGCGTGGCCGGGTCGCCTCCTCCAAGCAGCCCACCAACCCGCTAGGCTTCCCTCCGTCGCACGGCTCGGGACCAGGTGCGAGCGCCCACGAGTTAAAAGGAAGCTGAAAGGGTTTCCAGGCTTAAACTTTGCATAGGCAAAGTTTGCAGGCAGGAGTGTCTTCCCACCGAGGAAAGGGAAGGGTTCTGCCGGTGGGCAGTTGGTGGGCTGCTTGGAGGAGGCGACCCAGCAACACTCTGGGTTTCCCCTCCACCGCACTGTGCAAAGTTTAAGCCTGGAAGCCCTTTCAGCTTCCTTTTAACTTGTGGGCGCTCGCGCCTGGCTCCGAGCTGCCCAGAGTGCCGCCGGGTCACCTCCTCCAAGCAGCCCACCCGCCCGCCGGGCAGAACCCTTCCTGCTCATCCCTTGGGTGTCTGCCTCGTTCCTCTCTCAGTTGCTCTCTCGTTCCTCCACCAGCCCAGAAAAGAAAGAGAAAAAGAGGCGAATAGTTATTATTCTCAGCCGAAACAACCAGAAACGAAGGCAGGCAGGCAGGCAGAACGGAGCACTGGATTGAACTGTGGGTGGCTGTGTGGGGGTGAACGGGCGCTTCGGAGGAGCTGCACTGACAGGAAGCCACCCTGCCGGCTTCTTTGAAGCAGTTTCTTCCTGGGCTGGTGGAGGAGCGAGAGAGCGACTGAGAGAGGAATGAGGCGGACATCTGAGGGATGAGCGGGAAGGGTTCTGCCTGGCAGGTGGGCTGCTTGGAGGAGGCGACCCGGCGGCGTGCCGGGTTTCCCTTCCACCATGTGGCTTGGGGCCAGGCGCGAGCGCCCGAGAGGAAAAAGCAAGCTGCAAGTTGCTGGGAAGTTGCTCAGGTGCTGGGAGCCGCTGTCATGGTGAGCAGCTCATTGGGCACGTACGCGAGGAGGAGGGCTTTTAAAGTGCCGCCTGAGCAGGACCACCGAGCCGGGAAATGGGGCGCCAAGGCAGGGCAAGGCTCCACCAGCAGCGGCCGAGCTTTAGGTGGGCTTGGATGCCCCTGAGCGCGGTTTGCTGTTTGTTCTCTCCTGGGACTCGTGTTTGGAAAGCTTGGAAAGTAGTAGCAGGAACAGCCGCGGCGTTACTTTTTCTTATATATTATATATATATATATATATATATATATATATATATATATATATATATATATATATATATATATATATATATATATATATATATATATATATAAATATTATAAAGGGCCCATTATAAAATGCAGCAAATTATATATAAGAATTTGATATATATATATATATATATAATATCCTTATATATAATTTGCTGCTTTTTATAATGGGCCCTTTATAATGGCCTTTTATAAAATTGTTTCAGCCCTCGAACACAGATTTGATTTTCCATGTGGCCCCCGACAGAAATTAATTGCCCACCCCTGCTCTAAATGAATAGGCTCCACACGGCCTGCCGGTCCCGCTATGGGCCTTCAAGAACGTCACAGCCAGATCAGGCAAGTAAAGTAAAAACCCAAAATGGCCACCGGCCACAAGGCGCACCCAAAATGGCCACCGGCCCTGGCGTGAATAGCTCAGAGACGACACAAGCCCCTCAATAATAAAAATAAGCAAGCCAGAATGCAGGTGAAAATGAGGGGCTGAAGAAGAAAGCTCTCCTTCTTCCAAGGTGTTCGTGGGGGGGGGGAAGGCACAATGGAGCGCTATATAGAGTGCAAGGAGAAATCGCTGCTTAGATGCAGCACGGCTTGAAAAGCGGCAGAGGAAAAAGGAGGGGGGTTGGGGGGGGCAAAAGGCTCCAAATCCCCCTATCTCCCCCCAAGGGGCGAAAAAAATCACTCCTTCACTAAATTTGGGATGAACCAAAAGCGCAGGGATCAAGGAGGAAAGGAGAGATCAAACCTGAATCTGTAGAGAGAAGAAAAAACCTGGATCGGCCAAGGAGTAACTGTTAAAGCTGCCTCTCGCTAGCGAGGCTGAGCTAAAACTGGGGAACGCTATGGAGGAGTCACATGGAGGAGGAGGAGGGTTCCTCAATTATAGCTCAGCCTGTGAAGACTGGAGCACCTCCCACTCTGGATGCTCGCAGCAGCTCTATGGAGAAGTTACAGGTTCAGAGCAGAACAGCAACTCAGGAGCTCAGAAATAGACATCAGTTTCACTTTAATTCAGTAGGCAAGCAAGACACACAGCAGAGGAGAGAAGCAGTTTTATTTTCAATAGACAGATTCAGAGCTTCAGAGCTTAGGCTACTTCAAGTTTCAGTTTCCAAACAGTTCTCATTGGCTTACTTAGTTGCTATGCCTATTCATTGCCTAGCTTTGTTACCATGCTCTATTCCAGTTCATGAATATACTCTAACACTATTGACAGCAATCGAACCATAATCTAATCTCTGTGGAACCAAAGCTTCCAAGGAACCAGGGATCTAAACAAGGTTACTCTTTTTAAAGCTATTAGATTCCAGGTCGGGAGTCTCCGATCTTGCTAACTTGAAGACTTGTGGACTTCAACTCCCAAAATTCCTCAGCCAGTTGACTGAGGAATTCTGGGAGTTAAAGTCCAGAAATCTTCAAGTTGCCAAGTTTGGAGACCCTTGCCCTAAACCTATGTAGAATAAGTGTTACTACAGACTGGAGATACAGATCTCATTCTTTATGTATTGGTGACTTTAAAGTTTTTCTTTCGATGTCAAAAAAGGTAAGCTGAAAGGAGTCCAGTCCTGGAGACAAAAAGAAAAAAAATAGCTTCTTCCATGACCAAATGAGAGAAAGTGTAGCCTCCTGATGGAGATGTTGGTGTGAGATGGGAAAAACTTGGTTTCAAGTTCATCCTCAACCAAATAATGATTGTTTAGCTTTGGACCAGTCATTCTCCATCAGCTCAAACTAAACTCAAGACTTATTGATGGAGAGGATAAAAGGAAGAGAGACTTTTATATAATCCATCTTCAGGTCAAGATGAAAGATGTTCATATCCCCACCATCAAGAAGAAATAACATTGTTGAGAAGGTTCTCAAATGGGTCATCATAAAATATAGATAAATCTTCTTCCATAAAGAAGGTCTCCTTCCAGACAATAACTCCTCAGAGTCTTTCTTCCAAGGTTTCTTCCAAGCTTTTGAGCTCATAAGGTTTTTTTTTTTTTTTAGATTAACAGAGTTGGCAGGGACCTTATAGGTCATCTAGTCCAACCCCCAGCCCAAGCAGGATACCCTACACCATTTCTGACAAATGGCAGTCCAATCTCTTCTTGAAAGCTTCCAGTGATGAAGCTCCCACAACTTCTGAAGGCAACTTCTGCTCCATGGGTTAATTGTTCTCACTGTCAGAAAGTTTCTCCTTATTTCCAGGTTGAATCTCTCCTTGTTCAGTTTCCATCTTTTCTGGCCTATAGGTGCTTTAGAAAATAACTTGATCCCTTCCTCTCTGTGGCAGCCCCTCAAATATTGGAAGACTGCTATCATATCTCCCATGGTTCTTCTCTTCACTAGACCAGCTATGCCCAGTTCCTGCAACCATTAGCCTCCAGTCCCTGAAATCTTGGTTGCTCTTCTCTGCATTCCTTCCAGAGTCTCAACATCTTTTTTATAGTGTGGTGACCAAAACTGGATGCAGTGATCTAGGTGTGGTAGCTTTATAGAGTGGTATTAGTATAGGGGCTCTGGGGAGAGGTAGTACCTTTGATCGATTCTCGTCATGCTGCTCCCTACCTAGTAGGTTGGACGGTCATCACTGGTCCTCACCCATCCCTAAATCTCTCATGTGCTGGCTCCAAGCGCCATACCCCGGTAAACCGCTTCAGCTAGCGGGCTAAACCACATGAGGGGATGATGTTGACACTGCATCATTGGGCGGAAGAACCACTTCGGTGGTCAACGGCCAGGGCGGATGAGACTTGACACAAGTTCAACGGCCATGTGTCCGGGGCCAAGGCGATTCCTCAAGTTACGAGGACTTTCGGCTGTGGCTAACGGTCTGGAGAGGGTTGGGCACCGCCAGATCTTCTTGCCCAAGATACGCCATGTTGAAGACAACTACCATCAACCCCATACCGGCTCGGTCGTCGCCCGGGTTAACAAGGACCGCGCTAGCCGCTATTCACCAGGGCGGAGGCGATAAGTATGCTACTGGTGCCACAAGATCAAGGCTCTCTGCCAGAAGTAACATCGTGACTGGCACCTGGAACGTTAGAACACTACGTGAGGATGGGAAACTGGAAGAACTGATTTACGAGATGAAAAACTACTGCTGGAATTTATTGGAATTATGTGAGGTGTGGTGGAAGAACATAGGGGAGCTGACAACCTTTGAAGGACACAAATTATATTACAGTGGGAAAGACGACCGACACGAACAAGGCGTAGGTTTCCTAGTCCACAAAGATACCGTGGGCACAGTCATGGAGTGTCGCCCTGTCTCTAGCCGACTGATCACCATCCGCCTGAAGGCATCACCGTTCAATATCACCGTCATCCAAGTCTATGCCCCAACAACAGAATACAGTGATGACGATGTGGAGGACTTCTACAACCTACTCCAAGCAACCATCGATGAAAAACACAAAAAAGACATCTTAGTAGTGCAAGGTGACTGGAACGCAAAAATAGGAGAGAACACTCGAACAAATTGGCCGGGTACCTGTGGAACATCCTGCAACTCTGTCACAAACGAACGCGGTCTCCGGCTACTAGAATTTACTGCTACCATCAACCTGGTCATTGCGAACACTTTTGGTAATCACAAACCTTCAAGAATATGGACTTGGAACCACCCAGATGGCCACACACGAAACCAGATCGACTACATTCTGATCCAAAAGCGATTTCGCTCAGGAGTAAAAACTGCACTTACACGCAGCTTCCCGCGGGCAGATATAGGAAGTGACCATGCTTTAGTGCTGATGACTTTCAAACTGCGCCTGAAGAAGATCAACAAGCCCAAGTTCACACGACTACGTTTCAACCTCGAAAAACTGAAAGACCCGGCAGTAAGAGAAGAATTCCAAGCAATGATTGGAGGGAAGTTCGCTCCTCTGACGGTCCTAGATGATGACGTGGACCTCGAGACAACAGTCAGCTCTTTCAACATAGCAGTGATAGAGACCGCTAATGAGGTCCTGGGGAAACACCAACGTCCCAAAAAACCATGGGTCACAAGTGAACTCCTAGGTCTATGTAACAAAAGACGGGAACTAAAGAAAAAGAAAAGCGATCCAGATGGAGCTCAGAAGTGCAGGGAAGCTAACAACAAAGTAAAAAAGGGGATGAAAAAGGCAAAGGAAAATTGGATAGAGGACCAGTGTAAAGACATCGAGGAAAACTTGAAGAGAAATAACACCAAGAAAGCATACCAAATGGTTAAAAGCCTCACCACACAGAAACAAGGGAGACCCTCGAGCATACAGAGCAAATCAGGCAAAACACTCACTGGGGAAAGAGAGGTGATGGACAGATGGACAGAATACTGCGCTGAATTGTACAACCATCAGCACAATGGAGACACTACAGTATTGCAGGGCCCACGGACAAGTCCAGATGATGCCTGCCATCCAATACTACGTGAGGAAGTCGAAGCAGCAATAAAGGCACTTAAACAAGGGAAGTCAGCGGGAATTGACAACATACCTGCAGAACTGATTCAGGAAGGAGGAGAGGCAGTGATCACCATCCTCACTGTCATCTGCAACAAGATCTGGACCACTGGAGTATGGCCAGTCCCCTGGACTCAATCATTAATCATAACCCTGCCCAAGAAGGGGAATCTTCAGATGTGCCAGAATTATCGTACCATCAGCTTAATCAGCCACCCAAGCAAAGTCATGCTAAAAATCATTCTTAACAGACTGAAACCACAAGCAGAGACTATCATTGCAGAAGAACAAGTGGGTTTCAGAGCAGGACGGAGCACTATTGAGCAAATATTCAACTTGAGAGTGATTTGTGAGAAATATCTCCAACACCAACAGGACTTATACCACGTTTTCGTTGATTTCAAAAAGGCTTTCGACAGGGTGTGGCATGCAGCCTTGTGGTCTACCATGAGGAAATATAACATCAACGATAACCTTGTCAGAGTGATAGAACAACTTTATGAGAAAGCCACAAGCGCCGTCCTCCTGAACGGCAGCAAAGGTAACTGGTTCCGGACGAGTGTAGGAGTGCGTCAAGGATGTTTGCTTTCCCCCACACTGTTTAATGTATTCCTCGAACGGATCATGGAAGATGCCTTGGAAGACCACGAAGGCACAGTTTCCATCGGTGGTAGAACCATCACCAACCTGCGATTCGCAGATGACATCGATGGCCTGGCAGGAAATGAGGATGAACTATTGAGCCTTGTCCAACACTTAGATAAAGCGGCTTCAGCGTACGGCATGGAGATCAATGCCGAGAAAACCAAGCTGATGACGAACAGTACCCAAGGTATCTCCTCAGACATCAGAGTCAGCGGAACACCCCTAGAGACAGTAAAAAATTTCAAATATCTTGGGTCCATCATTTCCGATGAAGGCTCAAAACCAGAAGTAATGGCAAGGATAGCACAAACAACAGCTGCGCTTTCGAAGCTCCAAACTATTTGGAAAGATAAGAACATCAGTCTGCGCTCAAGGATCCACCTAATGCGCTCCCTCGCAATATCAATCTTTTTATATGCCTGCGAAACCTGGACACTCAATGCGGATTTACAAAGAAGAATCCTTGCAACAGAAATGAGATGCTACCGAAAGATCCTTGGCATCCACTACACAGACCATGTGACAAATGAAGAGGTCTTAAATAAAATACAACAGGCAATAGGACCACACGACAACCTTCTTACTGTCGTCAAGAAACGGAAATTGAGATGGTACGGACACGTGTCTCGCTCTACTGGCCTCGCAAAGACCATCATGCAAGGGACGGTAAGAGGAAGCCGCAAACGGGGAAGACAACGAAGGAGATGGGAGGATGATATCCATGATTGGACAGGCTTGAACCTGGCAGCATCCCAGAGAGCAGTGGAGGACAGAGACGGATGGAGAAGCGTGGTGGTTAAATCTTCGCAGGCGCCCCAATGACCTCAAAAGAGGTCACGGGATAGGTGAAGGTGAAGATTAGTACCTCACTTGGTCTTGATTGTATCCCTCTGCTAATGAAACTTAGCTTGTTCTGCCTTCTGGTGATTTGAAGAATAGCTTGACCCCTTCCTCTCTAGGGCATCCCCTCAACTGTTGGAAGACTACTATCATGTCTCCCCTGGTCCTTTTCCAGGAGTGGGATTCAAAAATCTCAGCAACTGGTTTGCAGCCTGATTGCTGGGTGGGCGTGGCCTACCAGAACTTCCTGTTTCCAGCTTCCAGTGGGTTTCCAGAGCCCAGGGGAGGCCATTTTCACCCCAAGGGTGCGGAGGCTTCCCCTGGGCCTCTGGGAGGGAGAAAACAGCCTTCCATGGGTTCTGGAGGCCCCTGGAAACCAGAAACAGGCCCCTTTCTGGATCTCCAGAAGGCCCATTTTCTCCCTCCCAGAGACTCTGCACAGACCCTGCACTTAACTCCATCAAAAATGGGCTTCCTGGAGACTCCTGGGAGGGGAGGGGCAGGGTGGGCAGGGCCAGCCGGTTGGTTGAAATACCGGTTCAGCAAACCAGATGTAACTTTAACATCTGGTTCACCAGAATCAATCTGAACCGGTAGAATCCCACCCCTGTCCTTCTCTTCACTGGACTAGCCATACCCAGTTCCTACAACCATTCTTCATATGTTTAGTCTCCATTCCCCTAATCATCCTGGTTGCTCGTCTCTCTCTTACCAGGATGTGAGATGAGGATGGGCTATAGGATGAATCCAAAAGATCAGAAGACAAAATGTCTGCTCCCGGTGACCAACCCAGGTTGGATCTTGCAATGTTATCCTGGGACACATATATTTGCCTTTGCTCGTGAGGATTTTCAGCATTGAATATTTTATTCCACATTGCCATTTACTGGGGTACTGACCTCAACAGTTAAAAATAAAAAAGAGAAAGGTCACTAATATAAATAGGAAGAAAAGAGCTTGAAATTTTGACAATGGTAGGATAAAGAGAAAAATGGGCTTCAGAGGACAGAAAATATCTACATGGAGACCTTGATCAGTCAAAATGGAGCAGACTTGGAAGCTGAATTTAGCCTGAGGGCTGAGTTCCATAATCTTGTTTGAAGAACCAAACTCTCGATTCTTTTCCTCCCTTCCTTCTGTAAAACCCATTAAACCAGTCTACAGTTTTCTCTGATGATAGTTTTCATTCGCTGATACAGAAAACTTGGGCTGACATTTTACGGCTCCTTCTTTGGTTCAGCAAAGTCCTTTGATGTCAGAGGAGGCTTTCAGTGCATCAGCAAAAATTACACAGCCAGGATCTCAGGAAAGAGCCGACACCAATTCAAATTTAAAGAAATCCCAATATTGATGGCAATCATTTACTTTGCAGAACATTTTGTCAATGCCTCCCCCCCACACTCAAAAAAGAGAAATTGATCAAATTGTGCTGAATGACTTGATGGGGTGGGTAATGCTTATTTTTCGCTCTCTGTTCAGAATATCTTTTACCAGAAAATTGCAGGAATTGTAAAAGGCACTGGCAGTGGGCAGAAGAAACAGCCAGCATATAAGTGGGCTGAAGAAGGAAGACTACAAAAAGTTAATATCCCTGTTGCTTTTCTTCCTTCAATAGCTCTTCCTGTTTGCCAGAATGATTCAGACACTCACAAACCAACTTGGTGGCAAATTAAGGCAAACTTGTGGCAACCACTTAAGGTCTTTGGGAAGGCAGGGGGGCAGGAGAAGAAAAGATATGAGGATGAGGTAAAACACTAAAGTGAAAAGCTCTTTATTTTGCAGATGAAGACTTTCCCAACACTACTGCTAATACCAATAGCAACAGTATTTAGAACTAGCACTAAAGCTGTTTAGCAATAATAAATAGTCATAATAAATACTAATAGTACTTAGGAGCCATGGTGGCGCAATAGTTAGAATCCAGTATTGCAGGCTAATTCACTGCTCACTGCCAGGAGTTCGATGCTGACCAGCTCAAGTTTGAGTCAGCCTTCCATCCTTTCGAGGTTGGTAAAATGAGGACCTAGATTGTTGGGGGCAAGAGGCTGAACCTTAAACCACTTAGAGCAGGGGTGTCAAACTCATATCGTCACGTGACGTATCAGGACTTTTTCTCCCTTCACTAAACTGGGCATGGCCAAGGCATAATACATCCAGTCCATGGGCCAGGCATTTGATGGCCCTGGCTTAGAAAGAGCTGTAAAGCTCTGTGAAGTGGTATATAAATCGAAATGCTATTGCTATACAGCAATCTCCGGGCACTTTACAATGTCAACATATTGTGCAGTGGTGGGATTCAATTTTTTTTACTACCAGTTCTGTGGGCATGGCTTGGTGGGGGTGGCAGGGGAAGGATACTATAAAACCTACCAGTCAGAGAGGGTATTTGCCAGTTCTCTGAACTACTGAAAATTTCTGATACCGGTTCTCCAGAACTGGTCAGAACCTACTGAATACCACCTCTGGTATTGTCCCCAACAATCTGGGTCCTCGTTTTACCAACCCCAGAAGGATGGAAGGTTGAGTCAATCTTGAGCCCCATCAGGATTGAACTCCAGGCTGTGGGCAGAATTAGCCTGCAATACTGCATTCTAACCACTGTGCCTCCAGGGCTCCACTAACACCAAGCCATTTTCATATGGATGCTTTTTGCTTTTTTCCTTCTGAGATATCCCCATTTCCTATATTTTCCCTGTTTGATCAGGAAATTAAATGTTGGTGGTAGTATTGGAAGGGGTTGCAAACAGGACACTGAGGAATAAATGTATCTCACTCTGGTGTTTGCAGATGGAAGTGAACATCACGGCAAATACACAATAATGTCAATGACAATGGGCACAATGTTATCCTTGATCTGAGAGGAGTGGTGGCTTCAACAAAATGAAGTTGTTCATCTTTTCCATTGGTGGGGTGGGGGGAAGAAAGAGTGGGAAAAAGAGAATGTAAGTGGATGAACAAAGATCAGATTCAAAACCCAGAATGACATGTGGTGGTTTTTCCAAGTTGAGTTCTTCATTAATTCCATCTATAGACAAAATCTTGCTTGAGTGAAGACTCAAGTATCTGCATCTACAATATAGTCCAGGAACTACCGTGTTTCTCATATAATAAGGCCGGGTCTTTTCTTTTTTTTTTTGAGCCCCGAAAAAACGGCTAGGCTGCTTTTCGGGGGTGACTTAATTCCCCCCCCTTGCATCTTAGGGCGAGTGGTGATGGCTTGGATGTTGACCTCGGCATTGGTGGGGCACTTTGTATCAGGGTCAATGCAGGCAACACCTTATACAGGCGTGCAGCAAAAGTACTTCCTAACAGCAAGCCCCCCTGCCATTTCCCCCCCATTTTGTATGTTTTAATATAGGCCTTAATTTGGGGGGAGGGGCTTAATTTCATTTCATGCCTATAAAACATGCTGGAACTTCTTATTGGGGGAGGGCATATTGTTGGAGAAACAGGGTATTAGGGAGGAGTTGACTTCACCCTCTTTCTCTCACACACAATAGCTAGGCTGAGTTGCCTCTTATTCCTCTGGAACGCATTCCTCCCTCCTGGGGAATCCATCTCCTCACCATGTTCCACTGAAGCAAATGGGTGAGGACAACCTTTCGTAATCTAAACATAAGAACTTGTTAGATAATTGGTCCATCTACAGTACATTTTGACTGACAGCAGCTCCTCAACATTTCAAAAAAAAAAAAAAAATGACCATCCAGCTCATTTGCTAATCTATTCCTTTAAGATAGGGATAATCTATAATCTAATCTATTCCTTTAAGATTGTGGGTGGAATCTGTACTCCTGAGAGCCATAGAGTCTGTGGTAGTGACAACTAAACACCTTTGAATGGAAAGAGTTGGGTTGGGAGGGATGAAAAAGCAAAAATGAAGACCTTTAAGTCTTGTAGTGTCTTAAGGCATTCATTTTGCCCCTTAAAACTCTGAAAGGGAAGCTTACAGAAGGGTTTAAGAGATAACATGGGTACCATTAGCTTCCCAAACAAACAAGGAGGTAGAAGTTGATAAAGGGTCTGGAAGCTAAATTATATGATAAACACTAAGGGAACTAGGCAGTGGTGGGATTCAAAATTTTTACTACCAGTTCTGTGGGTGTGGCTTGGTGGGCATAGCTTGTTGGGTGTGGCAGGGGAAGGATACCGCACAATCCCCATTCCCTCCCCACCCCACTAACCTGCTTTCCAGCTCCATTCTCCTGTGCAGGGCAACAAAATAAAACCCAGCTGATCAGCTGGGACTCAATGGGAGGCAGAGAATAGATGGGGGCAGGGCCAGTCAGAGGTGGTATTTGCCAGTTCTCCAAACTACTCAAAATTTCCTCTACCGGTTCTGCAGAACTGGTCAGAACCTGCTGAATACCACCTCTGGAACTAGGCATATTTACCATAATAAAGAGAAGGCTTGGGGGAGACTGATAGCAGTCTTCTAATACTTGAATGGCTCTCACAGGGAACAGATAATAGATAATCAGAGTTGGAAGGGACCTTGTAGGTCATCTAATCCAACCCCCTGCCCAAGCAAGAGACCCTACACCATTTCTGACAAATGGCAGTCCAAGCTCTTCTTGAAAGTCTCCCACAACTTCCGAGGGCAACTTCTGTTCCATTGGTTGATTGTTCTCACTGTCAGGGAGAGTATCTGGGAAGATACTCTTTGTTGCACCTGAGAGCAGGACCAGAAACAGTGGGAGATCCAACCCAGAGATCCAACCCAGTGGAAGCAGTGTGAGATCAGAGGGAGATCCAACCCAGAAATAAGAAGGAACCTCTTGATAGTGAGACTGATTAATCAGTGGAACAGTTTGCCTCTAGAAGTTGTGGGTGCTCCATTCCTGGAGGTTTTCAAGAAAAGATTGGATAACCATTTGTCCGGGATGGTATGCACATCCCTTCCTTGGGCAAGGGGTTGAACTAGAAGACCTCTAAGGTCCCTTCCACCTTGTGATTCTATGACTTTATATATATATGTGTGTGTGACTAGTACCTTTGGAAAAAGAAAGCAGAAAAAAGTTTAGTATCTCTTTTAGCTTCAGATCCCCTCCCTTCGCAGTTCCAGTTTGTTTTATTATGGAATATTATAAAGCCCATTAGAACGTATTGTAAAATTAATTTAAATCTGCTCCCTAGTAATTCTGAGCCATTAAAGTGTACTATTTGGCAATAACTTTTAAGAACTATATCCACAGCACCGGGAACCACTTTTGTACATTTTTCACTTATTTACAGCCATCTAATCTCAGTACATTAGAACCCATAAGATACAAGGTGCATAATGTTTGTGGGTTTTTTTTGGGGGGGGGGGGTCAGAGAGGATGTGTTCTTGAACTCCACAGAGGGTCAAAAGTGAGAGACGAGCATTAAGGCTATCCACCCTGGATTGCTTGAGACCTCTTCTCTTAGGGACCTTGAGGTGCCACTGATGGGCAAAATGGAAATCCTGCATTTATTTTCTCCTCTGGTGCGAAGTAACTCATTATCACACAGGGCCAGAAATTGAAAGCTGTTTATTCTGTAGAACACAAAGATGTGTGTTCTTGGGATTACATCACAAATCAAGCGCCTCACACACACCCCCATACACAAAGTGCATAGAAAAACAAAGGTGCCTGATCATTAGCAAGCCATAGGAATCCAGCAACAAAGGATTTTTGTTGTTGAGTCACTAAATCATATCCAACTCTTTGCAACCCAATGGACCAGGGATGGGATTCATATTTTTTTTAACTACCGGTTCTGTGGGCGGGGCTTGGAGGGTATGGCAGGAGAAGGATGCTGTAAAATCTCCAGTCAGAAGTGATATTTGCCGGTTCTCCGAACTATTCAAATTTTCTACTACCAGTTCTCCAGAATTGGTCAGAACCTGCTGACTATTACCTCCATGGCATATCGGGTCCCCCCTGTTCTCCATTGTCTCCCTGAGTCTCCCCAAACCTCTGCCTACTATGTTGCTGAAACTATCTGTTCTGACCAAGGCTTCCTGAGACCGTAATAAAGCACCGGCTTATTGCAAACAACTCTTGTTTTATTTCAACGCTGGGAATTATGTGAATTCCTAGCTCATAATGAGTTCCAAACAGTCCCTCAAGATAAGCACCCACCTTTATCTCCTTTGAATTGTGTCAACAACTAAAGTGCCAAATGAACTGTAAAAAAAACCAATCGAAGTACAAAGTCCACACAGAGCTTCAAGGTTTAATCCAAACAGAGTGAATGACTTTGCTTCCTGCAAAGATTCCTGTCTTTTTGCACTTCCTTTATACCTTATGGGATTGGCAATCACCTCCAAGGCTTACTCCCAAGTCACTCCTTTTGTCTCAGCTGCTCTTGCCTTCTAGCAGCTTTGTGCACACGCACTGGGAACAGGCTCCCCTTGATCCTCTGCCTCACTGCTGCCAGACTCCGGAGGCTCCGGAGTCAGCAGACAATTCCCAGATGGTCCTGGCCCCATCTCTGCATTGGACACAGGACCCTTGTCTGAGTCCTCTCCAGACTCCCAGACTGGTCCCCATTCTTCCCCACTGTCCAATTCCATTGCTGCCTGCATAGGCTGCCAGCAAACCATAACACTATCTAACCATCTCATCCTCCGCTATAGCAGTGGGATCCTACCTGTTCCACTACCAGTTCAGTGATCGCACATGCCTGTCTGCGCACATCTAATGCACGCACACATCTTTTCCCACACCAGCTGAGGCCTGCAGCACTGATCAGCTGAGAGGATAAAGAAGAGAAAAGAGCAGGGACAGGTGGGAGGGCTGATCCTACACTGTTTCTCTTCTTTCTCCTCTCAGCTGATCCTCTCAGTGATCCTACACTGTTTCTCTTTTTTCTCCTCTCAGCTGATCCTCTCAGTGATCCTACACTGTTTCTCTTCTTTCTCCTCTCAGCTGATCCTCTCAGTGATCCTACAATGTTTCTCTTCTTTCTCCTCTCAGCTGATCCTCTCAGTGATCCTACACTGTTTCTCTTCTTTCTCCTCTCAGCTGATCCTCTCAGTGATCCTACAATGTTTCTCTTCTTTCTCCTCTCAGCTGATCCTCTCAGTGATCCTACACTGTTTCTCTTCTTTCTCCTCTCAGCTGATCCTCTCAGTGATCCTACAATGTTTCTCTTCTTTCTCCTCTGCAGTAATGAATCAACTTCAACAGTTTCAGTACATGCCAGGCCTCAAGGCCTCACGTAGGCTGAAAGCATGTACCAGGAACAAAGAACATCAATCAGCAATACAACACCATGGGCTGTTAACTGGACTGCAGGCATTGATTGGCTACTTTGTACCTACTAAAACTGACCATATAACACTGTGATTTGATGCTACTATGTGTCCACTAATATTTCTACTCATGTAACATAATGATTGGATAGAGTCCACCACTTGTGACGTATTACTGTCTGTTTTTAATAAAAGAGCTTCCCGAGCTCGTGATCGGGGCAGCTCATCCGAGATAGAACCAGCCTGGTGTCTTTCTTGATGCATTCAATCACCCAGTGAGAAGCCTTCCAAATGCGGAGCAAAGCCGCACTCCTCTTAGCTGATCATCTGAGGTTTTTTTCCCCCTCCTCTCAGCTGATCCTCGGTGGCTTTTTTTTTTTTTACTACCGGTTCAGCTGAACCAGTTGGAATTTTTGCTACTGGCTCAGTCAAACCAGACTGAACCGGTAGCATATCTGTTGAGGTAATTCCCTGTTAGGAGAATGAGAGCATACGGGGATACATATTTGAGAGAAGTGTTTGAATAATACACACACAGCATTCAGATACACCGTACAGTAAATGTAGGGTTTTACTTCCAGAAAGGTTTAAGCAAAGTCCAAAATAGGCAGTCCAAAGTCATTCACAGGTAAATCAGTCAGTTTTTCAATCCAGGGATAATTCAGTAACAAAGTCCAGTGTCAAAAAACAGTTCAGTATCAGACTTACATTAAATCCAGTAATATCAGTCATTTAGAAGAAATGGCGTAACGGCAATACTTTCCAACAGAAGGAAACAAGAGATACACTTACACTCTCTTCTGAGACTCAGACTAAGACAAACCAGGTTTCTGGCTCCATCTTATGGCCGTTTGAGAAACCACACCTAATTACTGTTTTGCATTTTCTTAAAGTTACAGTTTTAAAATGTTTATCCTGGTTTATATATTTCTAATCCAAATAGCTGTTAGGTGACCCATATTCCTAACAATATCACCCCTACTCTGCTATCACCTTCTCCTTTTGTGTTCCATTTTTCCCGGCATCAGGATCTTCTCCAATGATTTCCCCTCTTGTCACTAGGTGGCCAAAGTATTTGAGCTTCAGCTTCAGGATCTGTCCTTCCAAAGGACAGTCAGGGTTGGTTTCCTTTACGATTGACTGGTTGGATTGCTTGGCAGTCCAAGGGACTCTCAAAAGTCTTCTCCAACACCACAATTCAAAAGCATCCATTCTTTTTTTTTTTTTAAAAAAGATTTTATTAATTTTCTACAAACAAACAAGACAAACAAAACATAAAAACATCAACTCTCATATATACATCCAGTGTGTCAGTTGGTTCATCATTTTTGTGCATTCATTCTGTAGTCTCAATTACAATTATGTTACATAACAACTCATATTGTCAATCCAAACTTATATATCCTAATATCACTAAAAAAAGTTTTTGACTATATTTTTAATCATTCATGCTTTATGAGCTAACAATACTTTAAATCAGTTTACTCTATAACAAATCATATAATCATATCAAATCAATCCTAAAAAACCTTTTATAAATATAATGTCAAATAACAAAATAATAGCAAAATAAAAATATTCCTTACTGTCTAGCATTCTAAATATTCTATTATTGTATTTTATCATCTAGCCATTGATAAAAAAAGATCCCAAATTTCATAAAATTGTTTATCCTCTTGCTCTCTAATTTCAAATGTCAATCTACTCATCTCAGCACATTCCAATATTTTCTTAATAATTTCTTCCTGTAATGGTATTTTCTCATTCTTCCAATTTTTAGCAAATACAATCCTAGCTGCTGTTAATACATTTACAATCAGGTACTTCAAATCTTTACCATATATATCAGGTAAAATTCCCAATAAGAAGATCTCTGGTTTCAAGTCTATGTATTTCTTTGTCATTTTTTCCAACCACATGCGAATTATAGTCCAATATTTTCTAGCATCCTCACAAGTCTACCACATATGGTAATACGAGCCGGGTATCTGATGACATTTCCAGCATTTTTCAGATTTGTTCTTAAACATTCTTGCTATTCTTGTCGGGGGAAAGTGCCACCTGTAAAACATCTTATACAAGTATTCTTTATATGCTGTTGACATTGTCATTTTATAATTTTGAGACCACAATTTCTGCCATTTCTCTAGATCAATCCCATATCCAAAATTCTTCCCCCAAAAAATCATAGTTTCTTTGACTTGTTCTTCCTCTAATTTCATTCCCAGTAAATAACCATATAATTTTTTAATCACCTTCTCATCAGTACCCATCAAGATCTTATCTAAATCAGTCTGCTTATCATAGAATCCCTCAGTTTTAGAATCTTCATCATACCTTGAATGTATTTGCACATATGAAAACCAATTCATCCTTATACCTTGTTCCTCTAAGCTTTGGATCGTTTTAAGTTCACCCTTTTCATCCAACAGTTCCCCATATCTAACTGTTTGTTCCTTCTTATAAATTATAGGATAGGAAAATTCTTCAATAGTCGATAACCAAACTGGAATTTTCAAATAACATTGTCTTTTTATCTTCTCCCAGTTTAACCACAAAGACTCCCGCATATAATGTCTTCTAAAATAACCCTGTGTTTTAGTTCTCTTATACCATAAAAAAGCATGCCAGCCCAACAGCAAATCATGCCCTTCTAATGTCAACAATCTATGCTTTCTTAATGTTATCCATTCTTTAACCCACATCAAATTTGCAGCTTGATAATACAATTCCCAATTAGGCAGGCCAAAAGCTCCTCTAATTCTAGCGTCTTGCAAAACTTTAGCTTTATTTTCGCTTTTTTACCTTGCCATATAAACTTCAACATGATTTTATTTAAATCTTCAAAATAGTCTTTTCCAAGCCTAATTGGTATTGTTTGGAACAAAAATAAAATTCTAGGTAAAATATTCATCTTGATTGTTGAAATTCTCCCTATTAATGACAATTGCAAGTTTTCCCACTTCTTCAAATCTGTAGCTATCTGTTGTTTGAGTTTAATATAATTATTCTCTTTTAATGTGCTACATCTTGCTGTCAAATATATCCCCAGATACTTAACCTTATTTGTAGTTTGGATTTTCAAAAGATCTGCCAGTTCTTCTCTTTGTCTCAATAGCATGTTCTTTATCAAAATCTTTGTTTTATCTTTATTTATTTTCAAACCAGCCATCTCACCATATGTCTCTATCTTTTCCAATAACCTTGGAGCTGTTTCTAACGGGTCTTCCAGAATAAAAGCTAAATCATCAGCAAAAGCTTGTAGTTTAAATTCTTCCTTCTTAATTTTCATTCCTTTTATACTTTTATCATCCCTAATATTTCTATTCAACACTTCCAAGGTCAACACAAATAGCAAAGGAGATAGGGGACACCCTTGTCTTGTGCCTTTTCTTATATTAATAAAATCTATAAGTTCCCCCTCCATCATTATCTTTGCTGTCTGTTTATTATATATGGCTTTGATTTCTTGAATAAATTTTTCAGCAAAACCCATCTGTTCCAATAGTAATAACATAAATCTCCAGTTCATGTTGTCAAATGCCTTTTGAGCATCTAAAAATATCAAGCCATTTGCTTTTCAGGATGAGCCTCATAGTATTCCAAAATATCCAAGATTACTCTCATATTGTCTCTGATTTGTCTCTTTGGCAGAAATCCATTTTGATCTGGGTGAATAAAATTATTTAAATATTTTTTAAGTCTTTCTGCTAAAATTGAAGCAAAGATTTTATAGTCTGCATTCAATAAGGAGATGGGTCTATAGTTCTTAATTTGCAGTGGGTCAGCCTCTTCTTTTGGAATAAGTGTTATATAAGCCTCTGACCATGTTTTGGGTGTCATCTTCTTTAACATAACTTCATTCATGACTTCTAACAATGGGATACTCAATGATTCTTGATTCTTGATTCTTGAAATGTTTTATAAAATTCTGCCGGGAACCCATCTGGACCCGGTGCTTTCCCATTGTTTTGTCTCTTAAATGCTTCATTTAATTCCATCATTGTTATATTGCTTTCTAACATTTCTTCAGTCTCTTTAGGTATCTTCGGTAAATTAGCATTCTGTAAATATTGTTTGACTTTTTCCTCATCAATATTCTCTTGTTTATATAGTTGCCCATAAAAATCTCGAATAATTTCCTTTTTCTCCTTATTATCATAACAAACTTGGCCTTGATCATCTATTAACTTCAATATTTTTCTTGATTCCTTCTCCTTTCTCAATTTATATGCTAGCCATCTACCTGGTTTATTCGCATCTTCAAAGTAATTCTGTTTAGAATTTCTGATTTTCTGTGCCAATTCTTCTTTCTCTATTAATTCCATTTTATGTTTAATTACATCCAGCTTCAATTTAATATCTTTTTTCTGTGGCATTTTCTGTAATTCTTTTTCAAGTCTTTTATACTCATCTTCCAAGGCCTTAGAAGCTTGCCTTTTCCTAATATTCTTTTTTCTTGTATAATCTATTATCAGACCTCTAGCATATGCCTTCATTGTATCCCAAACATTCTGCGTTGAAGTATCTTCTTTTTTATTTTCTCTGAAAAAAAAAAGCCAATTCCTTCTCCATCCATTGTATAAAATCTTTCTCCTTTAAAATAGTATTATTTAATGTCCATCTCGATCTTTTTTTTGTCCCTTCCATTTAATTGTCATTGGACTATGATCTGCCCAAGTACTTGTTTCAATATTTGTTTCTTGAATATTGGATATTAATTCTGTTGATATCCAAATCATATCTAATCTGGACCATGATAAATGTCTATTTGAATAAAAAGTATATTGTTTGGCTTTAACATTTCTTTCTCTCCAAATATCTTTTAAAGATAGTTCGTCTGTCATTTTAAAAAAAAATTTAGGGAGAGCCTTTCTATTTTGCTTGGCTGTTGTTGCTATATAGTCCAATATATTGTCCACAATTCCATTAAAGTCTCCCATCATAATTATATTAACATAGTCCAGTCCAGTTATTTTCATGTTCCAAAGGACAGTCAGGGTTGGTTTCCTTTACGATTGACTGATTGGATCGCTTGGCAGTCCGAGGGACTCTCAAAAGTCTTCTCCAACACCACAATTCAAAAGCATCCATTCTTCAGTGTCCTTATAACCCAACTCTCACAGCCATACATTACTACTGGGAAAACAACAAAGGATACACACCCTTGATAAAGGATGATCCTTCCAGAAGATGGGCTCATTAATATGCTATTACAATCCTCCTCCTTCTGTCCATAACTGATAAGTCTGGTTAATTCAGTATCAAAGCTTTCTAGTTAATTTATCTGCAACAGAAAAGAGAGAGTCAGCATATTATAACTAACCTGTTTACATTAGAAAGAAGGGCCAAAGTGCAGAGAAGGGCAACACAAATGATAAGAGGACTGGAGCTAAAGCATATGACCAATGTTTGCAGGAAATGAGTACAGTATGCCTAGTCTAACAAAGAAAAGATCTAAGGGTAGGGGTGATATCATTGCACTCTTCCAATATTTGTTGGGCTGTCACAAAGAAGAGGCAGTCAACCTATTCTCCAAAGACCCTGATGGCAGGACAAGAAGTAATGGATGGACACTTATCAAACAGATAACTAGAACTAAGAAGAAATTTCCTGTCATTGGGAAAAATTAATCAGTGGAACGACCTGCCTCCAGAAGGGTTGGGCTGCTGGGGGTTTGCTCGGTTGGGCTGCTGGGGGTCTGTTCGGGAGAGCCCCTAGCTAAAATTCTGTGCAGTTCAGAGAACCATCAAATCCCACTCCTGGATGGACCTGCCAACCCCATCCCTACCCTCCCAGGAGTCCCAGCAGAGACTCAGGGAGTGTGAAAAACGAGCTTCCCGGAAGTTCGGGGAGGCCAGAAATGGGTGCATTTCTGGCTTCCAGAGAACCTCCAGAGCCCAGGGAGTCTGTTTTTGCCCTCCCAGAAGCTCGAAAAAAACCTCCGGAGCATGGGGAGGGTAAAAACACACTCACCACCATGGTGGAGGAGGCTGACTAGGCCACGCACCCCATGGCCATGCCCACCCAGCAACCGGGCAGACAACCCTTTGCTAAAATCTTTGAAGCCCACCTCTGGCCTCCAGTAGTTGAAGGTGCTCTTTTGCTGGAAGTTCTTAAGAAGAGATTGGACAGCCATTTATCCAGGATGGTATGGGGTCTACTGCTTGATCAGGGGTTCAACTTGAAGACCTCCAAGGTCCTTTCCAACTCTGATACTCTGAATTCTATTGTTCTGCCTTCCTTTAGGATGGTACATGTTTGTTTGTTTTTTTATAAGGCTGCTATATAACCTTCCAGGAATTTTAAGGCCAGGATGCAAGGCCCAAGAATGAGAGGACCATAGGACAAAAACATTTAAGAAACAGAAGTGAGCCAAATGAAAGTTTTTAAACAGAATGAGATTTATCTGGCTAAAACTAGCTAAACCAGTTCTACACCACCTGTATCTCCTGAGTTGTGAAAATATCTTCTCGGAGGCCCTCACACATCCTGCAGGAGACCAATTCAAAGACTTCCAAAAAGTTAGGAAACCATTCATATTTTCTCCCTTCCTCTCTTTTGCGAAGTAAATGGAACTCTGCTGGCACAGAACATTTTAATTGCCGCTCGGTGCAATTATCAATCTTCCAGAGAGAAAGGACATATTAGAGAGGAGGTGGATTTGGGAAGAAATAATAGCTGAGAGACTGTTTGAATGGCTTCTCCTGCTTCTGAGTCAGACATTTGATCTCTCTGGCTCTACACTGTGCACTGTGACAGCAACAGTTCTTCGAAAACTTCAGTGAGAAATCTTTTCCAGTCATGCTGTTTAAATACGCTTTAAAGTTCACCCCATGAGTGAGGAGATTTAAGCTCAAATCTAGAGTTCCTCAGTCTCAGCTGTGATGTTTATTACAAGAATAAAACCGAGAAGGGTTAGCAGGCATCGTTGTCTGAATTCTCGGTTGGAAGGGCTGACAAATGTGACAAACTCTCTGTGCAGAGGCAACATCCCTTTTTCTCCAAATCTCAGGGACCGAGTTGAAAAGGCTGCTGTTTTGCAAAGGTTTGGTCTAGTGATTAAAATACCAAGCTAAAAAACCAGGAGGCTGCAAATTCTAATTCTACCTTAGGTATGAAAGCCAGCTGGGTAACATTGGGCCAATTGCCAGGAGACTGTGTGTTCTACCCAGTAGTGCGATTCAACTGGTATTAACAACAGGTTCACTGAGCGCATGCTTCGCGTGCATGCTCTACATTTAAAAAAGCCCCTTTTCAACTGAATTACTTACCTTCTAGTGCAGCCCCTGGGACTAAAACAGCTGATGCATGGAAAACCACTCTGCCATGCGAATCAGCTGTGCTAAAAAAAAAACAGGAAATAAATCACAGGAAATAGCAGGGGCAGGTGGGTGGAGCCAAATGCTCACTGGAACAACCGGTTTGCCCGAACCAGTCTGAACCGGTCTGAATTCCACCCCTGGTTCTACCCATCTTAACCAGGGTCTATGACAGTTTGCCACAGCCAACTCTCTATGGCCAACTCGTCACAGCCAACTCACCACGTCCAACTTGCCACTGCCAGCTCGCCATGGCCAACTCACTTTTCTGTCAGTATACTCACTTTTCTGTCAGAGCTGAAGAAGCTTCTTGGATGAGAAGCAAAACATCTTCAAAAGAAAAAAACAACAACAAAGTCCAGTCTCCTCCTGAAAAAGCACCTTTGGGACATCAAGTAAGTTCCATCAGTAAGATTGAAGTTAAAATCTGAGTCATGGCCAATAAAATAAAAACCCAGAGACATGTTTCCTCAGTGGTGTCCCCCTTGTTCTAAGATTTTTCCCCTTTCCCCGTGGGAATGGCTCCTTCCTTATTGCTGTTATTGTTCAGTTCCTAGATTGTATCCAACTCTTCACAACCCCATGGGCCATAGCATGCCAGACATCCATCTTCCACTGTCTCCCTGAGTCTGCCCAGAGCCACATTTACTGCGTCAATGAAACTATCGAACTATCTAATCTTCTGCTGTCCCTTTCTCCTTTTTCCTTCAATGACTCCTTCCTTGCTATCATTTGAAAACAAAAATGATAAAAACAGTATTTTATCAAAGAACTTTTAGAGAAAACAGATAGGACTTGTGGTGATGAGTGACTCAGTGGGTGAATAATTATTTATATTTGTTTGGGTTTGATATATGTTTATGCTTTGATTTAATGTGTTCATTTTATGCTAAGTCAATTAGAGTTATTCAGTAAGGTGGCATGTGCTAAATAAAGACTGCTGTTATGCCAGATCATTACCAAAAGAATTTTAGTTTAGGTCTTAGTAGGAAGGGAGAAGATGAAATGGTGCAAGGTAAGTGAAGTGGCCACCAAGATGGTTGGTGGATGGAAGAGCAACAAAGATGATTAGGGGACTGGAAGCTAAAACACACAAAGAATGTTTGCAGGAATCTGCTATGTCTAGTCTAGTGAAAAGAAGAACCAAGGCTGACAGGATAGCAGTCTTCCAATATTTGTGGCCTTTAGTTAGCACTGAAGATCAAATTTCAAATGCCATAAGGAAAGCTCAACATAAAAACAAACAGGTATGATATACCTCTTGCATTCAAAGCAGACACATATAAAGAAGTATGGGGAGATAGGATGGTTAATATCTAGGTGAGTATTATTAGCTCTTATTCTGTTGTGTAAATGTTACATTTGATTAACTACTGAACATTTGAAAGCACAAGTTCATAGAGTTCATCTCTTTTATGAGGTCACATTATTAAGCACAATGCTCTTTGTTAATCAGTTTCTTTATTAACAAGCCTCATTTTATGTTACAGAAGGACACATCATGCTTTTATACCATGCCGTGCTGAAATTGGGTATTCTAATATCTCAAAAAAGTCTTCTCTTGGGAAAGAAACATATTTTTCTACTTATTCTCAGGGTAGCTGAGGATTATTATTTTTTTCAAATTTATTTTTGTGGGTTGAATTTTGGAATGCATTGAATGGATTGAAGTGACAAAAAATTACGTTTGTAATACCAGCTGTCCAACTTTTGCTTGAAAATATCCAGTAATGGAACCCTCATAACTCTGAGAGGCTTGTAGTTCCATGGAATAGAATAGAATAGAATAGAATAGAATAGAATAGAATAGAATAGAATAGAATAGAATAGAATAGAATGGAAGGGAAGGGAAGGGAAGGGAATATAGAATAGAATAGAATAGAATAGAATAGAATAGAATAGAATAGAATAACAGAGTTGGAAGGGACCTTGGAGGTCTTCTACTTCATTTCAGACAAATTGCTGTCCAATCTCCTCTTAAAAACTTCCAGTGTTGAAGAATTCACAACTTCTGGAGGCAAGTTTCACTGATTAATTTTTCTGTCAGGAAATTTCTCCTTATTTTTAGGTTTTTCTCTCCTTAATTAGTTTCCATCCATCGTTTCTTGTCCTGCCTTCAGGTGCTTTGGAGATTAGCTTGACTTCCTCTTTTTTATGGCAACCCCTCAGATACTGGAACACTGCTATCATGTCACCCCTAGTCCTTCTTCTCATTAACCTAGACATATCCAGTTCCAGCAACCATCCTTTATGTAGTTTAGCCTCCAGCTCCTTAATCATCTTTTTTTGCTCTTTTCTGCATTCTCTCTAGAGTCTCAACATCTTTTTTACATCCATGCGACCAAAAATGGATGCATTATTCCAAGTGTGGCTTTACCAAGGCATTATAAAATGGTATTAACACTTCATGTGATCTTGATTCTATCCCCATCTAGTCTAAAATTGTGTTGGGTTGTGGGGTTTGGGGTTTTTTTTGGCAGCTGTAGCATAGTGTTGGCTCATATTTAAATGATTATTCACTAGGACTCCAAGATCCCTCTCACAATTACTATTATTCAGCCAGATACCACCCATACCATACCTGTGCTTTTGGTTTTTCTTGACAAAATGTAGAACCTTACTTTTAATATCTCTCAGGGTCATAAAATTCCTTGTTTCAAGTTGGTTCTTCCTTTGTCGAAATTCCAGCCTTTAATTCCTGCCCTACCCTTGGGAACTATGGAGAATTAATCTCTCACCATCCCTGATGGTGAATCAACTGAAGTTCCTATTCCTCCTCTGAAGCTAGAATTAGTGTTGTCTTAAGACAAAGAATGAGATGGGATGCAGAATGAGGCTTCAATCCTATGTGTTTGGGCAGAGGAGATGAAATAGAACAGAATTGAGCTGATATCCTCCTCAAAGATCATAGACAAAGTTCTTCTCAACGTTGGCTGTTCTGAGTTCAAAAATGGTGGAAAGTGAGTGCAATGGGAATTTAGCAAAAGATGTACAATGAAAGGGGTCCAAAGCTGTTTCTCACATCTCCAAATATTGAAAAAAAAATCAGGTGAGTCACTAAACTTATGTATATCAGGGGTCAGCTATGTGGGTATCAAAGTGTCCAGGCAACCTAAACAGGTACATATGGGAGAAAGGGAGAGAGAGAGAGAGGGATAGAGAGAGAGAGAGAGAGATAACTAGAGGTAGAGATAGATAGATAGATAGATAGATAGATAGATAGATAGATAGATAGATAGATAGATAGATATAGATAAATATAGAGATAAATAAATAGAGATAGACAAATAGAGATAGATAGGTAGGTAGATAGAAATAGATAGATAGAGATAGAGATAAATCGATAAATCGATAGATAAATATAGAGATAGATAAATAAGTAAAGATAGATAAATAGATGTAAATAGAGATAGGTAGGTAGGTAGATGATAGATAGATAGATAGATAGATAGATAGATAGATAGATAGATAGATAGATATAGGTAAACATAGAGATAGATAAATAGAATATATATATATATATATATATATATATATATATATATATATATATATTCTTAAGTTTTCGCGGGTACTTACATGTATGGCATTCAGCTTTGTTCGGGTATTTTCCCACGTCATAGTAGTGGTGCTTTTAAAGTTGTAGCAACGTTTCAGCAGAATCTCATCTGCCATCATCAGGCTTCTGTATAGTGTTCGTCTGTGAGTTGAACACTATACAGAAGCCTGATGATGGCAGATGAGATTCTGCTGAAATGTTGCTACAACTTTAAAAGCACCACTACTATGATGTGGGAAAATACCCGAAGAAAGCTGAAAGCCATATATATATATATATATATATATATATATATATATATATATATATATATATATATATATATATATATATATATATATATTTGTTTTCTGAGGTTCTCGCGGGTATTTGTATGTGGATCTTTGGTTATTCGGGTTTTCTCCCGCGTAAGATTGGAAGTATCTAGGCAACGTTTCGATGAAACGTTGCCTAGATACTTCCAATCTTACGCGGGAGAAAACCCGAATAACCAAAGATCCATATATATATACATATATATATATATATATATATATATATATATATATATATATATATATATATATATATATATAGAGAGAGAGAGAGAGAGAGAGAGAGAGAGAGAGAGAAAAGGAGGAAGGGAGGGAGGGAGGGAGGAAGAGAGAGAGAGAGAGAGAGAGAGAAAGTTACTGCATACACAACAGGTAATCCTCAGCTTACAAGCATTCATTTTGTGACCATGTGCAGATACAACAGCATTATAAAAATGTGGCTTATGACCAGTTTTCACACTTACGGTCATTGTAGCACCCCCACAATCATATGATCAAAATTCAGGGACTTGGCAACTGACTTGTGCATATGACGGTTTTACTGTCCCAGGGTCACGTGATCCCCATTTATAACCTTCCCAACTGGATTCAACAAGCAAAGTCAATGGGGGGAAGCCAGATTCGCTTAATGATCACAAGATTCACTAAGCCCCTCCAGTGATTCACTTAATAACTGTAGTCAAAAAGATCATAACACGGGGCACGACTCAACTGAGTCGTTGCTGAGCAACAGAAATTTTGGGCTCCATTATGGTCATAAATCAAGGACTACCTGTATACATGTATATGAAATGTCATATGAAGATCACAAAATCTTGAAAAATTTTGAGGGTCTCTTGAGATTTTGCAAGAATGAGTATATATTTTGCAAGAATGACTTTAAAAAACTTAATCAGGAAGACAAGAGGGGCCGAATTACATTAAGTTTTTCTGGAACTGGCCCTTTATGTACCCTGGTATAAATAAATTTTATCCCATTTACAATGGCAGAGAGAGGAATTCACATTAGCACCCACATCATACCCCCACAAAAATTGGATTGGAAAGTATAGAATGGCTTTCCCTAATCATAACAAAATAAGAAGGTCACTTATTTATTTATCACAGTTCTATCCTGCTGCAATTAAATGACTCTAAATGGCTTACACAGAATATAAAACAAGTTAAAATGTCCACAGGCTGATTTAAACCTGAAAGAGGGCATCCAAAATAGCACTGAATAGAACATAACAATAAATACAAAAAATAGAAAATCACTGAAGTAAATCAAGTCTCTCACGAGTGTTGATCACATACTAAGCTACTAGTATACCCTGCAAATTACTAATTGGTTGGTATAACAATAAAAGATGCTGGCCTGCATTTAAATAGAGCCTTCTTAATCCCTAAAAATAAATGATAAACACTTTTTATTGTGGTTTTTTTCATATGCTTTGAAGTACCCAAATTGCATACATTGAAAACAATAGAATGATAGCAAAATCGGTGAATTTCTGTCGATGTCTTTCTGTTAACATACTTATTGTGTATGTACCATAGTTAATAAAGTATGAGCTTGAGGTAAAGTGCAGGGTTCTGGCCCTGCACTTCTGATTGGCTGTTAGGCGGCCAGATCGGATTGGTTAGTTCTGAGGAATCCGATTGGCCCTTAACAGAGAATTCTTATTGGTTGAAAGAGCTAGCGTTCATAGCTCGTTATTGGACAATTCTTACAAGGGTTGCCTATATAAGGCAGAGTTCACTGTTGTTGTTCGAGAAGTCACTATGCAAATAAAGAGCTGAAAGTTCACTATTCAGAGGCTGTCTCCATTTACTTCGACCCATGTCCAAGTACTTAACACTGGCGACAAGGATGGGATGTGGAGATGTCTGAACCGAAGAAGCCAGGAAGCAATACCGAACACGTGATAGACGATGCCAACAACGGAACCTTGTCCGGCGGCATCGTACCACCCGCTCCGTTCGATCCAAACCAAGAGGATTGGGAATCCTACATGGATCGCTTCCAAATGTTTCTCGAGACGAATAACTTGAAGGACACCACACCAGCAAAGAAGCGGGCACTGTTCCTGATGCATTGCGGCCCAGCTGTATTTAAGATGGCTAAAGCACTCGCCAGACCTCGAGAAGTGAAAGCCATGAGCTGGGACGACCTCGAACCCATCCTGAGAGACCATTACGCGCCAACCGTGCCTACACTCATGAGACGCCACGAGTTTTATCAGAGAAACCAACGAAAAGGGGAGAGCGTGGCCGATTTCGTGGCGGACCTCCGAAATTTAGGGGGTCTCTGCAGGTTTGCCGATTTAGAAGAGGCACTGAGAGATCAAGTAATTCTGGGATTAGATGCGCTAGGCGTACAAAGCAAGCTGATGGCAAAAGGCAACATCAGCCTTGCTGACGCCATCACCGAAGCCAGGGCTGCGGAGGCGACCAAAAAGTCGGCTGCACAATTACGGCGAAGCCGCACTCTGGTAACACCACCGACCAGCGAAATCTTACCGAGCACAGAAGGGCAGCTACTAACAATGCACCACGAGGACCTCTCTTCGTCGTCACACAGAGACAAAGAAGGGGTCCATCGACTGCGGTCCGACTGGGACCCTCGCCCGAAGCCCTTACGCTCTTGCGCTGGCTGTGGAGCCAACCATGCCAGGGCCGAATGCAAATTCCGTGACGCACTCTGCCATGAGTGCGGGAAACGAGGCCACATCGGCCGGGTCTGCTGCAGCTTACCAGGACCCAGCCAGGCCTCAAAAGGGGCCAACTATCGCCATTCGACAGGAAACCGTCCTGTAAGGTGAGAGCCAGTAAACCACTCCTACAGAAATTGAGCTTTGCAAAGAGAAGAGGCTCACCATACTATCACTATCGGTCACGCCTCAGTCTTGGACACTAAGAAAATCCGAGTCATGGTAGCCATCGAGAACCAGCCTTGCCATATGGAGGTCGACTCTCGATGGTGTCTTGGAAGACACTCAAGCAACTCATCCCCACAATCCAACGCCAAGACCTCCAATTTCAACGCCTCCTCCTCAAGGACTACCAAGGAAATCGAATCCCCGTTGTCGGGTCCTGCTGAGTCCGAGTCTCCTTCAAGAAGCATACAGCGTACTTACCTCTAACGATCATCGATAGAGACAGGCCTAGTCTATTAGGCCTCCAATGGTTCACGCCACTTGGCATTGAAGTGGGCGGCGTGAACCGAGTCGGTGGTTGTGAGTGGGAGGAAGACCTTATCTCTGAGTTCAGCGATGTCTTCGTGGACAGCTTAGGTGAGTATAAGGGGACCCCAATCTCATTTAGTCTAGACCAAAAAGTAGCCCCTATTCGCTTGAAGCCCCGTCGAGTTCCATTCACTCTTAAAGCAAAGATTGATGAACAACTCAACAAACTAATTGCTCAAGGGGTGTTGAAGCCCATCGATCACTCTCCATGGGAAACCCCTATTGTAACACCCATTAAGCCAGATGGGTCAATCTGAATTTTTGGGGACTACCGGGCCACTTTAAACCACGCCTTACAGCAGAATGCGTATCCAGTTCCGGTGGTGCAGCACCTCCTCCATTCCTTGGGGGGTGGGAAGGTTTTCGCTAAATTGGATTTAGCTCAAGCTTATCAACAATTACCAGTGGATGAAAAAACAGCCCGAGCCCAAACAATTATAACGCACAGAGGTGCCTTTAAATGTACTCGATTGCAATTTGGAGTTAGTGTAGCCCCGGAGATCTTCCAGAGCCTTATGGAGAGGTTATTACAGGGAATCAAGGGCGTGGTTCCTTATTTTGATGACGTACTAATTGCAGCCCCTACCAAAAAAATCTTACAGGATCGTTTGAAATGCGTTCTAAAAAAATTCCAAGAGGCCGGACTTAAGGTGAAAAAAATAAATGTCAATTGTATACTGACAATGTTGAGTTTCTAGGGTATCGGATTGATAGCCAGGGCATTCATCCTACCGAGAGTCAATTAAAAGCAATCAAAAATGCTCCCAGGCCGGGTTTCCGGTTTCGCGTGGCTTCGGGGCAGCAGGAATTCGCGACAGCTCGCGATTCCTGCTGTGCTAGCCGCCGAGGTACTCCCGATCCAGATGGGTCAGGGGGATATGGCTGCCCTGTAGGGACAGCTGAAGAGAGACGGGAGTCGGACAGGGGGTTGGGGGTGTCCAGACCCCCTCCTCCTCCGGAAAAACCCCTTTTTCCCAAGGCGGTGGAGCGGCGGTCAGCAATGGCCGCCACGAAGAAGCCAGCAACCGGGTAAGATTGCGCTGGAGGAAGTAAGAAGAGTGAAAGTGCTGTCTGAGCCGGGTCAAGTAAGATCTTTCAAATTTGTTGGAACTGAGCTGTTTGAATTGCTGGAGGATACATTGTATCCCTAAGAAGAGCGAAAGCGGCGGAGAAGCTGTTAAAGGGAACTTTTTTTTTTCTTCACTCTCCCACCCCATGGAAACAGCAGATATGTTTGGATATATTGGACATTGAAAGTGAATTGTTTTGAGAGTTGAAGCTAAGGGACAAAAGGGTTTTTGGACATTGAAAAACTTAAGAAATTGGAAAACCCTTGTTGGAGATATGGATTTCTGATTATTTAAAATTGATATTGCAAGTGGGAAGGGAGAGGAAAAAAAAATTGGAGCAGAAGCTGAAAAAGGAGGAGATTGCCTAAAATCCCAAAGAAAGGTATATGGTAATTAGACCTCTTTGATTAAACATTAACCCCAGAAAGAGAAAGAGAAGAAGGAAGAAAAGTATTAATTTTTGGAATTTTTTTTTGAATTTTTTTTGATTAAAAATATTTGTGGTTGTTTTGGGAAAAGTTTCTTTTTTCATAATGGCATTGCTTGTGGATGAACTAAAGACTGAATATCAAAAATATAAAAAAGAAGATACTTTGGGCACTTTGTTTCAATTCTTAGAAATGGCGTTATGTACTTATGAAAAGTTGACTACGCAGCAGAAGGACTGGGACAAAGAAGAAGAGGAAGAAGAAGCCATCTTTGATGAACAATGGGTTCTTTCTGGGGAGGAGGAGAAAAAGGATAAGAAAAAGGGGATTTTAAGAATTATAAAAACAACCAAAGAAGAGAAAAATGAGCGAAAAGGTGGAGGCAAGGTTAGAAACCAAAGGAAAAGGAGTAAGAAAAGCGAGGAGAAAAAACAAAGGGGTAAAAAGGGCAAGGAGAAGAATAAGCAAGAGAGAAAGGGGGGGAGGAGAAGCCTCAATGGGGGGAAGCAAGATCTAAAGAAAAAAAGTTTATTCAGAGACAATGGGTGAATTTAATTTAGGATAAAAGAAGGATTCTGGAGGGTACATAAGATTGTGGTTTTTATATGTGTATTTAGAGTATAAAATTCATTGTGTAATTTTAGAACCTATTAAACAGAATCCCAAGAAAAATTGTTATATGAAGTACTTTTAAGTTAGGGTAATGAGTTATAGACGTTACTCCAATTGGTGTATAGGAGAAGTACAATAAAAGAAAAAAGATGAATGGATAGTTGGAAATAGAACAGACAAAGAATATTATTGAAAATGGTAATAAGATATGAAAGGATAAATAAAGGTTTTTTTTTGTTTTTTTTTTGGGATGTTGCATATTGAAAAAAGGCAAAAAAAATTTTAATTAATAAGAAATAATTTGGATGAAAAGGAGAAGTTGGGATAAGATATGAAGTTAAATAGACAAAGTATTGATACTATAATTTGGAAATGTTATGTTCTATTGGTTTTCTTCTTTTATTATTTTTTCTTAGAAAAGAACTTATAAGCTGTTATGCCTTGTGCATTGTTTATATAAAATTGATAAAAATGGTTTATATATATATATAAAAAAGAAAATGATAATAAGATATGGAAGGATATATAAAGTGAATATGATGTTTGAATTTGTGTCTGTGTGAAGAGTTTCAACCCGGGATCAGACAACCTTCAGAAAAGATCTTTTAGTTTTGTTTGTGTTCTCTGTAAAATTAATAAAATTTGTTTAAAAAAAAAAAATGCTCCCAGGCCACGAAACAAGGCCGATCTCCAGGCGTTCTTAGGCCTCATTAATTTCTATAATGTATTTTTACCACACAAGGCAACTGTCGCTGAACCGTTACACCGATTATTAGATAAGAAAGCATTGTGGGTATGGGGTTACCGGGAAGAGCAAGCGTTCCGGAATGTTAAAAAACTGCTCACATCTGACTCTGTACTTATGCAATATAACAAGACTTTGCCGTTAGTTATAACCTGCGATGCATCGCCTTTCGGGGTGGGCGCCATTTTGAGCCATGTACTGCCTAATGGGAATGAAGCCCCTGTTGCATACTTTTCAAAGACTCTTTCACAAGCAGAGCGGAACTATTGACAAATTGATAAAGAAGCCCTCGCAATCGTTTCAGCTGTAAAGAAATTTCATGAATATGTGTATGGAAGGACATTTACCATTATAACTGACCACAAACTGTTGCTAGGGATAATAGCCGGGGACAAGCCAACCCCCTACATATTATCCCCTAGAATGACCCGATGGTCAGAATTCCTAGCTGCTTATAATTATCGCCTGCAATATCACCCAGGGAAAGCCATTCCCTACACCGATGCATTAAGCTGAGCACCACTTCCAGAGACTCTCGACGATCCGGCACCAACGGCAACCACGTTGCAGATCAAAACACTCAACTCGCCACCTATGACCGCCCGAAACATCGCGAGAGAAACCAAATGAGACCACACCCTAGCTTGAGTCCTAGGCTGGATAGAACGTGGATGGCCATTGGACCAAGTACCAGATGACTTCGCACCATTTAAATCTCGACAGACTGAACTTTTTTCCCAAAAAGGCTGTATCATCTGGGGCGATAGAGTCGTTGTCCCAGAACGACTCCGGAAGATGCTGCTACGAATTCTGCTCGAGGGCCACCCCGGCATCGTGCGGATGAAAGCGCTTGCATGAAGCTACGCATGGTGGCCGGGTATGGACCAGCAAATCGAGCAGTGGGTCAAAGCGTGTGCCAATTGCCAACAAGTCAGCAACGCCCCACCAAAAGCCATGCCTACTGAATGGGAGACGCCACGTGGACCCTGGTCCAGAATCCACCTGGATTTTGCAGGGCCAACCAAGGACTATACTTTCCTGCTGACAGTTGATGCATACTCCAATTGGTTAGAAATTCATTGTATGACAGCTACAACTTCCGAGGTGGTGATGAAGATCCTAAACAGACTGTTTGCAACCCACGGATTGCCTGACATCCTGGTGTCCGATAATGGGCCACAGTTTACGGCACTAATGTTCGAGCAATACCTCGCTGACCGCGGCATCCGCCATGCGCTCACCTCGCCTGCGCACCCTGCGACCAACGGCTGAGCTGAACGCATGGTCCAATTTGTTAAAAAGACTTTGCAAAAAGTGGACTATGACAATATCGATGACAAGGTCAACCAAATTCTCTTTTTGCAACACATAACTCCACATAGCGTCACCGGCAGACCTCCCGCCGAACTACTGATGGGACGAAGACTCCGCTCCCACCTCGACCAGTTGTACCCTGCTTACGAACTGGAAAAGCCAATTGGATTCAGCGGCCGCTATCGCACCTTCCAGGTAGGAGACCTCGTTTACGCACTAAACTTATCGGGCAATCCGTTATGGATAGAGGCAACAATTGTACGAGTGACTGGCCCCAAATCCTATGTGGTGAAATGCTGTAACAATAAATTGTGGAAACGGCATATCGACCAATTGCGGTCACGACTCGCAACGGCCAGTCAACAACTCCCCCATGACCAAACCGAGGGGGGGGAGGTACAGAAGAAGATGAAATTCCAGAGAACCTGCTTGAAGGGAGCGACGAACTAAGTGATACTCAGGAAATGGAGCAGGAAGGAGAATCGTTTGCACCGCAAGAAATTGCACCTGAGCAAGAAGCAGAACCACAGCCAAACAACAATCTTCCTCAACAGGATTGCAACCAACCAATCCAACGAAAATCCGAAAGACTTAAAAGACAACCGTCCTAAATAAAGGACTATATAACTGCACCATAATTAAGAAGCCAGGGGGAAGGGGTGTTGTGTATGTACCATAGTTAATAAAGTATGAGCTTGAGGTAAAGTGCAGGGTTCTGGCCCTGTACTTCTGATTGGCTGTTAGGCGGCCAGATCGGATTGGTTAGTTCTGAGGAATCCGATTGGCCCTTAACAGAGAATTCTTATTGGTTGAAAGAGCTAGCATTCATAGCTCGTTATTGGACAATTCTTACAAGGGTTGCCTATATAAGGCAGAGTCCACTGTTGTTGTTTGAGAAGTCACTATGCAAATAAAGAGCTGAAAGTTCACTATTCAGAGCCTGTCTCCATTTACTTCGACCCATGTCCAAGTACTTAACAATACTGACAACCTCTTTTTATTTTTATTAGTTTATCAAAATATAAAATGCAGATGTGGGAAAAAAGGGAAATAATAGGAAAGTACGAGAGGAGGGGGGAAGAGGAAAAGTATAAGGTAAAAAAGAAAAGAAAAAGAAAAGCATTGATTTTTGACTCGGTGCAGTAGAATAAGACTTCAACTTTTAACATAAAAATATTCAGATTAAACAGAGTTGGAAGGTACCTTGTAGGTCATCTAGTCCAACCCCCCATCCAAAAAGATCCTACACCATTTTTGGCATTCCTGTTGCCATAGGATTCATTAGGAAAAAAGGGCAATGAAAGCACACCTGGGCTTGTAGGTTTAATGTGTACCTCTACTCTTTTTTAATCATCATTATCATTCTAGTCTTTGTCTATCCATGGCAGGATTAATCCACGGCTCTTCTGCACCAATACAAGGTAAAAGAAAAAGATTCTCCTCACACGTACATGCTAGTCGTTACAAAGCCGAAGAGCCAGACATCTCCTGGTTATGTGGCTGGCATGACTAAACACCGAAGGTGCATGGAACACTGTTACCTTGCCACCAAAGTGGTTCCTATTTTTCTACTTGCATTTTTTACATGCTTTCAAACTGCTAGGTTGACAAAAGCTGGGACAAGTAACGGGAGCTCACTTCATTATATGGCGCTAGGGATTTGAACGGCTGAACTGCCGACCTTTCTGACCGACAGACTCAGCATCTTAACCACTGAGCCACCGCTTCCCCTGTCAGTATTGGTAGGGATGGTTTTATGTGGTTCTTTGATTGGGCTGCTTGCTGTTGGCTTCTTTGGCAGTTCCTTGATTGGCATATTGTTTACTACTTGATTATTGATCTGATGTTAATCTTGGAGTTAATCTATGCTCAGCTGGGTGCTGGTTACTGGTGGAGACGTTTTTTAGGTCCTTTCTTTCCACCCCCATCAGCACTGACAGCCACTCGCATGCAAACTGAGAGCAAAATCCAGTCCTTCCTAGCACTGAAGATGTTACCTAGTTTGGGCAATGAAAACAGGGCTGTCTTAACGCATGGGCCTGATGGGCACTTGCCTGTGGGCCCCACAAGCTTAGGGGCCCTGTTATGAACTAATAAAAGCTTTAAATAAAGTTTTATCAAAGCTTAAAGAAAAAGCAGGGTTCTAATCCTGCACTTCTGATTGGCCGATAATAGCGATATCGGATTGGTCCGTTCTGGGGAATCTGATTGGCTGTTAACGAGCCACTCTCATTGGTTCAAGGGTTTAATATTTCCATGTTCTCATTGGTTAATAGGTCAGCAGCCTGCCCTATAAAAGGGCTGCTGCTGCCCCAGGGTTTTTTGCTCTGTTCACGATGATTAATAAAGAGTTGAAGTTCACTTTCACTGCCTCGTCTCCGTTCCTTGCACCCATGCGCAGAACTTAACAGGCCCCATACTAATCTTTGTATATTAACCCTTCAATGCACCTTGTGTCATATAAATACAGCAATATATTTATTACATTTTATTGCATTTTTTAATTAATCAGTGTTATTTTATTAAATAATACCAATTTCATTGGAAGTACCAATAAAATAAATATATGTTTAATTTTATCGACCATTTGCATTTTTATTCCTGTGAGTAGCTGTAATAGGGGCCCCAATACACAGTTTTGCCTGGGGCCCATAATTCTGTTAAGAGAATTATGCATGAAATTCTGCAAGCAAACAGTGAAGCTCAGAAAACACCAAGGACCCCTGAGCTACAAATATTTTCTCTTGCTGAAAAACCCTTTGTTCCTGTTTTTGTCTGGCCACTGTAGCAAAGATGGTATTCAGCAGGTTCTGACCAATTCTGGAGAATTGGTAGCGGAAATTTTGAGCAGTTCAGAGAACCGGCAAATCCCACCTCTGGCTGGCCCTGCCCCCATCTATTCTCTGCCTCCTGAGTCCCAGCTGATTGGCTGGGTCTTCTTTTGTTGCCCTCCACAGGAGAACAGAGCTGGAAAGCAGGTTAGTGGGGTGGGGAGGGAATGGGGATTTTGCAGTAACCTTCCTCCAGGAGTGGGATGGGAATGGAGATTCTATAATATCCTTCCCTTGCCATGCCCACCAAGCTGCGCCCTCCAAGTTATGCCCACAGAACATGTAGTAAAAAATTTTGAATCCCAAATTTCACTTCCATACAGTGTGAGAGAGAACGTCATTTTCTCATAATAATAAAAAAAAAGATTCGGAGATTTGATTTGCAAGTCAGTCAGTCAAATCACATTGGAATAAGCTCTTTAGACAGAATCAGTGAGTCAGATGCATCAAATCAAATGCCATCAAATCAGTTGGAGGATTTGAATCAAATCAATTCAGTGAACGGATTTCAGGCTGCAAACCAAATAAATTCTTAATCAACTACATTTTCTAATCCAGAGCAGGAAAACCTGTAGGCAGGCAGGCAGGCAGAGGGGAGAGAAGCAGGGAGGGAGGGAGGAAAGGAAGGAAGGAAGGAAGGAAGGAAGGAAGGAAGGAAGGAAGGAAGGAAGGAAGGAAGGAAGGAAGGAAGGAAGGAAGGAAGGAAGGAAGGAAAATTAAAATAGTAAAATCTTCATTTTTATACATTAAATTATAGACATTAAAATGGCATGCAAGACTAAAGAAAAATATTTTATTCTAGAAGTGCCTAATTCCTACTTCATTCATATCCAGTTTTCTTTCCCAGATGCATTTCCTGGGAACCACTCGCAATCCTCCACCATAGAAAAAATTCCTCCACTAATCATATTGTTTACCATTCAAAAGTGAAACTAGCCAGCTATAAAAAGCAGAGGGATGCATTTAACTTCCTTTCGACTTTGAAGAGTTTGTGGATTATTTAAAATATATACAGGATGTCATCATCCCTCAGCCTGCCAGTGAACGAGTATATTTGTGTCTAACTGGTTGGCTAAGTAGAGATTAATCTGGTCTTTATTTGTCACGGAGTTGCATAATTATTTTTCCTGATCTAACATCTGGAAGGCAGGATTAAATCAGCAAAGCAGAAGTGTCACAAATAAATCTATTCTTCAGCGATAGGAATTCAAAGCAAGCAAAAATGCAATTAGTCGAGGGGATGCGCACTGAAATTATTAATGTAGCATGCCGAAGTAATATTTTTTCTCTTTTTGACATTGGCGGATGGAGACCAGTTGTTTCAGTAATGTGAGAATGACAGATTGAAGTAAAGCACTGTAATTCAAGGACAAACATTTGATCTTTGGAAGATTAGTGTTCTATGCGGACCAAGAGACATGTCACCTTAATCACGATCTGGAGCAGATCATGAGAACTTAAACTTGGGGAATATGCAGCAATAGCAAAACTATCAGTATTCTGTATATACTCAATAGAGATTTAAGCAAGAGTGATTCATGGAACATAGATCATAGAATAATAGAGTTGGAAGGGATATTGGAGGTCATCTAATCCAACCCTCTGCTTGAGCAGGAGACCATATACCATTTCAGATAAATGATTGTCCAGTCTCTTTTTGAAAGCCTCCAGTGATGGAGCACCACAACTTCTAAAAGCAAGTTGTTCCATTGGTTGATTGCTCTCACCATTAGGAAATTTCTCCTCACTTCTAGGTTGCTTCTCTCCTTGGTTAGTTTCCTTCTATTCTTTCTTGTCTTGCCTTCTGGTATTTTGGAAAATGGTTTGACCCCGCCTCATCTTTCTAGGAGACTCTCAAATATTGGAACACTGCTATCATGTCACCCCTAGTCCTTTTCATAATTCTTTGCTGGCTGGGGAATTCTGGGGGTTGAAGTCCACCAGGCTTAAAATTGCCAAAATTGCAGACTCCTGATCTATATCATACCTGTGCTTTTGGTTTTTCTTGGCAAAGTGTTTTAGCCTCCAGTTACCTAATGTTTCCTTGTGGGAAGCAGAGAACAGAACAGTTTCCCATGGTGGTCTTCCTAGGCCATATTCTCCATCCTTTGGTCACTTCACAAACTAATCATAATCAGCTAGCCTGATAAATCTATGTAAACAACTTGGCTCAATTTTCTCTGCTTATATAAGTAGCTTTTCACAGTAGCTTCCTATCTTTGACATATATTGTAATTGGCAGCTCATAGATGGTGCAATTAGATTAGAAAGCACTTGGGCTGGGGAGCTGATAAATTTTGGAGGAAAAATGCCGTCAGGGAAATGAGATGGTACATATGTCCTGGTGGTGCAGTGGCTAGATTGTAATAGTATTAGCAAAGTCTGCTCACTGCCAGAAGTTTGATCCTGATCGGCTCAAGGTTGACTCAGTCTTCCATCCTTCTGAGGTCAGTAAAATAAGGGCTCAGATTGTTGGGGAAAATATGCTGACTCTGTAAACTGATTAGAAAGGGCTGTAAAGCACTATGAAGTGGTATATAACTCTAAGCGCTATTGCTGCGTCCTGCTTATGAAAGACAACCAGCACACTGAAGGAACTCATCACAATGTAGTTGGCATAAATTACAGTACATTGGGTGTGAATGAAATTAAGTCTTATTTATTGTAGCCAAATATCTTTAGGTTGTGTTTCCATAAATGTTGGCATTCAGAAACTACAATAATAAATTAAAAACAGAAAACCAATATGAAGAATACAAAGAGTCATCAAGAATCATCTTGAACACTACATGTGGTGGACATGTGTAAAAGCAAAATAGCATTGATGGCAGATAAAGGTATGGGTGGAAGAGATGATTAGTCAAAAAATAGAGTTTAGACTGGAAGTGTTCCAATTGGGAATTATAGATGAGAATAAAAGTAAAGGAATAATATATTTAATGTTGCACGTAATAACAGCTGCTATTAGATTGTTTTATGCCCAAAGCTGAAAAAATGAGGACACCCCCATCGAAAGAGAAATAATAAGGAAAATAATAAGGAAAATATTAGTTTGTGCAGAGATGGACAAACTAACTCTAGAAATTAAGGATAAAGGTGAGACAGAGTATTATGAAATCTGGAGCAAAATGTATCAATGGTTGGAGTGGAGGAAAAGAAGAAATTGTTGATGCTTTATAGGAATGAAGCTTAAAGTTATGTAGGCTAAAGAAAATGAAATATAACGGACAATTATGATATGGATATAAAGACTATAAGGGGAAAAAGGAGATGGAAAAGAAGCTAGGTTGTAAATATGTATATAAATGTAAATAGAAACAAATATGTAACTAGAATTAAATTAACAACTAGGAAAAAGGAGAGATCAACTATTATATCTATTTTTATGTTATAGTACCTGCTGATACAGTTCCACAGAGGAATTATTGAGTCTGTCATCTGCATCTCTATAACTGTCTGGTTTGGCTCCTCAACCCAACAAGACAGACGCAGACTTCAGAGGATAATTAGGACTGCAGAAAAAACAATTACTACCCACCTGCCTTCAATCAAGGACTTGTATACTGCATGAATTAAAAAGAGAGCTGTGAAAATATTTACAGACCCTTCACATCCTGTTTCAACTCCTTCCCTCAAAAGGACGCTGAAGAGCACTGCACACCAGAACAACTAGACACCAGGACAGTTTTTCCCCGAACGCCATCACTCTGCTAAACAAATAATTCCCTCAACACTGTCCAACTATTTACAAAGTCTGCACTACTATTACTGTTAATCTTCTTATCACTCCTTATTACACATCCCCTCCCACTTGTGACTGTAGGATTGTAACCCTGTCGCTTGTATCCTTACAATTTATATTGACTGTTTCCAAGTATGATTTGATTGCTTATTGCACCCTATGACTATTATTAAGATTTGTATGTAATGATTATTGATTCTTAACAAATGTACCTTTTCTTTATGTATACTGAGAGTATTTACACCAAGACAAATTCCTTGTGTGTCCAATCACACTTGGTCAATAAAGAATTCTATTCCATTCTATTCCATTCCATTCTATTCCATTCTATTCCATTCCATTCCATTCCATTCCATTCCATTCCATTCCATTCTATTCCATTCCATTCCATTCTATTCCATTCCATTCTATTCCATTCCATTCTATTCTATTCCATTCCATTCTATTCTGGTATGTGTGGCCAAAATGATTGCCAAGAAAGTCACACTGTGTTCAATTGTTTTTAATGTTTACTTAATTTTTTTTTTAAAAAAACATCATCTTGAACAACTAAAGCAAAAAAAAAAATGGAAATCAATGACCATCCCAAGTCAACAAATCCTCATTCTCTCCAAACCCGTTTTCCACTTTTCCATACAGGTAGTCCTCAACTTGCAACCACCATTGAACCCAAAATTTATGTCACTGAGAAATTTGTTAAGGGGGATTTGCCCCCTTTTATGACTTTTCTTGCCATAGTTGTTTAAATGAATCACTGCAGTGGTTAAGTTAGTAACAAAGTTGTCAAGCGAATCTGGCTTCCCGTTGAACTTGCTTGTCAGAAGGTTGCAAAAGGGGATCCCCTTTTTCAGTGCCATTGTAAACTTTGAATGGTCACTAAACAAAACATTGTATGTCGAGGACTATCTCTATTATCCAGGCTGATCTAACCAACCTATGGATGTAAAGGAACATCTAATCAATGAGAAACTATTGAAATCAAGAAATTGCCAGAAAATGGAGAGCTATGTAAATATTCATATTTAATTTATAATATATATGTAGTTATTATATGTAGGTATTTTCCCACGTCATAATAGTGGTGCTTTTAAAGTTGTAGCAACGTTTCAGCAGAATCTCATCTGCCATCATCAGGCTTCTGTATATATTATAACGTTTCAATGAAGTCTCATTCATCATCTTCAGGCTTGGTCTTCAGATCTGTGCTTCTCAGAGTGATGTGAGCTTGCAGCTGCTTCTTCCTTTTAACTGCTAGTGGGGGTGTGACTTGATTGGGTGGGGGCTTGGCTGTGTTCTGATTGGGTGGGGGTGTGTTCTCATTGGTTGGGGAGTTGGCTGTGTTCTGATTGACTGGAGGCGTGTTCTGTTCAGGTGGGGACTTGGTTGTGCTCCAGTTAGTCTTAGTTGCTGGGGGATTTGAGCTGGTGAGTTGTGATATTGCTGTTTGGCTTCGAGTTTGTGGTCGTGCTGCATCTTCATGGTGGGGGTCAGTTCATTTCATGTATGGCTCAGAGGGGTTTGAAGTGGGTTGTGATGCAGCTGCAGTGCGGCTTCTGGTCCATGGTCGTGTTTCATCTTCTGTGTGGGTGTGAGTCTGCTTTCTATGTGGAAGTGTGGTGGTGGCATCTTGTGTGGCTCTCAGGGGTGTGGGTCTGGTGTCATTCTTCTGCTGTCTGCTGTCATTCGTCTGCTGTCACTCCCAAACACATCCCCACAGAAACCATCATATGCGAAGTTGAAACCAGCCTGACCAAAACCAACCCTGATGATGCTAATAGAATCAGACTCGAAATCACCAACATCCTCTGCACTAGCAAACCACCCAAAAGCAACTTATCCAAAGAAGAACAAACTGCACTACTTAACCTGAAAGAAGACACCAGCATAATAATCCTACCAGCAGACAAGGGCAACGCGACAGTGGTTATGAACACATCTGACTACCAATCCAAATTAACCAACCTACTCCAAGACCCCACATACAAACCCCTAAAGACAGACCCCACCACCTACCTAGAAAAAACCACCAGATCCAAAATAAAAGCTTCCCCCATCAGTGAAGAAATCTAGCAAAGAATCATACCCAGAGAGAAATCATCCAGATGCCCTAAACTTTATGTTCTCCCCAAGATACACAAAGAAGGAACCTCACTTAGACCAATAGTCAGCTCCATAGGCTCACCTCTACAAAACCTAGCCAAATTTCTCACCAAACAACTATAGCCCTATGCAGAATCCATGAACTCACACATAAGAAAATCATTCCAGTTCATCGAGATCATAAAGAAACAAAACTTACAACCCAGTAACCTACTAGTGAGCTTCGATATCATATCCCTCTTCACCCAAGTGCCAATAAAAGAAGCCTTGACAGCCATCCAAAACAAATACAACCCCCCCAAGCACATCCTAGATCTGACCAACCACTGCCTCTCCAATACATACTTCACCTACAATGGACAAAAATACAAACAAATAGAAGGAGCACCCATGGGATCCCCCCTCTCACCTGTCATCGCTAACCTCTACCTGGAACACTTTGAAACACAAGCTCTAGAAAAATATGATCACAAACCCAAACTCTGGCTCAGATACGTAGATGACACCTTCATAATCTGGCCACACGGGAAAGAAAAACTGAACAACTTCCTCACACACCTCAACAGTCTACACCCCAAAATACAATTCACCATGGAAACAGAAGCTAACAACCAACTTCCCTTCCTAGATGTCTTGGTATACAAAAAATCCAATGGCTCCCTAGGACACACCATGTACCAGAAGAAAACACATACAAACCGCTATCTACACGCACTCTCACACCACCACCCAGCAGAGATAAATTCCGTAGCCGAGACACTCATCTCCAGAACAAAATGCTTAGCCGATGAACAACACCTAGAGACCGAACTACACACTCTCACCGGCGTGCTGACAGCCAATGGATTCCAAAGAAAGAAGATCACCCACCTAATCCAAAAAGAAGTCCCAACCAAAATCCAAGACAGAGAACAAGATAATGGCAAAGCCCTCCTCCCATATATAAAAGGCACTACAGACAAAATCAGCAAGATCCTCCAAAAATACAACATTAAGACAGCATTCTGCACAAACAGAAAGATATCCACCATCCTAAGAACCCCTAAGGACAAAATCGAGTTAGAAAATCAAGGAGTATATGAAATCCCTTGCACTGCCTGCCCCAACACATACATTGGACAAACTAACAGAAGAATAAGTGCACGCATTGAAGAACATAAGACCTCAATCAAAAAGGAAGAACCGACCTCTTCCCTGGTCCAACACCTCAAAGCCACAGGACATGAGATTGACTTTAAAAATACCAGAACTATCGCCAAAACTGAACACTTCAGCAGCAGAATAATCAGAGAAGCCATAGAGATAGAAAAATGCCCTCACAGCATGAATAAATGAGATGATACCTCCCGCCTACCAGCCATTTGGAAACCCGCCCTCATAAACAGACAAATACCTAACATGAAGAATGACACCAGACCCACACCCCTGAGAGCCACAAAGATGCCACCACCACACTTCCACGTAGAAAGCAGACTCACCCACACAGAAGATGAAACACGACCACGGACCAGAAGCTGCATTGCAGCTGCATCACTACCCACTTCAAACCCCTCTGAGCCATACATGAAGCGAACTGACCCCCACCATGAAGATGCAGCACGACCACAAACTTGAAGTCAAACAGCAAGATCACAGCTCACCAGCTCAAATCCCCCAGCAACTAAGATTAACCTGAGCACAACCAAGCCCCCACCTGAACAGAACACGCCTCCAGCCAATCAGAACACAGCCAACCCCCCAACCAATCAGAACACAGCCAAACCCCCAACCAATGAGAACACACCCCCACCCAATCAGAACACAGCCAAGCCCCCACCCAATCAAGTCACCCCCCCCACTAGCAGTAAAAAGGAAGAAGCAGCTGCAAGCTCACATCACACTGAGAAGCACAGAGCTGAAGACCAAGCCTGAAGATGATGAATGAGACTTCATCGAAACGTTGCCTAGATACTTCCAATCTTACGCAGGAGAAAACCCAAATAACCAAAGATCCACATACAAATACCCACGAGAACCTCAGAAAACATATATATATATATATATATATATATATATATATATATATATATATATATATATATATATATATATATATATATATATATGTTTTCTTTAGTTTTCGCGGGTACTTACATGTATGGCATTCAGCTTTATTCGGGTATTTTTCGGGTATGAAACCACTGTAAAAGTCTAACTCACAGACGAACACTATACAGAAGCCTGATGATGGCAGATGAGATTCTGCTGAAATGTTGCTACAACTTTAAAAGCACCACTACTATGACGTGGGAAAATACCCGAACAAAGCTGAATGCCATATGTATGCAGCAGATAAAGGGAATGCCACTGTAGTAATGGACAGAAAGGACTATGAAACAAAATTGACAGACCTACTCCAAGACTCCACATACAAACCCATAAACACAGACCTAACCATATATCTGGAATAATTAACCAAGAAGAAAATTATAACCAGCCACATAAGCAAAGAGATCCAACACACGATCATACCCAGAGAGAAATCTTCCAGATGCCCCAAACTATACGGCCTCCCAAAAATACATAAAGAAGGCATACCTCTCAGACCCATAGTCAGCTCCAGAGGAGCACCACTACAAAACCTAGCTAAACACCTAGCAAAAGATCTACAGCCCCATGCTGAAACAGCAGCTTCTCATGTACAAAACTCATACCACTTCTTGAAAATGATCAAAGATCTACACGTGGAGCAAGGAGATCTGCTTGTAAGTTTTGACGTGGTTTCACTATTCACTCAAGTCCCGATAAAAGAGACCCTTGAAATCATCAAAAATAAATACCAACCAGCTAAACACCTCATGGAACTAACAGAACACTGCTTAACCAACACATATTTCATATATAAAGGACAAAGATACAAACAAATTGAAGGAGCCCCCATGGGATCACCATTGTCATCTGTCACTGCAAACCTGTTCATGGAAGAAATCGAATCCAGAGCCCTGGCCAATGCCATCCTCAAACCCAAACTATGGTTAAGATATATCGATGACACATTCGTGACTTGGCCCCATGGACAAGAAAACCTAAACAATTTCCTAACACACCTAAACAGCACACACCCCAAATCAAGTTCACCATGGAAACAGAAACAAACAAACAACTTCCATTCCTAGATGTACTAATCTACAAAAAAACAGATGGCACACTAGGACACACCATATACCAGAAGAAAACACACACCAATCGCTACCTCAACGCCCAATCCCACCACCACCCAGCACAGATAAACTCCGTGGCTAAAACACTAATTACTAGAACCAAACGCCTGGCAGACAAGACACATATTCAGATTGAACTATGCACCCTAACTAAAATATTGACAGCCAACGGCTTCCACAAAAGCAAAATCACCAACTTGATCCACAAAAACACACCGAGACATAACAGAGACCCAGAAGATGAACAGACCTATGGAACAGCTGTCCTGCCCTACATAAGAGGCACTACAGACAAAATTAGTAAGATTCTATACAGACACCACATCAAGACTGCCTTCAAAACAGACAGAAAAATAGCAGCCATCCTCAGGAACCCCAAAGACAAAATTGACCTGGAAAACCAAGGCATATATGAAGTCCCCTGTGCATCATGCCTGGCCACATACATTGGACAGACCAATAGAAGAATAAGCACCCGCCTGGATGAACACAAAAATGCAGTCAAAAAGCTGGAACACACTTCCTCACTAGTCCAACACATGGAAGCCACAGGTCATAACATCAACTTCAATGGCACCAAAACCCTAGCCACTATAGAAAATCCCAGCCATAGAATCATCAGAGAAGCCATAGAGATTGAAAGAAGACCAGAAAGCATGAACAGAAGAGATTATTCCACCAGGCTGTCAATCATTTGGAAGCCTGCACTCACAAACAAAAAAATCTCCACACCACAAGCCAGGCAAACACCTGGGCACAAACAGATCCCCCCTGATACCTCCAGCTCAAACACACCCCAACCAGGCACCCAGATGAAACCCAGCTTCCTAACTAATGATAGCCATCCATTTACCCGAAGCCAAGCTGCACTAAAGGCCTCCAATAAAGTAACACAATGTTGCCAGCCAATCAAGATACAAAAAGAGCCAAAATAACAGACAGAAGATATCAGAAGCAGAACACAGCAAATTCCAAGACCAATAAACACAAACCAAGACTCTCAACCAATCAGGATGAAGAAAAAACCATTCTGTCACAGCAATAGGCTGCCCCAAATTTAAATCTGAAACCACTGTAAAAGTTTAACTCACAGACGAACACTATACGGAAGCCTGATGATGGCAGATGAGATTCTGCTGAAACGTTGCTACAACTTTAAAAGCACCACTACTATGACGTGGGAAAATACCCAAACAAAGCTGAATGCCATACATGTAAGTACCCGCGAAAACTTAAGAAAACACACACACACACACACACACACATATACACACACACATATATGGATCTTTGGTTATTCGGGTTTTCTCCCGCGTAAGATTGGAAGTGTCTAGGCAACGTTTCGATGAAGTCTCATTCATCATCTTCAGGCTTGGTCTTCAGCTCTGTACTTCTCAGAGTGATGTGAGCTTGCAGCTGCTTCTTCCTTTTAACTTCCTTTTAAAACGTTGCCTAGACACTTCCAATCTTACGCAGGAGAAAACCCGAATAACCAAAGATCCACATACAAATACCTGTGAGAACCTCAGAAAACATACACACACACACACACACACACACACACACATATATATAATCAATATTATTAAGGCACTGTGAATTGGTTTTACCAACACTATTAATAATTGTCAAGTATTAATTCTTTGTATTGTATTTATTGTACTGTCAAAAATGATGCTGAAATATATTAACACATCTTCTATTATAGAAATTTTTGTAATTTTTTTAATATTTTGAATTTTTTTAACTTTTTAATATTTTGAATTTCCATATTTTTTTAATTTAAAAAAAAGGAATATCTAAAAGTAACCCTGCCAAACTAGGATATTTCCCCATTTTACAAGTCAACAACAAATGACAGCTCTAGCAGGGGATACAAGAAGTATTAAGATCGCTCAGGTTCATTGTTGGTTAAAAGTTTAAATTCTGACCTTCACCAGAGAACTAGGTGAATTTTGGAAAGCCCCGATGAGCTTCATCCAAAACTGGTTTCATTTGTTACAAACCTTTCCTTTGTGTAAGGAGCACCGCTTGTGTTATTTTTGGCTTTCTGAAAAGGAAGATAAAGAACCGGATGTCTGATGGAAAGGTTTGTGTACAAAATAAGATGGGAAAAGAAGCTGCCCAGTACTGGCACAAGAATGCATTAAATGTTTCATCCTTTGGCACTGAGAGTGAAATGAAGGCTGGGTCGATGCGCCTGTCAATCCGGAGCCCGTTTCTCGACTGTAGAAGCCTTTCTTGAAGGCCTCTAACAGCAAAATGGAGGCCGGGGTCCACGCCGCCAAGCCATGCCACATATGCCAAGCCACACTCACAAAACCGGTAATAAAAATTTTTTTGAATCCCACACTGGTTGTAAGTCATGTTTTTCAATGCCGTTGCAACGTTGAATGGTCACTAAACAAATGGTTACAATCCAAGGACGACCTGTATAAGAAATGATTGCTGGATTGATGATCTTCTGTCTGCAAAAGTGTATATTCTGGCAGACATCTCATCCCCCCAACCCCCCCAAAAAATCACATTGTGACTTTTTCACTGCAGAATTTAACTTCCTAAGACATTCAGACTGAAGTCCTTTATCAGCGTCCTGCTGATTTTACTCCCAAATAAACCCATTCTACAATCACATTACTGTACATTTTACAGCCTCCTGCATGAAGAGCAAGCTATTTTCTGCTCATCCATTTGCTACTCCCAGTAGAAGAATCCTCCAAGGCAACTTTCCAGAGGTGGTATATTCAGCAGGTTCTGACCAGTCCTGGAGAACCGGCAAACCGGTAGCGGAAATTTTGAGTAGTTCAAAGAACCGGCAAATCCCATTTCTGACTGTCCCCGCCCCCATCTATTCTCTGCCTCCTGAGTCCCAGCTGATTGGCTGGGTCTTCTTTGGTTTCCCTGCACAGGAGAACAGAGCTGGAAAGCAGGTTAGTGGGGTGGGGAGGGAATGGAGATTTTACAGTATCCTTCCCCTGCCATGTCCACCAAGCCACACCCAAAGAACCAGTAGAAATTTTTTTTGAATCCCTCCACCACACGTTTCTGTTGATAGGCACTAATGTGGACCCCTAAATGTGAAACAAACTGCATGGAAACATCTAATGCTTTTGACCCAGAATAAATTATAAGAAAGAAAAATAAAATACAAGTGGTACTTGACTTACAACCATTCATTTAGTGACAATGACTAGACTAGACTAGACTAGAACAGAAGCTGGAAGGGACCTTGGAGGTCTTCTAGTCCAGCCCCCTGCTCAAGCAGGACAACCTATACCATTCCAGACAAGTGGCTGTCCTCACTGTTAGGAAGTTTCTCCTTAATTCCAGGTTGCTTCTCTCTTTGATGTTTCCAATGAAGTTACAATGGACTTATGATTGTGTGATGACCTGGGGCATGGCACAAAAGCAACAAAGTCACAAAAATAGGTAAAGTCCCTTTAATACCTCCAACTTGGCCCCCAATGTCCAGTTATCACTGGCTGGAGAAAAAAATCTCCCAAGAATAGTTTTTAAAGGGAAGAAATTCCATCCAAATCCAAAGTACATATAAACTATAAATAAAAACCAACACAAACCACACTGCAGCAATTAATGAGAACAGGGCAGGATAAGAAATTGCAAACTTCAAAAGATAATGAAACACACACAGTTGGGAGGATACCAGAACTCAGATTAGACTGGACAAACAAAGATAATTCACACTTTGCTTCCAGCAAGGAGCTGTGCGCAAACACCCTCTTTATCCTGTTTTCCCAGCTGCAGCTAATGAAGGGAATCAGGGCCTTTTTCTCCCCCATAACCCACATTGCTCCCTTATCCGTTCCTCCCTGCATGCCCTAGGATGAAGATGGGATGGCCCTGAGTCTTCCCCTGAATGCCCAGCTGGACTATGCCTTTCCCTGCTTCCTCCACAGCCACCGGTGCCACACTCCCACTCCCTGTCAGATCCTCAATCTCCCCCTCAGAATCAGACTCCAAGAAGGGCATGACAGATTGTTTTTCACATTTAAGACCACTGCAGAATCCCTGTAGTCAGATAATCAAAATTTGGACGCTTGGCAACTGACTTGTATTTATGAAGGTTGCATGTCCTGGGGTCATATGATCCCCTTTTGTGGAGACTTTGCTGGAGAGGAATTCACATTAAGCTAAATAAAAGGGATTTAATCAAGACAAAGAGTCTTGCTTCATGATCTTAAGAAGCCTAGATCAGAACATGGTCACCAAATGAAATGTTGTTACATTGAGGACTATCTGTATTCCTGTCTTTCAGGAAGAGTTGGCAAAAACCAAAACAAACTAAACAAAACCCAACTCTTTTGATATTTTCTAAATCGCTGAATGAAAACTGTGCCAGTTTATAAACAATTTGTTGATCTCACACTGTCATGCTGAAGCCCACAGCCTTGGAGAAGTGGGCTGTATTTTTCAGACTAGGCAGGAGATTCCACCTCATGCTGTTTATTTCACGCTCGCACACACAGAGAAAAGCTTCCATTTTTAGTCGACCAGCTGCAGCCAGGCAAGAGATATAAGAGCAATGATTAGCCAGCCATGGAAATTATTTGATGCTTTGAAAAGTCGACATTGGGGAAATCATTGTAGGCATCGCGTTCTATCAAAAAGCATGGTCAAACCTTGGAGACATAGACCCAAGCATCTGAGTCACTTTATGGAGACTTCCTAAGCAAAGGTTCTACCTTTTGACCAGGGTTTATGCTGTTGGAAGCCCCCCCCCCCCCCCCACCTCTCCCCGACGAATGAAATATTTTGGGAAATATTAAAAAAGCAGGATAGAATATTTCCCCTAAAGGAGAAAAGGGGAAAAAAAAAGAAGGCAGAAGGCACCCCCAGTTTTCCTGCCACAACAAAGCAGAAACTGAGTGTTATGGACTAAGCCAATGCATCAGTAAATAGCTTTACTTTGCAGCAGGCTCGTAATCGTGTACTTCTCATTGGCCTGCGAATAGCGAGTTGTGATTGGTCGTTTCTGGCCAGTCTGATTGTCTGTTAATGGGCCTCTCTGATTGGATGCTTGTGAGAGCGGTAAATTCAAATCATTGGTTGTTTTGACAGCAGCCAGCTCTATAAAAGAGCTGCTGCTGCCCAAGTATTTGCTCTGTTCTTATTTCACAATAAAGAGTTGAAGTCACCGTTCGATGTCTCATCTCCGTTCCTTGCGCCCATGCTCAGGACTTAACACTGGCAAAGAAGGTGGGATGCGGAGACAATATAGCTGACTAAGTACGCATCGAACAAGACAGAGCACGTGGCTGAAGAGTGCACGCAACAAACGGCAAAATGACCAGTGGCGCCATACCATCCGCTCCATTTGACCCAGCAACCAAAGACTGGGACTCGTATATAGATCGTTTCCAGATGTTCCTAGAGACCAACAATTTAAAAGATACTACACCTGGCAAAAAACGAGCGGTGTTCCTGACTCACTGCGGCCCCGCCATTTTCAAAATGGCTAAAGCACTTGCCAAAGTGGCGGAAGTGAAGACAATGGATTGGGATAACCTCGCGCCGATCCTCTGGGCCCATTACGCACCCGCAGCATCTACACTGATACGAAGACACGAGTTTTAAAAGAGGGACCAATGGAAGAACGAGAGTGTTGGGGACTTTGTAGCCGACCTCCGGAACCTAGGAGGCCTTTGTGGTTTTGCAAACCTCGAGGAAGCCCTGAGAGTTTCTCTGTACTCTGTACAGAGTAAACTCATGGTGAAAGGAGACATCAGCCTTGCAGATGTCATCGCCGACGCTACTGCCACAGAAGCAACCAGGAAGTCAGCCGCTCGAATGCGCTGAGCGAACGCACCGCATCACCAACTTGCTAACGATAGCCTGCTCGCCGCTGAGAAGCACGCTATTACTGCCCACCATGAAGACCTCGAGTCATCCTCAGACAGTGAGGAAGAGGAGGTCAACCGGCTCTGCTCGGAACGAGAGCAAAGGAACCAGAGATTTCCACGCCAATATGCTGGTTGCAGGGCAAACCAGCCGCAATCGGACTGTAAATTCCTCTGCCGTACCTGCGGGAAAAGAGGCCACATCGCAAAGGTCTGCAGAAGCAAGTGAGAGTCCAGTCCCAGCTGAAGGGAGAACAACCTCCGCCGGGAGACAGGCAAACCACCTGAGAATTGGGACCGCCTGAACCACCAATGGAACAACCACTACTTCTACAGAAATCAAGCACCTGCTTCTTCAACGAGATGAGAAGAGGTGCACAAAACCATTATTATCGGCCACGCTTCATCGTTCGATGCAAGAAAGATCCGCATAAGAGTTACCATTGAGAATCGACTGTGCGTGATGGAAGTTGATTTGGGATCATCCCTATCGATGGTATCCTGGAAAACCCTCAAACAGCTGATCCCTGCCATCTGCCGCCAGGACCTCAGCACTCAACGAATCATCCTAAAAGACTACCAGGGAAACAGAATTCCAGTTGTCGGTTCTAGCCACGTCCAAGTATCCTTCAAGGACCGCACCGCGACGCTTCCCCTGACTGTCATCAAGTATGACCGGGCCAGTTTGTTAGGGTTACAGTAGTTCGCTCCACTCGGGATTGAACTAGCCAGCATACACCAAACCAGAAGCGACGACTGGGAAGAAGCCCTCATCCAGGAATTCCAGGATGTGTTCACAGGAACATTAGGCAAGTACAAGGGGACCCCTATATCATTTAATCTCAGCCCTGATGTAGCTCCCATTCATCTTAAGCCTCGTCAGGTGCCTTTTGCCCTCAAGCCGAAGATTTACGAGCAGCTAGATAAACTGATAGCCCAGGGCGTGTTGGTACCAATTGACCATGCCCGCTGGGAAACTCCAATAGTAACGCCCATGAAGCCAGATGGTTTGTTGAGAATTTGTGGGGATTACCGGGCCACCCTAAATCATGCTCTTCAACAGAGTGCTTACCCAGTACCGGTAGTCCAACACCTTCTTCACTCCCTGGGTGGCGGAAAAATATTTGCGAAATTGGACTTAGATCAGGCATACCAGCAACTACCTGTAGACGCGACAACTGCAGAAGCCCAGACAATAGTTACACATAGAGGCATGGTGCCTGGCATTTTCCAAAGTTTGATGGAGAGACTATTACAAGGCATAAAAGGTGTCGTGCTTTATTTTGATGACATCTTAATAGCTGCCCCCACTGAAGAGTTATTAGTACAATGACTCAGAAAGGTTCTTCAGAAATTTAAAGATGCTGGCATGAAGGTAAAAAGGGACAAGTGCCAACTTTGTACAGAGAGAGTGGAGTTCCTGGGAGACCTTCTCAACAGACAGGGAATCCACCCTACCAAAATAAAACTAACCACAATCAAAAATGCCCCAAGACCTAGGAATAAGACAGACCTCCAAGTCTTCCTGGGACTCATTAACTTTTATAACATCTTCTTGCCCCAGAAAGAAACCGTAGCTGAGCCCCTACATAGACTTCTCGACAAAAAGGCTTCCTGGGTCTGGGGACGGCGTGAAGAACAGGCATTCCAACAAGTGAAAGACCTCTTAACCTCCGATGCTGTGTTGATACAATACAACGAGACTCTACCCTTAACGGTTACCTGTGACGCCTCACCATTCGGAGTGGGAGCCATTTTAAGCCATGTCCTACCAAATGGGAATGAGGCACCTGTTGCGTAATTTTCTAGAACCTTGTCTAAGACTGAAAGGAATTATAGTCAACTTGATAAAGAGGCTCTCGCTATTGTATCCGCAATTAAACGTTTCCATGAATATGTGTATGGGAGACCCTTTGCCATAATTACAGACCACAAGCCGCTACTTGGTATTTTGGTGGGAAACAAACTAACTCCGCATATCTTATCACCAAGAATGTCACGTTGGTCGGAATTTTTAGCCGCCTACGATTACCGATTGCAACACCGCCTGGGGAAAACCATTCCCCATGCTGACGCTTTGAGCTGCTCTCCACTACCAGACGTCATAGAGGACCCAGCTCCAACCTTAGCCGTATTGCAAATCGAAACCCTCAAATCGCCGCCGCTGACCGCTCAAGACATCGCCTCAGAAACAAAAAAGGACCCTGTTTTGGCACGAGTCCTCAGCTGGGTGGAACGGGGTTGGCCGGTCAGCGCACCCAACGACACTTTCAAGCCATTCAGAAATCGACAGACAGAACTATTCTCCCAAAAGGGCTGCATCTTGTGGTGAGACAGAGTTGTAATCCCGGAGAAATTGCAACATAAGGTGTTAAAAATGTTGCACGATGGACATCCAGGCATCGTGCGGATGAAGGCGTTGGCCAGGAGTTACGCATGGTGGCCTGGGTTAGACAAACAGATAGAGACCTGGGTAGCAAAGTGCAGCAAATGCCAGGAGACTCGCTCTACTCCTCCAAAAACTCCCCCAACTCAGTGGGAAATGCTTCGAGGTCCTTGGTCCCGTATCCACATTGATTTTGTGGTACCCACAAGAGGACACACTTTCCTCCTAACAGTGGATGCCCATTCAAACTGGCTCGAGGTCCACAAGATGAAAATCACCACCACAGAGGCGGTCACGAAAAAACTGAATAAGCTATTCGCTACCCACGGATTGCCGGATGTCCTGGTCTCCGATAATGGCCCCCAATTCACTACCCTGCCATTCGAGTAGTACCTGGAAGATCGGGGCATCTGCCATGCCTTAACATCGCCAGTTCACCCTGCGGCCAATGGTAGGGCTGAGCAAATGGTTCAATTTGTAAAAAAGATTTTGCACAAAATGGACCACGGCAACATTGACGACAAAATAACCCGGATGCTTCTCCTCCAACACATAACCCCAAACAGCACCATGAACAGAACCCCAGCTGAACTGCTGATGGGCCGGAAACTTCGCTCACATCTCGATCGCCTCCACCCAAATTACACACCTGAACAACCCCCAGGATCCAGCAGCAAGTGTTGGGCAATCCAGGAAGGTGACCCCGTGTTTGCGAAAAACTTCTCGGGTGACCCATTGTGGGTCCCCGCTACCATAACGCAACTTACGGCACCCCGATCCTATCGCCTACAAACTGCAGATGGTAAGATGTGGAAGCGCCACATAGACCAACTCCATTCCAGACTAGCAACTAGTCCTATCTCAGCCCCTGAATCTCTAACTGGGGGGGGGGGAGAACATCGAGGAGGCCGAAAAAGAAATAACAGATGACTTAACAATCGAAACCCAGCAGTCTACACAACCAACCAGGGGATACTCACCAACAGAAGGAGAACCGAGCCGGAGAGTGGCCTCACTGTGTGACAGCACTGCGATGGAAACAGATCCAGCGAACCTGGAAGACAGCACTGGCGGAAGCAAGGAGAACAGCCCAGAGCCATTCGAAGGAACAGCAGGACCGTGTTCACCATCCAGCCCAGCTAGCAACCCACCGGAACTAGAGCCAGGACAGAAACTGGTGGAACAGCGCAAGTCAAGCAGACAGGTGAAGCGACCTGCCTATTCACAAGAATACGTCACCCCACCTCTCAGACGGAACCTAGTGGGGAGGGGTGTTTTTGACTAAGCCAACGCATCAGTAAATAGCTTTACTTTGCAGCAGGCTCGTAATCCTGCACTTCTCATTGGCCCATGAATAGCGAGTCATGATTGGTTGTTTCTGACCAGTCTGATTAGCTGTTAACGGGTTTCTCTGATTGGACGCTTGTGAGAGTGGTACACTCAAATCATTGGTTGTTTTGACAGCAGCCAACTCTATAAAAGAGCTGCTGCTGCCCAAGTATTTGCTCTGTTCTTATTTCACAATAAAGAGTTGAAGTCACCGTTCGATGTCTCGTCCCCGTTCCTTGCGCCCATGCTCAGGACTTAACATTGAGTAGGCCAACTGGGTCAGGCAGAAACTTCAGATAAGCAACAAACAATAAGCAACACAATCAAGACAAAGATTGACAAAATTAACTCAGGTGGACACCTAAGATTTGCATTTTCCCTTCTGCCTATAGAGCCTGCTATGACCCCTATATGATCCCATAGGAATCCAGAAGGTATAAGACCCACCCACTCTAAACTCCATTTGGTTAGCTGTTCCAGAATCACATGTGGTTGGTGATTCTGCTTCATCAATTGAGGGAACCTTTCTATCCAATCAACCTGTGGCCTCCATTTTATTTCCAGTGCCTTCCTCCCAGCTTGGATATTTCTTTCAACATAGGGATACTCAGTCATCCAGGTCAATGGTCCCGAACCCTCCTAGCTTGGTAGCCTGGCCTGGCATGGGAGGTGAGTGTGTAAATGGCAAGAACATATGTGCACACCAGGGGTGGGATGCAAATATTTTTACTACTGGTTCTGTAGCTATGGCTAGGTGGGAGTGGCTATATGGGCATGGCTATGTGACTGGGTGGGCATGGCTTCTTCTTCTTCTTCTTCTTCTTCTTCTTCTTCTTCTTCTTCTTCTTCTTCTTCTTCTTCTTCTTCTTCTTCTTCTTCTTCTTCTTCTCCTCCTCCTCCTCCTCCTCCTCCTCCTCCTCCTTCTCCTTCTCCTCCTCCTCCTTGTGCAGCACCCCCCCCCCCGATCCATGATATTTTTTGCCTTCTTGGGCCTCAGGGAAGCCTCCTGGGGGGGCCCAGTATTTTTGCTCCCAGGAGGCTTCCCTGAGGCTCAGGAAGCCAAAAAACAGAGTGTAGCACCTCCCATGGTCTGTTTTTTGGCCTCCTGGGCCTCAGGGAAGCCTCCTGGGTGAAGCAGTAAGACAGTGAGGGGGATTCCGGCACAGCTAATCATTGGAACAGTTGATCATTGGGAGGAATAAAAAAGAAATACGGGTTCAGCTGGTTTTTTTTACTACCGGTTCAGCCGAACAGTAGTATTTTTTTACTACCGGTTCGCTCAAACGAGGCTGAACTGGTAGAATCCCACCACTGATGCACACAGTTCCATTTGTGTGAGTGCTGCTTGTGTGCTCTCCACTGGAGCTTTGTGAATGAGTAGAGAGTACTTGTGCTCTCACACGAAGCTCCATTCACGCGAATGGAGCTTCGCACGCAAGCACAAGTGGCCTTCAAGCGGAATTTTAGATGTGCATGCTTGCCCATCTCTTCTGCACCCTGGTTTTGAACAGGTTGCAGACCGATAGTGGTTCATTGGCCTGGGGATTGGAGACCATAGATCCAGGCCATGGTTGTTCCAAAGGTGGTTTTTCAAGAGGCATGGAGACTTTTTTGTAGAATTGAAGAAGCTTCCTGGATGAGAGGTGAAATGTCTTCAAGGAAAAACAAAGGAAGTCCAGTTGCCTCTTGAAAAAAACACCTTTGAGATTTTCCAAACAGTTTGCACATAATCTCTTTCTTTCTTTCCTTCGTCCCTCTTTTCTTTCTTTCCTATTTTCCTTCCTTCCTTCTTTCTTTTTCTTTCTTTCTTTTTCATTTCTTCATTTACATTTATTGGTGAAAAGAAAATGAGAAATTCAAACAAGCAAAACGAAAGCAATTAAAATGCGACGGGGATGATAGGCATGTTACTTTACTTATGCATGTTCCCCCTTAGGAACCTCTTAAACATGGAGTGAGGTCCACAGAAATTAGAATTAAAATGGTGAAAGTTTAATATAACCCTTGAAATGTATTTCCCCTTAGTATCAGAGATCTAAATCAAGCCTGAGCATTTTATGGGCCCCAGGCTACATCCAACCCTTTGGTTGCTCCTGCATCGATTGCTTTTACTTTGAAGGCAGCTTCTACTTTTTAAAATTTGTGTATGTGTGTGCATGCCAAAGCAACTTTGGGGAGGGAGCGCTATATTTGGCTATCTAACACAGTTTCTGTTTCTTGCATGGCCCCTTGAGAAAATTAATTGCCCGCCCGGATCTATACAGCAATCTTTTAGGAACATTGCGGATGACAATTGCAGCAATTCCAGGAAAAATAAAATCTCTCCATTTTTAGTAAGGAGCATAAACACAGTGCTGCTTTGAAAGTCTCATTTAGTTGATTGGCAAAGCTTAGGATATTTACTGTTGGGATCTTATTGCTTACCAAGTTATCTAAATAATTCCCAAGAATGTGGTTGCATTTGAAACAATATACAATTTCCATCTTACTGTAATGCCTGTGTAGATATAAAGAGACTTGAAAAATTTACCCATGGATTTCTCTTCAAGCAAAACAGAAGCAATCTGTTCAATAGAATTCAGTGCAAAACTGCCAAGCATTTATGGATTAAGGTCCATTGAAAAAAAATATTCTCAATTCCAAAATTGAAAATCTACCAGGGACTTTGTGATATCCCTGGGATCGACAGGATGAGCTCTTTACATTCACCATCTCTTCGGGATGGTTTAGATCCGTTTGGACCGTCCAGGAGCAAAGATATCAGCAGCAATCTCAGACATCCGAGATCGCATGCCATATTGTCATGACGCCAACTCCATCCTCCATGTGGAGAGTTTCTATCTACTATTTTAAACTATCAACATCTCTCTTTTGAGAATTGTGAAGTCAAAAAATCAGAAATAGGGTCCTTTCTGCCCTGGCCCCTATATATATTGATTTGAATTGACTGAAGAATTTTATCAGGAAGCAGCACTGCCAACTTTTTAGGGAACTGCCATGATGGATTGCCTTGATCAGTTTTAATTGCTTATGGTTTTATTGCTCTAAAATTGAAATTGATTTTAGTATTAATTCCTTTGATTTATCGGTCACATTTAAATGGCTACCCTTCTCACCAAAGGGACTCAGGACAGCATACAATACACACACAGAGGGAGAGATTCCTTTTCACACAGAGATCTCTAATAGGTAGAGAGACTGTTTCTACTGCTGATGTTACAGCTGCATTAACATTTTATGTTTATTCCTATTGTTAGCGTTCATTGTACAGTATGCAATTTAAATCTTGTATAGGCACCTTGGCTATGTTTTTGCTCAATTTGTTTTAATTAAATCTAAATCCTATGAGGACAGGTAGAGAGATGGGCTTCTGTCCAGCTGGTGCAAGAATTTAAAACAGCATAATTTCCCCCAGTTCCATAGAGGAACTACACTTTAGATATCACTCTATCATTCTTAATCCAAGCAAAAGATACAGGCAGTCAACCACTAGAGTGATATTTTCTAGACATTAGCTGGTTGTACTAGAGCAAAAAAAAATCACACAAAACCACCTGAATTAGACCATTGTATTGGAATGTATGGGTGACCTTGGGGGAATGAATGGTAGAGACATTTCCTGGAAAATGAACAGATGCTTGTCATCAGAAGTTGTGTGTCCTTCATCACTGGCAGTTTTTAAGAAAATAATGGACAAGCACTTGTCTGAAATACTGGTGTATGATCTCCTTCTTGAGCAGGAAGTAGAAGACCTCCAACTCTATTTTATTGATTGATTGAGGCAGGAGACCCCAGTGGCTTGATAGAGAAAAAAAATTAGGAAGGGACCATTTTTAACTGCTTGATACAGTAGGCCAGAATTCCCTGGTTTTGGTAGGTAGAGGGTACATTCCAGAGAAGTAAGAGGCAACTCAGCCTAGATAGTATGTGTGAGAGAAAGAGGTTGAAGACAGCTCCTCCTTAATAGTTCTATCATAGATGCAGATAACAGTTATCCATTTGGTAAGATTGTGTTTATAGATGTAGTTGTAGAAGAATAGAGTAGAATAGAGCAAAGCAGAACAGAACAGAATAGAGCACAGCAGAAGAGAAGAGAAGAGAAGAGAAGAGAAGAGAAGAGAAGAGAAGAGAAGAGAAGAGAAGAGAAGAGAAGAGAAGAGAAGAGAAGAGAGGAGAGGAGAGGAAAGAAGAGAAGAGAAGAGAAGAGAAGAGAAGAGAAGAGAAGAGAAGAGAAGAGAAGAGAAGAGAAGAGAAGAGAATTCTTTATTGACCAAACATGATTGGACACATAAGAAATTTGTCTCTGGTGCATAAGCATTCAGAGTACATAAAAAACAAGTAATAAATCATGATCATAATCATAAAATACAATCATCATAAATCATAAGATACAAATGCAAAGTGATTGTCATCAGACACTAAATAAAAGCAATCAACATCAATCATAAGATACCAACAACAAGGTGACAGTCATAGGAAGCTAAAGGAATAGGTAATAGGAAAGATGAGAAGGATAATAAAGAACAGCATGGAAGAACTGTCACATGTCATTGTTGGTTTGGGGCCTGTCATGGACAGAGAGACAAGGAGAACAGGATTCTTGTGTTGAGAAGTACTTGCTCTGAATATAGTCAACTCTGACAATAATATTCTTTTGCTCAAGAAATGGCTGTGAGAAGGCAATTTATTGGAAAACACTGCTTGCTAAGTGTTAAGCCTGGGTTCCCCAACCAGGGTTAAGGAGACAAGCTAAACAGAATGTGCAGCGTTAGTCAGACAGGCACACGGATAAATGAGTGAGATATGTTTGTATGTTTGTTAACATACAGTAAAAATAACAGATACACTTGTGCTATCAAAATATAGTTTATTCCATTATGAGTTCATAGCATAGTCAAAATAACGGTCCATTAGTCACATATCATTTAGTCAGTTCATTCAAGGATATTCAGTTAGCAAAGTCCGTGTAGAATATCCTATGTCAGTTCACTTACAAATCAGTCCTTTGTCCCTCTCCCGTTCGAGTAACGCAGTCTTGAGTCCATGCAGTAATTAGGAATCATCAAAGCCAGAGAGAGAGCAAGCTGTCGTCTTGCTTCTTTTAAAGTGCTTTCACAACCACTCCCCTAATTACATTCCCATATTTAAAGTTGCAGACAGCACTTTGAATCTCCCGCGATCGGCACAGCCAATTGTGGTAGATTCCTAGCACTCCAATCACGGCTGACCTGTTGACCAATCAGGTCTTCGCTGGTCTGGACCAATCGGGTGCGAGGGTTTCTGAGTATGCTAATACTGTACACCCCTCCCCTCTTGGTTTCGTCCTACGGTGCGTAGTAATGTAGTCGTGTAGGTAGGCGGGGCTTTTTCCCTGCCTCCTTGACCTGCGCGGTTCAGTTCTGGTGTGGTCATCGACTGGTTCGGATACCTCCTCTGTTGCTCTGGTTCCTTGGAATGGAACCGTCTGGAACGTTGAGCTGGGCCTTTCTTGGTGGCTCCCTCCCGGTTCTCCTGGGCTGGTTGAGCTGCCGCTTCTGCTCCCTCTGGGCTTTTCCTGGCTGGGTGAGCTGGTTTGGCTGCTCCTTCCAGGTGAAGACCCCGGGGTTTTGTGCTCCATCAGTCCTGCGTCTTCGGGTGAGTAGCGTTGGTTTATTGGTTTATTTATTCTTGGTGGGGGGTGTTCTGTTTGCGTTAGTTGGTTTTCTTCGGTTCTTTCTCCCTTGCTTGCCAGTTCCCCCCCCCCCTTCTAGTTTCTTGTTCGGGTGTGGCTAGTCTTGACCTGAGTTGGTTTATGTGCCGTTTCCAGTTTTTTCCTTCGCTAGTTTCTAATCGGTATGATTAGAAACCGGTTATCTGGGTGATTGTAGCTGATACCCAGAGTGGTTCTCCTGTGAGATTTTTTGCGTATACTGGGTCCCCTATGTTAAATGTTCTGTGTTTGCTGGAGGAACCTGGGGGTTTGTCTGGGTTATATGTTGGGTGCATTCTGTCTAGTGTGGAGCGTAGTTTCCGGCCCATCATTAGTTCCGCCGGGCTTTTATTTGTGGTTGCACTAGGTGTAATGTGTTGAATGAGGAGCATTTTATTGATTTTGTCCTGTATATTGGCTGTTTCTATTTTCTGGATAGCTTTCTTGGTGTATTGGACCATGTGTTCCGCCCGCTCGTTCGCCGCCGGGTTTGCCGGTGCGGTTAATGCATGGCGTATCCCTTGGCCTGCCAGAAATTGTTCAAACGCTAGTGCGGTGAACTGGGGCCTGTTGTCTGACACTATTACATCTGGCAGGCTGTGCGTAGCGAAGAGTTTGCTCAGTTTCCTTATCACCGCTTCCGTCGTGGTTGACTTCATAGTGCTTACCTCCAGCCAGTTGGAGTAAGCATCTACTGTGATAAGGTACATGTGTCCCTTGGTTGGCCCCGTGAAGTCTATATGAATTCTAGACCACGGACCTCTTGGTTTTTCCCATTCTTGGGTTGGGGCGGCGGGTGGATTGGCTCTGGACTCTTGGCATTGTTTGCATTTAGCAACCCAGGTTTCGATCTGTTTGTCCATTCCTGGCCACCATGCGTAGCTTCTGGCCAGGTTTTTCATCTTAACCATCCCCGGGTGCCCCTCATGCAACATTCCCAATACCCTTTCCTGTAATTTTTCAGGAATTACCACTCTGTCCCCCCAAAGTATGCAGCCCTTTTCGATAAAGAGTTCAGTTTGTCTGTTCCGGAAGGGTCTGAATAGTTCGTCTATGTCCCCTTCCGGCCACCCTTTTCCCACCCAGCTCAAGACTCGTGCCAGCCGTTTGTGTTTATTTGTTTCTCTGGCAATGTCTGGTGCAGTCACGAGTGGGTTGGATATTGTCTCTATTTGGAGTACCTCTGTTGTGGGTGCTGGATCGTCTTCCCAGTCCAGTAAGGGTGACTGGCTTAGGGCGTCTGCATGGGCAATGTCCTTGCCAGGCCAGTGTATCAGCTGGTAATTGTATGCTGCTAGGAATTCGGACCACCTCATCATTCTTGGCGATAGAATGTTCGGTGTGGCCCTGTCCCCCGCCAGGATTCCTAGCAGCGGCTTGTGATCCGTGATGATTGTAAAAGTCCTACCGTAAAGGTATTCGTGGAATTTCTTGATGCCGGCGACGACTGCTAGGGCCTCCTTGTCGAGCTGGCTGTAGTTCCGCTCTGGCTTTGAAAGTGTCCTTGATGAGAAAGCGATGGGTGCTTCCCTCCCGTCTGGTAGCTGGTGGCTGAGGATGGTGCCGATTCCAAAGGGTGACGCGTCGCAAGTTACCGTCAATGGCAGAGTCTCGCTGTACTGAATTAGTACCGCATCGGATGTTAGCAGGTTCTTTGTGTTGTTGAAAGCACTCTCCTCCCGTGCTTCCCAGGTCCAGGTGGCTGTTTTATCTAACAGCCTATGTAGCGGTTCCGCCACGGTCGCCTTTTGAGGTAGGAAGACATTGTAAAAGTTTAACAGTCCCAAAAAAGCCTGTAATTCTGTTTTGTTTTTTGGTCGCGGTGCTTCCCTTATGGCTCTAAGTTTCTTTTCTGTGGGGTGAATCCCATGTTTGTCTAGGAGGTACCCCAGAAATTCAACCCTTTCGGCCCATAGCTGGCACTTCCCTTTCTCGACTTTAAGTCCCGAGTCTCTGAACTTTTGCAGTACCTCCCTCAACCTGGCTTCTAGTTGTTTCTCATTTTCCACAACCACCAAGACATCATCAAAGTAGGGCACCACCCCTTCTATTCCCTGGAGGAGTCTTTCCATAAGGCTTTGGAAGACTCCAGGTGCCATGCTGACTCCAAACTGGAGCCGGTTGAGGCGGAAAGCCCCTCGGTGCGTTACGATGGTTTGGGCTTTTGCTGTTGTGGCGTCGACTGGCAGTTGCTGGTAGGCTTGCGCCAGGTCGAGCTTTGCGAAGATCCGGCCTCCCCCCAGTGAGTGCAGAAGATGCTGGACTACTGGGATAGGATATGCGCTTTGTTGGAGCGCATGGTTTAGGGTGGCCTTGTAGTCACCACAAATTCTCACAGACCCATCTGGCTTGATGGGGGTGACAATTGGGGTCTCCCACCGGGCATGATTGATCGGTTCCAACACCCCTTGTGCAATGAGCTTATCGAGTTGCTCGTCGATCTTGGGCTTGAGTGCAAATGGCACTTGCCTGGGCTTAAGGTGGATTGGGGCGATGCTTGGGTCTATGTTAAATGCAATAGGGGACCCCCGGTACTTGCCTAACTGATCGTCGAAGACTTCCCGGAAGTCCCTAACAAGTGCTGCTTCCCAGTCTGCCTCTGCGATTTGGTGTATGCCGGTTACCTCGATGCCCAGGGGTGTGAACCACTGTAGTCCCAACAGGCTCGGCCGATCTCGATCGATGATCGTCAGGGGTAGCACTTCTGTGTGGCCCTTGAAGGTGACTTTAAAATGGCCTCTGCCGACTACAGGGATTTGGTTTCCCTGATAGTCTTTGAGGGTTAGTGTTTGGTCTTCCAGTTCTTGGCGGCGGATGGTAGGGACCAGGTGCTTGAGTGTGCGCCAGGAGACCACTGAGAGGAAAGACCCTGAATCCACCTCCATGTTGCATTGCTGGTCTTCTATCCCGACCGTCACATATACCTTTCTGGCATCGCTGGTGGAGGAATGGCCAATGACGACAGTCTGGTGCGTTTCCTCTCTCTGTCTCGTCTCCCGGAGTCACCTGTTCTGACCTTCCCGGCTCCAGTGGTTCTCCGTCTGCCGATCTCAGGTTCTGGTGGGGGTGCTGTCTCTCTTTCGGGGGCTGGCATCTCGTCGCCGCGGGCTGTAGTGCTTCTTATTCCGGCACACTTTGGTGATGTGCCCCCGTTTCTTGCAATGCCTGCAAATGGCTTCGAGAAAATGACAGTCCACTCGGGGGTGATCGCTGCCGCAGCTGGCACACTGGAACCTCAACTTACGACCTCGTGGTTTCCACCACTCCCGCGCTGATTGGAGACAGTGGATCTCCTCCTCCTCATCTTCGGTTTCTGAGAAGGAGTTGATGTCGCCATGGTGTGTGGTTGTGTGGTCTGTCACGGGCCTCCTCTTGGGAGTCGATGTGGCCTCTCCGGTTGCTGCTCGCGGCATAATGCTCGATTGTCGCATCCAGGCTGCTGATTTCTTGGCCGCTTCCACTGCAGCGGCTTCAGTGAGGGCATCGGCGAGGGCATCGGCGAGGGAGATGTCTCCCTTTGCCATGATGCGGCTCTGGAGGACGGGGTCTCAGAGTCCCAAGATGACGCGATCTCGCAGGGCCTCGTCTAGATCGGTGAACTCGCATAGACCCCCCAGGTCCCGTAGTGCCGCTATGAAGTTGGCCAGCCCTTTGCCCTCGCGTTGATCCCGCCAGTAGAACTCATGCCGCTGGATGAGGATGGGCACAACGGGGGCGTAGTGGCTCCGCAGCAGGGGCTCGAGATCGTCCCACTCCATCGTCTTGACATCCACCGGTTTGGCCAAGGTTTGGCCATTTTGAAAACTGCGGGCCCGCAGTGCGTGAGGAATATGGCTCGTTTCTTGTGGCCGTTGGTGTCCTTGAGGTTGCTACTCTCAAGGAACATTTGGAACCTATCGGTATAGGATTCCCAGTCCTCAGTGGCAGGGTTGAAGGGAGCGGGTGGCGAGTTGATTCCGGCCATGTTGCTGGTTGCTGCATGCCGCCTCGCCACATGCTGGGTGGTCTCTTTGTCTCACGATCCCACCTTCGTCGCCAGTGTTAGATCGGAGGTGGATCGGTTCGACAGAGACGCGAGACCATTCTGTGAGTTCAGCTCTTTATCAGGTTTAGGTAAAGGTCTGGGGATGCGAGCCGTGGCATCCCTTCATATAGTGCTGGCTCGTGGCTCCGCAGCCAATGAAAGCACTTTGAATCTCCCACGATCGGCACAGCCAATCGTGGTAGATTCCTAGCGCTCCAATCACGGCTGACCTGTTGACCAATCAGGTCTTCGCTGGTCCGGACCAATCGGGTGCGAGGGTTTCTGAGTATGCTAATACTGTACAGCTTTGTTTCCCTTTATGGTTCTTGGCAATGATATTTAATTGCTTTGTGTGGAAAAACCAAGTTTTGCAAATTATAATGTAATGGTTTTGCTTACGTGTGAGAATGTAGCTGCTGATTTAGAATGGCCAAATAATAATCTCTAGTAGGACTATGATATGTGTTTAAGGCTTATGATAGATAATAGAATAATAGATTTGGAAGGAACCTTGTAGGTCATCTAGTCCAACCCCCTGCTCAATCAGGAGACCCTATACCATTTCTGGCAAGTGGCTGTTCAGTCTCTCCTTGAAAGCCTCCAGTGATGAAGCACCCACAACTTCTGAAGGCAAGCTATTCATTTGTTCTTACTACAGTATACAGAACATTTCTCCTTATTTCTAGGTTGAATCATCTCTCCTTGATCAGTTTCCATCCATTGTTCCTTGTCTGGCCTTCAGGTGTTTTGGAAAATAGCTTGACCCCCTCCTTTCTATGACAGCTTCTCAAATATTGGAAGACTGCTATCATGTCTCCCCTGGTCCTTCTCTTCACTAGACTAGATATACCCAATCCATGCAACCGTTCTTCATATGTTTTAGCCTCCAGTCCACTAATCATCTTTGTTGCTTTTCCCTGCACTTTTTTCAGAGTCTCAACATCATTTTTTTTATATTTTGTTTACCAAAATTGGATGCAGTATTCCAGGTGTGGCCACACTAAAGTTTTATCAAGAGGTACTAATACCTCAGGTGATGTTTTGACCCAGACTTCGTAAACTGTAATTGTTCACAAACTTGTTTTAAAAACAAAACCTATTTTATTGCAATGCCGGGAATTGTTTTCATTCCCAGCTGGAATTAATCTCAAACAGTCCCCCAAGATAAGCACACACCTTTCAGTTCTGTGAAGTGCTGCCCAAAAACAGAAGTATCAGATTAATTAGAAAAGAAACCAACCAAAGTACAAGAAAACCCAACTGAAGTACAAAGAGCTTCAGGAATGAATCTGAACTGAACGAACTACTTTGCTTTCTACAAAGGTTTTGTCATCTTTACCTGTCCATTATACTTCAAGGGAAAGGCAATCACCTCCCAGCCTTACTCCTAAGTCGCCCCTTTTGTTTCAGCTGCTCTTGCCTTCTAGCAGCTCTGCGCACATGCGCACTGGGAACAGGCTTCCCTTGTTCCTCTGCTTCGCTGCTGCCATATTCTGGAGGCTCCGGAGTCAACACATAACTCTCAGATGGTCCTGGCCCCATCTCTGCATCAGACACAGGACCCTCATCCAAGTCCTCTCCAGATTCTGTGACTGATTCTCATTCTTCTCCACTTTCTGATTCTGCTGCCATCTGCACCGGCTGCTGGCGAACCACAACATGTGATATCTGCAAACTAGGAGTAGATAATGATCGATTTTGCAGGGTATATATATTTTTTTCCCTGTAAAGCTAATCAGGTTCGAATATGCAAACAGGAAGGCTGTCCAAATTCACATTTTTCCTTAATATGTTTGCAGCAGTTTAGCACTGTCAGATCTGCAAGATTGTGGTGCCAAAATTTGATAGAAAAAAAAAATTGAATTATAACAGTGTGCCGATAATGGTGGAAGTGACGACAATGATTATGCTACCGCCTGCTCATATCAATATGAATGAGTTGATGTTTTCCAAAAATACAGCACCATATCTGATGTCTGAATAGGCTAAAAAACTCTTTTTTTGGAAAGAAGAACCCAACACTTAAGGTTATTTAATGCCACTTTTGGGGCGGTGAGTATGTTTTAGGGAGCAGCGTGCAACAAAATTAGCAGTGTAGTCCATTGCAGGTTTAATCAGAAGTAAATTCTACAGTTAGTTCTCAACTTACAAACACAATTGAGACCAAAATTTATGTTGCTAAGAGAGACAGTTGTTAAGTGAGCTTTGCTCTATTTTATGTCCTTTCTGACCACAGTTGTTAAATGAATCACTTCAGTTGTTAAGTTAGCAACATGGTTGTTAAGTAAATTTGGCTTCCTCATTGACTTTGCTGGTCAGAAGTTTGCAAAAAAAGTGATCACATGATCCCGGGACACTGCAACCGTCATAAATACATGCCTGTTGCCAAGCATCTCAATTCTGATCACACGACAATGGGATGTTTCAACAATTGTTAAGTGTTGAAAAACGGTCACAAGTCCCTTTTTTCAGTGCCAGTGTAACTTCAAACAGTCACTAACTGAACCGTTGTAAGTTGAGGGCTACCTGTCTTGACCTCAAGAGGATTTTCTCCCAAGGAAAGAAAATGGGAATCAGCTAAAAGTGATCCCATGTGGAGATCTCTATTTTCCACCTCCAACTGTTGCAGTGGATCTATGACATTGATAGAATGAAAGTACCAGAGAGAGATGAATCTATCATTAAAGACTGAAGACAAAAGATATGTAAGGCCATTCAAGCCCTTGATCATTCCATGGCTGTACAGTTAGTCTTTAGAAGATTTAACAGATTAGCAGAGTTGGAAGACACCTTGGAGGCCATCTAGTCCAAACCCCTGCTCAAGCAGGAGACCCAACACCATTTCTAACAGGTGAGAGTCCAGTCTCTTCTTGAAAACCTCCAGTGATGAAATTCCCTCAACTTCCGAAGGCAACTTCTGTTCCATGGGTTGATTGCTCTCACTGTCAGAAAATTTCTCCTTGTTTGCAGGTTGAATCTCCCCTTGATCAGTCTCCATCCGTTATTCCTTATCTGGCCTTCGGGTGCTTTGGGAAATAGCTTGACCCCTCCTCTCTGTGGCAGCCCCTCAAATATTGGAACACTGCTATCCTGTCTTCCTTGCTCCTTGTCTTCACTAGACTAACCATGCCCAGTTCCTACAATCATTCATCATATGTTTTAGTGTCCAGTCCCCTAAGCATCTTGGTTGCTTTTCTCTGTACTAGAGTCTCAACATCTTTTTTATAATGTGGTGACCAAAACTGGATGCAGTACTCTAGATGTGACTTACTAAGGCTGTATAGAGTGGTATTAGTACCTCATTTGATCTAGATTGTATCCCTCTGTTAATGCAACTTAAGATTGCATTGGCTTTTTTGACTGTCGCCGCACACTGCTGGCTCCTATTTAGCTGGTTGTCCACTAAGATTCCAAGATCCTTCTCCCAGTTACTGCTATTGAGCCTGGTTTCACCCAGTCTATATGGCTCCTTTTGGTTTTTCTTGCCTAAGTGTAGGACTTTGCTACATTGAATTTCATGTTATTAGATATGGCCCAGTGTTCTGGTCTATCAAGATCCATCTGGTTCTTGAGCCTATCTTCTTGGGTGTTAGCTGTTCCTGCCAGCTTAGTAACATCTGCAAATTTGGTAAGTTCCCCTTCACAGCTGATCCCAAAATATCTGTTGCTTAGTAAGGCAGTTGTTAAGTGAGCCCTGCTCCATCTTATGACATTTCTTGCCAAAGTCGTTAAGTGAATCACTGCAGTTCTTAAGTTGTCAAATGAATTTGGCTTCCCTGTTGACTTTAGCTGTCAGAAGGTCCTAAAAGGGGGATCATATGACCTGGGATGCTGCAACCGTCATAAATATGCAACTAAACTTCATTTTAATTTTTGCCGATTTGTGTACATTCAAAGTGACAATGAAATCTAAGTCTAAGTTTAAATATGAACCAGTTGCCAAGCACCTGAATTTTTGATCACATACCATGGGGATGCTGCAACAATCATGTGAGAAATGGCCATAAGCTACTTTTTCCAGTGCCGTTGCAACTTTGAACAGTCACTAAATGAACTGTTGTATGTCGAGGAGTACCTGCATTTGCCATCTTGGGCTGTTAAAACAAAGAGCAGCAGCAGCAACAAATGCTGGTTCTCTTGGCAGTTTAATCTTCTAGTAGAGAGGATGTTTTTCACGTCTGCTCTTGGGTTTCACACAATCTAAGGGAAAGTGGAATGGAATAACAGAATAACAGAATTGGAAGGGACCTTGGAGGACTTCTAATCCATCCCCCTGCTTAGGCAGAAAACACTACGCCATTTCAGACAAGTAGTTATTCAATCTTTTCTTAAAAGCTTCCAGTGTTGAAGCATCCACAACTTCTGGAAGCAAGAGTAGAGTAGAGTAGAGTAGAGTAGAGTAGAGTAGAGTAGAGTAGAGTAGAGTAGAGTAGAGTAGAGTAGAGTAGAGTAGAATACAGAATGGAATGGAACAGAACAGAACAGAACAGAGTAGAATAGAATAGAATAGAATAGAATAGAATAGAATAGAATAGAATAGAATAGAATAGAATAGAATAGAATAGAATAGAATAGAATAGAATAGAACAGAGAAGAGTAGAATAGAATAGAGTAGAATAGAATAGAATAGAATAGAATAGAATACAGAGAACAGAATAGAAAACAGAGAATAGAAGAGAAGAGAAGAGAAGAGAAGAGAAGAGAAGAGAAGAGAAGAGAAGAGAAGAGAAGAGAAGAGAAGAGAAGAGTTGGAAGGGACCTTGGAGGTCTTCTAGTCCAACCCGCTGCCTAGGCAGGAAACTCTAGACCACTTCAGACAAATGGTTATCCAACATCTTTTTAAAAACCTTCTAGTGTTGGAGCATTTGCAACTTCTGGAGGCAAGTTGTTCCACTGATTAATTGTTCTAACTGTCAGGAAATTTCTCCTTGTTTCTAAGTTGCTTCTCTCCTTGATTAGTTTCCATGCATTGCTTCTTGTCCTGCCCTCAGGGGCTTTGGAGAATAGATTGACTCCCTTCTTCTTTGTGGCAGCCCCTGAACTTGTTCTTCAGGGGGGAATTAGCTGAAGAAGGCAAGCAAGAAAAAATGCTGATGTTTTTCCTTATTGATGAAACTAAGCTGCATTTCATCAGAGGCTTCAAACGATCTTAAAGTTGATCGGACTTTGTTTTCTTTCCACATATTTGAAACCCCAGGCAGGAAGTCCTAAGATGAGAATTTTATTGAGCTCCTGTTTTCAAAACATGACTTAATATGTCATACATTTAACCCTGGATTATGGGGGTGGGTGAGAAATGTAAACCGCCCAAAGCTGTCTCACGAACAGCAAACAAAAATTGAATTTGGATGACCCAACACTTGAGAGTCTTGTCATTGTACTGCCTAAGAAGTTAAACTTCCTGGAACAAAGGTTGGAGCTGAGACAATCTGTTCTAACTGGAAAACTAGTTGGATCACTTTTTCTCCACTGTTGCCGTGTGGATACAATGAGTTGGAATAAGAGGAAAATTTATTTATCTGAATGTGCAATTCTCTAATTTCATATTTGGGAACCGACGCATAAAATGTAAGCTTGTTAGCATTCAAAATGTACGGCTTTCTGAGTTTTATCATGAGGTTTGTTAACAATTTTTATTTGTTGCTCATATAATCTTTCAATAGCCAATGCTTTAATATTTTTACCCTTCTAATTGTTTTACATTGTCATTTATGCATTGTAAGCCATTCAGAATTGCAGCCTATCAATTAAACATAAAGTATATGACAAAAGTGTATGAAAAGTCAATGTACACTATGGAAAAGTCTGAAGGAGGAAGAACTCCTTCCATTCCTGAGAAAATATAAAAAGGGGAATGTTACAACAATTACAGATAGCCCTCGACTTAGGACCACAACTGAGTCCAAAATTGCGGTTGCGAAGTGAGACATTTCTTCCAAGCAAGACAGTTTTGCCCCATTTTACAGCCTTTATTGCCACAATTGTTAAGTGAATCATTGTAGTTGTTAAGTTAGTAACATGCTTGCTTAGTGATAATCATAGGTTACTAATAAGCAATCAAATCATACTGGGAAACAAATAAAACAATATAAATTGCAAAGATACAGCAACATGGTTACAGTCATAAGTGGGAAGAGATAGGTACTAGGAAGGAAGAGAAGAATAATAGTAATAGAGTCTTAGTAAATAAGTTAACCATGTTGTGGGAATTTGTTGTTTAACAGAGGGATGGCATTCAGGGAAAAACTGTTCTTGTGTCTAGTTGTTCCGGTGTGCAATGCCCTATAGTGTCGTTTTGAGGGTAGAAGTTGAAACAGTTTATGTCCAAGATGCGAGGTGTCTGTAGATGTTTAAGAAAACAAGACTTCAGCAGTAAAGGCAATTTATGCAGAGGAATGCAATTCCACAAGAGTGTTGGGTGGACAAAAATTCGTTTTTATCTCTGTAGCAAGAAGAGTGAAGGAAAGGTTGGAGAACATAAGCCACTGACATGCCATGTTGGAGAAAAGAGTGACAGTGAGGAATGGCCTTGGGTCCAGAAGAGGAGAGCCACAGCTGAGAAGCCACTGGAAGGGTAGACAAGTATGTCTGTTTCCAAGACACGGCTAATTAATCTGTGATAACATGGTCTTAATAGATTGCATTGAGCCAACATAATTGTTCCCAAGGGATCATATTAAGAAGTTATCCAATTGAAATATGAGAGGAAGCCTTGAAAAAGGCAGATCCTGTTGGTGGTGGTGCAGAGAACTGTAAGATGTGATTAATCTTGACATGCTCAATGCACTCATCCATGGTGACCAGCATTCTCCAGTCTGGGGTTTGTTTTTGTTTTTGTTTTGTTTCCCCCTCAGAAGATGGATGATGAGTTATTAGACTTACAGTCTGTTTTCCTCTGAGAGTTCAAGGAAACTTGCAGGGGAATTTCACTTAAATTCCTTATAACAACGATCTTGTGTGTTATGGACTAAGCCAACGCAGCAGTAACAAACCTAAATAGCTTTACTTTGCAGCAGGCTCATAATCCTGCACTCCTCATTGGCCCGCGAATAGCGAGTCGTGATTGGTCGTTTCTGGCCAGTCTGATTGGCTGTTAACGGGCCCCTCTGATTGGACGTTTGTGAAAGTGGTAAACTCAAATCATTGGTTGTTTTGACAGCAGCCAGCTCTATAAAAGAGCTGCTGCTGCCCAAGTATTTGCTCTGTTCTTATTTCACAATAAAGAGATGAAGTCACCGTTCGATGTCTTGTCTCCATTCCTTGTGCCCATGCTCAGGCCTTAACATTGTGAAATAGACAGTTTGTTCCAGACATGATGAAGTCAACCAAAACAGACTTGGGAAGTGAAAGGCAGGCTCCATCCAACAGCTGGTCTCTCTGGACAGAAACTGGATGGAAATCTGGAATGGAGTGGCCTATAAATGTAATTATGAAATAAAACTAAGTTACCCTTGCCAGATAAAGAATTCTATTCTATCAGAGGAACTGAGATAGAGAATGCAACTGAAGGATTGTGAATATGGGGAAGGGCTTCCGGTGAATTTTAAATTTGAACATCTATGCCCTGAATTTTACAGTGAGTTTAGGTAAACTCAACTATTTATTATGCCTAAAAAAACAGCTCTAGAGAGGTAGACTGCTTCAGAAGGTGAAATGTGGCCTATGAGAAAATGAGATAGATAGATAGATAGATAGATAGATAGATAGATAGATAGATAGATAGAGAGAGAGAGAGAGAGAGAGAGAGAGAGAGAGAGAGAGGCAGACTGGCAGACCAGCAGATATGATAGATAGGACCAATCTGGCCTAGTAGTGGTTAAGGTACCAGGCTAGAAACAAGGAATGTGTGAGTTCTAGTCCTGCTTTTGGCATGAAAACTGCCTGGGTGACTTCGGATCAATCACCAGAGCACTGTGAGTTCTAGACATGCCTTTGGCATGAAAATCAGCAGACCAGTTATCCTCTCTGAGCCCAACCCACCTCACAAACTGGTTGTGGGGAAAAGAAGAGAAAGAAGGTCTCCTGGGGATTGGCCCAGTCACCCAGCTGATTTTCATGCATAATATGGAACTAGAACTCTCAAATCTCCCAGTGACTGGCCCAAAATCCCCCAGCTGGCTTTCATGACTAAGACAGGTCTTGAATTCATAGTCACCTGCTTTCTAGCCTGGTGCCTTAACCACTAATTATGCCATTTTGCTTTTCTAAGTATGAAAAAGATTTGGAAAGAAAGAACTATTGAAAAAAGCAAAGTTCTCCATGAATGAGTCCAAACATCTGCCTCTCTGACGATGGGGAGGGAAGTAACCATAAGGACTAGTCTTCTGACCAAAGTACTATTAGGCTATCAAGCACTTCCTATAGAAAGTTAGTAGATGTGCAATCTCTAGCCAGGGACTTTTAACAGATTGACAGAGTTGGAAGGAACCTTATAAGGTCATCTAGTCCAACTCTCTCCCCCCCTGCCCAAGCAGGTGACTCTATACCATTTCTGACAGAGGGTAGTCCAGTCTCTTCCAGACCCATTTGGTCCAAATCGTGTACTACCAGATGTCAAATGAGATTATTCTGGATTAGTGACTGATCAGGTAATAGAACAAGGCTAATAAAGAAGCAAAGAAATCCTAACATGCGAAAATGAATTAAACAATAATATTTATTTGGTCAATAATCAGCAAAATTTAAAAAGAACAAAAACAGAGTGAAGCAAATAAATACAGTGATAGAGTCATAACCAACAAAATATATCACACAGTATAACATTCACTCCTCTATGACTATGTTAATACAGTTGTTAATTGGATGATAAATCTCAAACATGAATAGGTATAAAGTAAAAACTACTGTATGCATCTCCTAACAATTTATGTTTTAAGATGCTGCCAACATTGATGATTTTTTTAATTAGGTCCCATCAAATCATTGTCGGGTCCTAATAATCATATAATTAGAGTCTTCTCATGGGAATGTTAATACAGTTTTTAGAAGTTTAGTTTACAGTTTTTAGAAGTTTAGTTTACAGTTTTTAGAAGTTTAGTTTACAGTTTTTAGAAGTTTAGTTTCTTTTTAAAAATCACTCTTCATTTGTCACCAAATATTCAATGCATCTGATGTGTAAGTTACTCAAGGAGAACATTCTTCAGGCAATGAATAATGTAGAAACTCACTTGCTTTTTGACATATGGAAATTTTTCTGGTATAGTGACTGAAGGAAGTGCTCTAAGATTTTGCATTTTTCCAAAATGATGGTTGACTATGATTAGCTCAATGAGTAATATACTGGATCTGCTGAAAAGGCACTATTTATTTATTTGATTTGTCAATCGCTTACAAGATAATAGGTATAAATATAAACATGAGTAGGAAGGGAAATTACACAGGAAATAGGTACGAATAAATGGGGATAATAGGACAGGGACGGTAGGCACAGTTATGCACTTATGCATGCCCCTTACAGACCTCTTAGGAATGGGGTGAGGTCAATAGTGAATAGTTTAAAACTACTAATCTATCACTAGATTAGTAGTTGACTGGATTGAGTTTGATATATACTTGTTTTCACTACCCTCCAAAGAATGTGAGGAGGATTAATATAACAGAATAACAGAGTTGGAAGGGACCAACTTAACTTACTGCACCTCTGTATGGTTTGCCAATTGCATAGGGGCAGATAGGAAAACACTCTAGAGGGTTAACGTCATTGCCCAGAGGACCACTGGTTGCTCTCTCCCCTCTTTGGAAGAGCTTTATAGCTCCCGCTTCCTTAAGAAAGTTCAAAACATTCTCAAAGATCCATTTCATCCTGGGCGCCCCCTTCTTTTTAACTATTACGGTACAGAGTAATAAAAACAAGGACAAATAGGCTGAAAAACAGCTTCTATGCCAGAGAAGTAGCTCTTTTGAATTCTGCTGTATAGTGCAGTGTTGGGGCGGTGTTGGGGTTTTTTGGTTCAATGTGTGGAGGGTGAAGGACAGGGGTGGGATTCTTCCATTTCACACCTATTCGCTAGAACCGGTTGTTAACATTCTAAGCAGTTCGGAGAACTGGTTGTTAGAAGAAATTACTGGCCTAATCCTGTAAGGAAGGCAGGAAGGAAACATTCTGGTGTTGCTTACAGAAACTACCTCTCCGTTAACCCTTATTATATTCTTGGCAGGACTAGACTTCCTGTCTCAGGAACTTCTCTGGAGTTTTTCCCCCCTCCTTTGCTGGTACTTTGCTTGTGTGGAGTGACCATTCCAAGTTACAATGGCACTGAAAAAAGTGACTTATGACAATTTTTTACACTTATGACTGTTGCAGCATCCCCACAGTCACGAGAGGCCAGGTGAGGAGATGTGTGCCTCGATGTGAGTGATATTGAGTTGGCCACGCCCAGCCAATAACATGACCATCAAGCCATGTCCACCCAGTCACATGACCACCAAAGCCACACCCACCACCTAAGCCACGCCCACAGAACTGGTTGTTAAAAATTTTGAATCCCACCCCAGTGAAGGATGTGTGTTTGTGTTTATTTTCATGGTCATGGTCATAATGTGCACTGAAGATGGTGTTTGATTTCATTTATGAGGTGCAATGACAATAAACTAAACTAAACTAAACCTTGGAGGTCTTCTAGTCTAACCTCCTGCCCAGGCAGGAGACACTGTACCATTTCAGGTAAATAGTTGTCCAGTCTCTTTTTAAAAGCCTCCAGTGATGGAGCACCCACATCTTCTGGAGTCAAGCCATTCCACTGATTCATTGTTCTCCCTAGAGAGAACAATGGACATTTCTCCTTAGTTCTAGGTTGCTTCTCTCCTTGATTCATCTCCCTCCATTGCTTCTTGTCCTGCCTACAGGTTCTCAAAACTGAGGTGTTGTGGGGTTTTTTTTTATATAGCTTAGTTTCTGCTACTTTTTTGAATTTAGAACCGAGGAAAGAGCATTATTGGCATTCACAAGTATGTTCTTCAATTTATTTGTAGTGTTCTCTGCTCTTTAGGGATTTGAAAGGTTTCTGCAACCTGAGTGGAGGAAGCAAAAACTGGAAGGCGAAAGCAAAAAAAAAAAAAAAAAACAGCACAGAAAAAATAATTAAAGAGCCACTGGTATAGGCATCGATGCAAAAGGAAAAATGAAATAGATACCACTTGGCTTGGTTTAGATTGGCAGGTGGGAAGGCAGCTGTTCTGATTCTGTGAGTCTAGGAAGGAAGAAGGGAGATGGCGAAGGAAGGTGGGTGATGCGGAGATAAGACCAAAAAAGACACGGCAAGATGGTTTCAAGGAAAGTTGAAGGCTGTCTCCTCCCTCGGTTCAGCCACGAAGTGGATATTGCGTAAGGCACATCTTCATGCATAGCTGAGTCACACAAACATCATGCCAAGGGTTGGTTGGGTTTATTAGATTTATTTTATTACTTTAATTCAAGGCAGCCAATATGTATAATGCTTCTTCCTCCTCCTCCTCCTCCTCCTCCTCCTCCTCTTCCCCCCCTCCAACAACAACCCTGTGAGGTGGGTTGGGCTTGAGAGAGCGTGGCCAGCCCAGAGTCATTCAACTGGGTTTCGTGCTGGATTTCGGGACTAGAACTCACAGTCTCCTGGTTTTCATCTGGACTCACCCCCTTTTGGTAGAACGACTCTCTAGTCTGCTATAGGTAGTCCTCGACTTACAGCAGTTCATTTAGTGACCGTTTGGGGTTACAATGGCACTGAAAAAAGTGACTTGTGACCAATAAAGGAGAACATTTGTAGCTCAGGATTGAAATGAGGGGTCTTTGGTGCTCTCTGAGCATGGTTGTTTTCTTGCAGATGTTTCATGACCCAAACTAGGTAACATCATCAGGGTTAGTTAGGGCAATGAAACATCTATAAGAGAACAATCAATCTTAGAGAGCACCAAGGACCCCTTTGATGATCCAGGAAGCAGCATACACATAACAAATTCCCAAACGTAAATAAATTTTCTTTAATACCTCCAACGTGGCCTGTTCAATTGTTCTCAGTTAGAGATTAAACTCTTTCCAAAATAGTCTTCAAAAGAAAGAAATACAGTCCAAACTCAAAGAACAGATAGCGAAGAAATAAAAAACCAAAAACAAACCACAGTGAAGGAATTTCCACAACAGACCAGGATAATTACAAACTTCAAGAAGATAACAAGGCACAGTCCATTGGAGAATGCCAACCAAGATAAACATCAGTCAGAAATAAAACACACTTTGCTTCTAGCAACGCTGTGTTTTAAACGCCCCTCCTATATACTATTCCCCCCAGCTGTAGCCAATGAGGGGGGGTCATGGCCGCTTCCTCTCCTGTAAGCCACCTTGTTCCCTTCTCCGTTCCTCCCTGCATGCCCTAGGATGGAGAGGGGATGGGCCTGGGTCTTCCTCTGACTGCCCAGCCAGCCTCTGCCCTTCCCCAGCCTCTGGAGCTACACTTCCTGCTCTCTCTCAGAGACAGTCTCCAACAGGGGCACGACAACTATTTTTTACACATACAACTGTTGTGGCATCCCCATGGTCACATGATCAAAATTCAGATACTTGACAAATATTTATGATATTTATGATCCCCAGGTCATGTGATCCCCTTCTGATAAGTTAACTTCACTTAAATTATTACCAATTTAGTAACTGAAGTAACTTAACTTAAGTTTTACTAAGTGTAGTCCTTAATGGAACTGCATCCACATGGAGGGAAGTATACAGTGGGGTACAGTGGTGGGATTCAAAAAAAAATTATTATCAGTTTTGTGGGTGTGGTGTGGCTTGGTGGGTGTGGCAGAGGAAGGATACTGCAAAATCCCCATTCCCTCCCCACCCCACTAACCTGCTTTCCAGCTCCATTCTCTTGTGCAGGGCAACCAAAGAAGACCCAGCCAATCAGCTGGGACTCGGGAGGCAGAGAAGAAATGAGGTGAAGCCAATCAGAGGTGGGATTTGCCTGTTCTCTAAACTATTAAAAATTTCCACTACCGGTTCTCCAGAACTGGACAGAATCTGCTGAATACCACCTCTGGTGGGGTACCCTCAGGCCCTGTTTTAGGCCCAGTACTCTTCAATATCTTCATCAATGACTTGGACAAGAGAATAGATGGGAAGTCATCAAATTTGCAGATGACACCAAGCTAGCAGGAATAGTCAACATTCCAGATTCAGAAGCTAGGCTTAAGATATAGAAGGATCTTGACAGAATTGAGCGTTGGGTGCTATCTAAGAAAATGAAATTCAAAGGTGAAAAAAGTAAGGTTCTATTTTTAGGTAAGAAAAACAAAATGCCCAAGTACAGTATATATGCTACCTTGCTCAACAGTAGTAACAGTGAGAGGAATCTAGTGGACAATCATTTAAATATGAGCTTGCAGTGTGCTGCAGCTGCCAAAAAAGCCAATATTTTTAGGCTGCATTAATGAAGGGATAGAATCAAGATCGTGTAAAATGTTAATACCATAGTAAGACTAGACTTGGAATATTGCATCTAGTTTTGGTCCCCACAATGTAAAAAAGATGTTGAGACTCTAAAAAAGATGCAGAGAAGAGCAACAAAGATGATTAGGGGACTGGAGGCTAAAACATATGAAGAACGATTGGGTATGTCTAGTTCAATGAAAAGAAGGACTACGGGTGACATGATAGCAGTGTTCCCGTATCTCAGAGGTTACCACAAAGAGGGAGTCAGCTTATTCTCCAAAACCCCTGGCAGCAGGACAAGAAGCAATGGGTGGAAACTAATCAAGGAGAGAAGTAACTTAGAACTAAGAAGAAATTTCCTGACAGTTAGAACAATCAATCAGTGGAATGGCTTCTTCCAGACATTGTGGTTGCTCCATCACTGGAGGTTTTTAAGAAGAGATTGAACATTGTCTGAAATTCTATAGGGTTTCCAGTCTAAACAGGGGGTTGGACTAGAAGACCTCCAAGGTCCTTTCCAACTCTCTTATTCTATTCTACTAATGACTGCTGCATTCACTGAATGACCATCGCAAAAATGCTTGCAAAATCAAGCAGGGTCACTTGTCACTGGTCCCACTTGTCATGATTTATGATTGAAATGGTAGGCTCAATTATGTAATATGTTGAGGTCTACCTGTATCTTTATTCCATTACAGGTGAAAGAAAAGGAGACCCTGTGGATTTTATTCCACAAATCATTGCCGACTCTAGGGGGCAGTGATCTTCTCTATTTCAAGGCCATTGAGCCAGCGCTATGCAAAAGGCTTCTCCATGGTCATGTGGCCAGCATGATGACACTGAGCGCTGTTACTTTCCCACCGAAGTGATATCTATTTATCTACTCGCATTTGCATGCTTTTGAACTGCTAGTTTGGCAGGATGGGGACTCACCCAGTCATGTGGAGCTGGGATCTCGAACTTGGACTGCCAGCTTTCAAGGCCACAAGCCCAGCATCTTAACCACTGAGGCGCTATGCTGCCCCTTCATGCTATTATACAGAGGGAAGAAAATCAAAGCTATTTCAATAGTAAACCACTGCTGCTAAATTCTTTGCATGATGTCATAAAATGTATGCATTGATAGAGGAACATACCATCTATATTTAGTGGTACTTTGGTTATAATTATAGTATGACCTCTCACATCCACCACCATCTTTAGACTATGCTGTAGAACAGGGGTTGCCAACCTTTTGGACCTCAGGAACCACCAAATGCATAATTTTAAATCCCGTGGACCAGAGACCCTGGGAATTTTTTAAAAAAAAGTCCGCAGGAAAATTCCCCATCCCGTTTTCCTACTGATTGATCATTCTTTACCATCTCCAGCTCTTTTCTTGGGGGGGGGGGGGTTGGACAGAGAGACTTTTGGCTTCATGGAAGGAAAGCAGCAGAAGCAGCAGAAGTCTTTCTTTCTCTCCCCCAAACTCCGCCAGAGATGAGTCTTTGCTGGCGCAGCCACTTGGAGCAGGAGGCCTTGCAGGGTTCCAAAGACTCATTTCTGGCAGAGTTTTGGGGAGAGAAAGAAAGACTTTTGCTGCTTTCTTTGTATGCAGCCAAAAGCAGAAGAAGAAAGAAGCAGAAAGAAGCAGCCTGGTGGCCAGGTGAGGCACGTGGGGTGAGGGGGGAAAGTTCCTCCCATCACTCCATGTTGTTCGCAATGCAAGGGACGCAAGCCTTGTGTGTTCCCATGGGCCATGTGGGAAGTGCAGCCTTGTGTACAGCCTGGATTAATTGCTTTGGGGGGGTGTCATTTCTCTGCGGACCACCAAAATTTTCTTGCAGACCACCAGTGGACCCCGGCCCACTGATTGGCGACCACTGCTATAGAAGAAGGTGAAAACCAAAATGGAATTAGAAAATGTCAGTGTGATTCCCCCCCCCCCCCCAGTTCCTGTTCAAGAAAGAAACAAGGAAGTAGGGGTAGGTATATAGGAGGTTATAAATTGCCTTGAGGCCATCAATGTGCTTCTTGGTTGTTAAACTAAAAATAAATTGGAATTCCATGCCAAGTTCACATGGAAACTGGCCCAAGTATATCTCAAGGTAACATTACTTAATCATGTGGATGAAAAAAATTGAACAGCATCTTTTCATCGGGGAAGGAAGAGGTGGGGCACATCCTCTTGGGTGATTATTTTGGTTCAATAATGACACATGCACAAAGGTTTGTTATATTCAGGTAGCCCACTCTTCTAGTAGCATAGGCATTACAGGTGTCGTTCAGTATTTCTAGCAATTGTGTAATCAGCAGCAAATACAAATACAGAAGAGCATCAGATGCCAGCAGAAGAGAGGTGTGCAGCTATTGACCTCAGAGGGCCTGTGTGTGTGTGTGTGTGTGTGTGTGTGTGTGATTTGCTTCTCAAAATAGGCAAGCCACGGAGAAAGGTAGAACAAATATAACATAAGAGATAAGGTAACCTTTATTGTCATTTTTTAGTGTGAGCCCAGTGACACAGATTCAAAATGAAAATCTGTTGCCTGCTCTCAAAAGAAAGTACATGTCAACCCATACATATAGATAACACACAAATACAAATGCTACACAGAGAGAGAACAGAGACAAAGACAGAGAGAGAGAGACAGACATGTTCTGCTTCGGATATGCCAGGTAACATTGAAAATTGTGAGAAGTACTTCCTGTCAGGTCCAAACCAAGGATGACACTGTGAAATCCAATCAAGTCCAATTCTTTATTTGTTTACACCTGCAGACAAATTCCTGTTTTTCCGAAAATGTTGGAAGTGACGAAACGGGGCTAGTTTTCAGCTTGCGGAAGCCTGCAGAAACCTTCCTCAAGCATTTGGGAGGCCGAAAAAGGCCTCAAACCCACCGAAAATCAGCTGTGAGGCACCGTGCAGGTAAGGGGGCAGCAGGGAGTCGGTGGGTGGGTGGGGATTGTGCGCGCATGTGTAGGGGACGTGGTGAGGGGCACACATTGCCTTCTGGGTGCTGGCATGCGAGTGCAAGCATGCAAGCACATGCACAATTTTTGGCACAGGAGCCCCAAAAGGTTAGCCACCACTGTCATGTTGTATCTCTCACAGTAAAAAACTACAGAGGCAGCAAGTAGGTTACCACAATTCTTCTAAGAATTCATTGACAAAAGATATTGGACCCCAGGTCCATATTCTCTGTCTAAATATAGAAAGTTTAAGCAGAAATAAATACATTTTCTTCTTCCATGCAAAAACAGGAGCACCACACAATCAAGAATGAACAAAAGAGCGAAATAAGTCTGCCACTGTTGTCGCTTTTGTGAAGCAGAAGGCAACTACGTCTCTTGCGCTCTCTCTCACAATTGCTCTGCTGGTTTTCCTTTTATTTATTTATTTTTTGAGGAGGGGAGGGGAGGGGAGGGAGAAGGGTAATTGGGAACGATTTGGAAAGCAAAAAGTTTTGCGAAAAGCCAAAATGTTCAATCTGGCCCCGGAGGAGTCCTGCTGCTATTAATCAGTACCTCACTTTCGTTTCAGAATCCTATTCTGTGAAAACTATTATTCGCCCACTGCCAATCTTAACGATGCAACTTCTCACTTGTGTATTTCAGCTCCCCTCCTACATCCCAGCATGAAATGCCATGGCTAGGATGAAAGATGGCTACTTTCCATCAAAGTCTGAAGTGGGTTGGTAAGGCTGGTTTAAAGGCACCGGCGAGCTCTCCTGCGCAATTACAGCCCCATTGTTTTAAATGCGTTAATCAATGCAATCCTCAGGTGGTTCATCTGGACTTAAACCCTCAAAGAAGGCCGGAATGCTTTCTCTTGTGCATAATAGCTATGAAGCCAGAGGCAAAACCTTCCCTCAACAGCAGGATTTATTTTATTTTTTTATCTCTGGCAGTCAAAGATACATTAATAATAATAAATATCAATTCCAAATTTGGAGATGATATGAGTATCATTCCATTCCATGATGATGGAGCTGGTTCTTCTGAGAGAACAAACTTTTGTTCCTCTCTAAAATTCAGGCAAGGGCTCAACAGGTTGAAATTATTTACTGATTGATTTGATCTGCTTTTATTACTTTAGAAAGAACTCAAGGTGGAGAACACACACATATCATAGGAGTTATTCTTCCTCTTATTTCCTCTACAATAGTTCTCTGAAGTGGGTTGTGCTCAACAGTAGGATCCTACCTGTTCCACTACCAGTTCTGTGATCACGTGCACATACACACACACACACACACACAGCTTTCTACACACCAGCTGAGGCCTGTAGCATCAATCAGCTGAGAGGATAAAGGAAAAGTACAGTGGTGGGTAGGAGGGCTGATCTTGCGCTTTTCTGTTCTTTCTCCTCTGCACTGATTGTCAAAGGCTTTTTTCCCTCCTCTAAGAAGATTGTTGGAGGGTTTTTTTTTTCACAACTGGTTCAGTTGAACTGATCTGAACTGGTAGCACAGCACCACTGGTTGGGCTGAAAGAGAATGACTGGCCCAAAGTCACCCAGCCAGCTTTCATGCCTAATGTGGGGGGACTAGAACTCTCCGTGGGGGGACTAGAACTCTCCGTCTCTGGGGATTGGCCCAAAGTCACCCAGCCGGTTTTCATGATTAAAGTGGGACTAGAATTCACAGACTCCTAGTTTCTAGGCCAGCACCCTTGTCAACTGAAAATTCAGGCATAAGGACAGGTAAAATTGGCAAATCGATGGATAACTAACTGTATTTTCCAAAGAGAACCACCATGTTGCATGGAAGTATATTACGAAAAAGCAAATGCAAGGATCATACAGTGGGGAAAGCATCCCATTGGGTGGGTTTCCTGGCAGAATCCTGGCTGAGGGATTCATCCTTACAGGTCAGACTTTGTCTGGTGTTATTGTTGCTTAACAATTGTCAGAGTCGGTTCCAAATATAGTATGAATCCCAAAAAGGGCAGTGGCAACAAGCTCCTTTGAAACTCTGCCATTCGAGGAAGTGAAGAATGAACAACTCTCATCCGAACAATCTGTCATAGCGACCAAGCAGAAATAATTATGACACATCACAAAAATCGCACCCAAGTAGAAATATGGTATCCAAGCCAGAAACATTCAGATTGAAAAAAAAATGTTCTACTTCAGTGTTTCTCAACCTTGGTCGCTTGAAGATGTAAGGACTTCAACTCCCAGAATTCTCATCCCTGAGGAATTCTAGGAGTTGAAATCCATAAACCCAGGAATGGGCTGCAAGGTGTTCGCAGGGGTTCGTGGGAGCCTCTAGCTAAAATTCTGAGCAGTTCTGAGAACCCCCAAATCCCACTCCTGGCTGGCCCCATCCACTCCACCCTGCCCCTCCCATGAGTCCCCACGCAGCCCGTTTTGGATGCAAGTAAGTGCAAAGTATACACGGAGGCTTGGAGAGGTTGAAAACAGGCCTCCAAGAAGTTTGGGAAGGATGGAAATGGGTCTGTTTCCAACTTCCAGAGAGCCTCAGAGCCCAGAGTGGCCGTTTTTGCCCTCCCAGAGGTGAGAGGAAAACCTGGGGAGAGCAAAAAGCCCCCCCCCCCCTTGGTGCAGGAGGCCAACTAGGCCACAGCCACCGTAGCCAAAGCCACCCAGAAATCAGGCAGAGAACCCTTTGCTAAAATTTTTGAAGCCCACCTCTGGGTAAATCTTCAAGCGGCCAAGGTTGAGAAACATTGATCTACTTCCTTTCTTTCCTTTTCTAGTTTTCAGTTGAACATACACACACAAACACACGCACGAGGAGAGAGACTGAAAAGAAACACACGCTAAAAGCACGCACCATTAGAAAGCCTTGTCCACTTTTTATCTCTTAGTCTCGAAGTACAAAACAAGAGGATAAATCATTCTTAGCAAACTTTTGTTACACAGAGTAACTGGGATTTAATCCTTCCAAGTACATTTTCTGCATGCAGCATTTAGCCTAATACAGGTTAAAAACAACGGCTGGTTCTCTGCTGAGAGCTTTCCTTTCCCCTTTTCACCCCTTATGTTTGAAAACAATTGCAGGAACTGTGTGCCAACAGAACAAATGTCTGAACGGAGTATTAAATGGAAATTATCAGCTCCGGGAGGAGAATGCACATTTTGCAAAAGGGTGTGTGTTTGTGTGTGTGTGTGTGTTTAATTGTGTCTTAACTGGGTATGCCATCCAGAGTCACATGCCAGAGAGATGGGTAACCACATAAATTTAATAAATGAATAAAAATTGTTGTTCAGTCTCAAAGTCATATCCGATTCTTTGGGACCTCATGAATTTTAGCCTGCCAAGCCTCCTGTGTGCTCCACTATGTCCCAGAGTTTCATGTTCGTTGCATTGATAACATTATCTAACCAACTCCTCCTCTGCCATTCCCTTCTCCTTTCGCCACCTGCCTTTCCCAACACCAGGGTCCTCTCCAAGGAATCCTCTCTTCTCATGTGGTGGGCTTCAGCTTCAGTCTCGGTCAGTGGTGGGATTCAAATTTTTTTACTCCCGGTTCTATGGGCGTGTCTTGGTGGGAGTGGCAGCGGAAGGTTACTGCAAAATCCCCATTCCCTTCCCACCCCACTAACCTGCTTTCCAGCTCCGTTCTCCTGTGCAGGGCAACAAAAGATCAGCTGGGACTCGGGAGGCAGAGAATAGGTGGAGGCGGGGCCAGTCGGAGGTGGGATTTGCCGGTTCTCTGAACTACTCAAAATTTCTGCTACTGGTTCTCCAGAACTGATCAGAACCTGCTGAACACCATCTCTAGTCTCGGTCCTTTCAAACAGCAGTCAGGGGTTTGTTGTTGTTGCTGTTGTTGTTTTGGCCATGTATATGTGTACGTTCGAACTAGACTGATGTTTCTCTGTGTTATATATGCGTGTATATGTGGGCACATAAATAATGGTTATCCTTTGAGAGCTGAAATGCCACAAAATTTCATTTGAATGCGTACTGATTAGTCTACATTTAAAGTGACAATAAAGTTCAGTTCTATTTTATTCTGTTCTGTTGTTCTATTCTATTCTATTCTGCTCTGCTCTGATCTTGTCCTGTCATCTCTCTTCTCCTCTCCTCTCCTCTCCTAACCTATCATATCTTCTATCCTCCTCTGCCTCTCCACTCCTCCCCTACCCTCTGTTCTATCCTATCCTATATTCTGTTCTATTATATTCTGTCCTGTCCTGTCTTCTATTCTATTCCATTCCATTCTATTATTATCTGATCTGATCCGATCCGATCCAATCCTATTCTATTCTTATCCTATTCTAATTATATTCTGTTCTATTCTACCCTACCCTAGCCTCTGTTCTGTTCTGTTCTGTCCCCTCCTTTCTTTTCCTCTTCTATCTTCTATCTTCTATCTTCTATCTTCTATCTTCTATCTTCTATCTTCTATCTTCTATCTTCTATCTTCTATCCTATCCTATCCTATCCTATCCTATCCTATCCTATCCTATCCTATCCTATCCTATCCTATCCTATCCTATCCTATCCTATATTCTGCTATGTTCTGTCCTGTCTCCTATCCTTTCCTCTTCTATCTTCTATTGTATCTTATCCTATCCTACAGTCCAAATCTCACAGCTTTACATTATTACTGGGAAAACTACCGTGTTTCTCACATAATAAGGCCGGGCCTTTTTTTTTTTTTGACCCCCGAAAAAATGGCTAGGCCACCTCAAAGAAAGGCCAGGCGGGCGGCTGCGGAACAGCAGCAGCGGGTCCGAGCTGCTCGCAGCGGAAACAGCCACCACCCTTAGCCCGATGCGGGGAGAACGACCAAGGTTAGCGTCCGCCAGCCCATCCTTCCTGTCTTTGGAGGCATCTGCACTGAGCGCCTCCGCAGCCAGCCTAGCCACGCTGCTTCCGACCGACTCCTCCGGGCGAGATTTGGGAACGAGGGGCAGGAGGAGGCATGCACGCACCCGCAGCTCGCTTTCACAGGTCTACCCAGCCCGCACGACTCTGGTGCGGCCCTGGTGAGCAGCGAGCACCTTCCCGCCAGAACCTCCGCTCATCCTACCAGGGCCGCGCAAGAGCTGTGGCTAGGCTGGCCATGGAGGCACTCAGTGCAGGTGCCTCCAAAGGTGGGAAGGACGGGCTGGCGGGCGCTAACCTTGGTCGTTCTCCCCGCGTCAGGCTAAGGGTGGTGGCTGTTTCCGCTGCGAACGGCTCGGATTCACTGCTGCTGCTCCGCAGCTGCCTGCCTGGCCTTTTTTGAGGTGGAAGAGCTCGCTGGGCTGAAGGGACCGGTGCATCAGAGGCGCGCAGTGTAGGGAGGTCGGGGAGGAACCGAAGAGGCCCCAGGAGATTAGCCTCCCCACGTGGGGTTGGGCTGCCCTCTCAGGCAGGGGAGGCTTTGTAAAGTAATTCGCTTTACCTTCGAAAGCAAAGGGAAGACGGGAGCGCCTGAAGCCAAGTGTCTCCTCAGGGCTCCGGTTGCAGGGAGGAGCCCTGACTGGCCACACGTGGCTGCGCCAAACGCTGCGGCGTTGCTCTAGCGCTGCGGCAGCGAGGGAGAAGGGGCAGCAAGGGAGAAGGGAAAGCAACAGTGGAAGGTCTCCCGATATGAAGTGCCCTACCAACGCAGGCAGCACCATATCCGGACAGGCAACAAAAGTACTTCCTAAGGGCAAGTCCCCCCTGCCATTCCCTCCCATTTCACATGTTTAATATGGGGCTTAATTTGGGGGGAGGGGCTTAATTTGATTTAATGCCAATAAAACATTGGTGGAGGCCGTATTGTTGGAGAAACACGGTGTACATTTTACAAACAGACAAACAGACAAATAAAGTCCTTAAAAACAAACAAAGGTACATGCATGCACACAAAAGAGAGAAAGGCAGAGGGAGGAAGCATCTTCTGGAATTCTTTCCAAAACTTTCATAACAGTCACGTGACCAAGAAAGAATAAAGACATTTTGAACGAAAGTGTCAGCAATATTCTGAGCCCCTGCCACCTCTCTCTTCCCTGTAAATACATCGGGGGAAATTTGTGCATTTTTATTTTACTGGAGCCCACAGTCAGACTAAGCAACATTTCAAATGTAATTTTGCTATGGGTGAGTTTCTCTTGTCATGCCAACTTTGCTCTTGTTCTGCAACGGTGGCAAATATCTGTAGCTCGGGTGTAGGATGAGAGTGGAGGTTAATTCTCCAGGCTTGTGGGTTGGTTTCTGAATGTTTTGTTAAATGGATGGGTAACATCTTCAGCAGAGTTTAGGGTATGTCATTGTCAGCATTCTGTTTATAAGAGCTTCGGGTGTGGGTGTGTCAAGTGAGGGTCTTGTGATGCGTCAAGTGTGAGTCATCAATGAGTCTTGTGATGAGTGTTGTGAGGAAGTTACATCAGGTCAGAGTCATTGGGAGGTGAACTGCTGGTGTGTGGAGGGTTGCGTGGGTTGGTTGAGGGTGGGTGCTGTCTCTGATGGGTTGTGCAGTTGATTTGGATCCTGAAGGGTTCCGTAGGCTGGTTGTAGGTCAATGTGTCTGTTGATGGAATTGCTTGTGGAGTGCCAGGCTTCAATCAACTCAAGAGCATGGTAGGGACTGGAGGCTAAAACATACAATGGACGGTTGCAGGAAGTGGACATGGCTGGTCTAGTGAAGAGAAGGACCAGGGAAGACATGAGAGCAGTCTTCCAATATTTGAGGGGCTGCCACAGAGAGGAAGGAGTCAAGCTATTCTCCAAAGCACCTGAAGGCCAAACAAGGAATAATGGATGGAAACTGAACAAGGAGAGAGATTCAACCTGGAAATAAGGAGAAATTTCCTGACAGTGGGAACAATCAACCCATGGAACAGAAGTGGCTTTCAGAAGTTGTGGGAGCTTCATCGCTGGAGGCTTTCAAGAAGAGACTGGACTGCTATCTGTCAGAAATGGTGTAGGGCCTCCTGCTTGGACAGGGGGTTGGACTAGATGACCTCCAAGGTACTTTCCAACTCCGTTAATCTGCTAAAAATTGTGATTTGTTTAATAACCGTGGCAAAAAAGGGTTGTAAAATTGGGCACAACTGACTTAAGAATAACTTGCTTCCTAACTGTAATTCAAGTTCCAATTGTGGCTGTAAGTTAAGGACTACCCATATAGGACGTTGTAAATCTTCTCTTTTTGGAACAGATCTATTTTAACCTAATGCAACAAATCCCTGTTACAGGCATACAAATGTTCCTTTTGTCTGCCTTGAACCTTCCCACACCCTAATCCCTAGCTTCATATAATGATTCTTGTTTTTATGAGACAGGAATTAAAACACCTCTGTATATATGTTCTCCAAAAACATTTCAGAATCGGCATTTTGCACATATTTGTAAATTTTATAAACATCTCTCATGTCTTCTTTTATTGTGCACAACATTCAAAGTGATACATATCTCTGCTTTTACTTCTATTTATATCTCAGTCTATATTTATCATATTGATTCAGTTGGAGAAATCAATTCAATTCTTCTCAGCCACCCAAACTGAATTATCAGATTGATCTGAATGGGTCCATGGAACTGGTTTCCTTTAAAAAAAATTCTTGCACCTGCCTATAAATCAGAAATATTTTGAAAACTTTTTGTTCAGAGGTGGCATTCAGCAGATTCTAATCAGTTCTGGAGAACCAGTAGCGGAAATTTTGAGTAGTTCGGAGAACTGGCAAATATCACCTCTAACTGGCCCTGCCCCCATCTATTCTCTGCCTCCCGTTGAGTCCTAGCTGATTGGCTGGGTCTTCTTTTGTTGCCCTGAACAGGAGAACAGAGCTGAAAAGCAGGTTAGTGAGTTGGGGAGGGAATGGAGATTTTGCAGTATCCTTCCCCTGCCATGCCCACAGAACCGGTAGTAAAAAAAATTGAATCCCACCACTGATTTTGTTCAATTCAACAACTGAAATTGATTTCCCAAATTGACTCAGAGGTTAAATCAAACTTCCTTCAAACTGGATGTTAAATTCAAATATATGTATTCCTTTCCAAATACTTATATTTTGATGACATGGCTGTTTTAAAAAAAAATGCAATTAGGCTGCATCACCAGAAGTGTAATTTCCAAATTTGGGGAAAAATAATTTCAATCAATCAAATTCCATGATCCCATCTTAAATTTCTTGTCCAAATTGGACACCATACTTAAAAAAAAAAAGATCCAGAGTATCTGGAAGAGACCTGTATACTGCATGAGTCAAAAAGGGGGCTGTGAAAATATTTACAGACCCCTCATATCCTGGACAAAAATTGTTTCTACTCTCAAAATGATATTATAGGGCATTGCACACCATAACAATTAGACCCAAAGACAGTTTTTTCTTGAATGCCATCACTCTGCTAAACAACTAATTCCCACAATACTGCAGAGGTGATATGCAGCAGGTTCTGACCAGTTCTGGAGAACCGGTAGCGGAAATTTTGAGTAGTTCAGAGAACCAGAAAATCCCACCTCTGACTGGAGATTTTACAGTATCCTTCTCCTGCCACGCCCACCAAGCTACGCCCACAGAACCGGTAGTAAAAACATTTGAATCCCACCACTGCAACACTGTCAAACTATTTACTAAGACTGTATTACTATTATTCTTCTCATCCTTCCTATTACCTATCTCCTTTTCTACTCACAACTAAAAATTTATTGCTTTTATCTTTACGATATACACTGCTCAAAAAAAATAAAGGGAACACTTAAACAACACAATGTACCTCCAAGTCAATCACACTTCTGTGAAATCAAACTGTCCGCTTAGGTAGCAACACTGACTGACAATCAATTTCACATGCTGTTGTGCAAATGGAATTTACAACAGGTGGAAAGCATAGGCAGTTAGCAAGACATCCCCAATAAAGGAGCGGTTCTGCAGGTGGTGACCACAGACCACTTCTCAGTTCCTATGCTTTCTGGCTGATGGTTTGGTCACTTTTGAATTCTAGCGTTGCTTTCACTCTAGTGGTAGCATGAGACGGAGTCTACAACCCACACAAGTGGCTTAGGTAGTGCAACTCATCCAGGATGGCACATCAATGCAAACTGTGGCAAGAAGGTTTGTTGTGTCTGTCAGCATAATGTCCAGAGCATGGAAGCGCTACCAGGGGACAGGCCAGTACATACAGGAGACGTGGAGGAGGCTGTAGGAGGGCAACAACCCAGCATCAGGACCACTATCTCTGCCTTTGTGCAAGGAGGGACAGGAGGAGCACTGCCAGAGCCCTACAAAATGATCTCCAGCAGGCCACAAATGTGCATGTGGCTGCTCAAACGATCAGAAACAGACTCCATGAGGGTGGTATGACGGCCGATGTCCACAGGTGGGGGCTGTGTTTACAGCCCAACACCATGCAGGACGTTTGGCATTTGCCAGAGAACACCAAGATTGGCAAATTCGCCACTGGTGCCCTGTGTTCTTCACAGATGAAAGTAGGTTCACACTGAGCATATGTGACAGACGTGACAGGGTCTGGAGACGCCGTGGAGAATGTTCTGCTGCCTGCAACATCCTCCAGCATGACCGGTTTGGCAGTGGGTCAGTAATGGTGTGGGGTGGCATTTCTGTAGGGGGCCGCACAGCCCTCCATGTGCTCACCTGAGGTAGCCTTACTGCCAAGAGGTACTGAGATGAGATCCTCAGACCCCTTGTGAGACCATATGCTGGTGCGGTTGGCCCTGGGTTCCTCTTAATGCAAGATAATGCTAGACCTCATGTGGCTGGAGTGTGTCAGCAGTTCCTGCAAGACAAAGGCATTGATGCTATGGACTGGCCTGCCCGTTCCCCAGACCTGACTCCAATTGAGCACATCATGTCTCACTCCATCCACCAATGCCACGTTGCACCACAGACTGTCCAGGAGTTGGGGGATGCTTTAGTCCAGGAGATCCCTCAGGAGACCTTCCGCCACCTCATCAGAAGCATGCCCAGGCATTGTAGGGAGGTCATACAGGCACGTGGAGGCCACACACACTACTGAGCCTCATTTTGACTTGTTTGAAGGACATTACATCAAAGTTGGATCAGCCTGTAGTGTTTTTTTTCCACTTTAATTTTGAGTGTAACTCCAAATCCAGACCTCCATGGGTTTCTAAATTTGATTTTCATTGATAATTTTTGTGTGATTTTGTTGTCAGCACATTCAACTATGTAATGAACAAAGTATTTAATAAGAATATTTCATTCATTCAGACCTAGGTTGTCTTATTTTTGTGTTCCCTTTATTTTTTTGAGAAGTGTATATTGTTATAGTTTCCTAGTATTATTTATGTTGATTGCTTATTTAGTATCTTTTGACTATCACTGTGTTGTAACTTACGATTCATGATGAATGTATTTATGACAGCTATGATCATGATTTATCATTTATATCTTTTATGTACACTGAGAGCTTATGCAAATTCCTTGTGTGTTCAATCACACTTGGCCAATGAAGAATTGTGTTCTATTTCTATTTTATTTTTATTTCTATTCCTATTCTATTCTATTCTATTCTATTCTATTCTATTCTATTCTATTCTATTTCTATTTCTATTTCTATTTCTATTCTACTCGCTATGCTATGCTATTCTATGCTATGCTATGCTATCCTATGCTATGCTTTGCTATCCTATGCTATCCTATGCTCCTCTGATCAGCTCAGGAGAACAGGTTGGAAAGCTTCCTTCCTCTAAAGAAACAGGGTTCAGAGTTCAGAAGAAGAGGAGATAATGCTCTGAAGAGTTCTTGGTGCTCTGGGCATTACTCGAAAAGGTGGGTATGAAGCTAAAAGAAGGGACTTGTTCTAAAATGAGAGCTCTGAAGAAAATTTTGCTCTGCCAAGCCAACAACAATTTGGGAACTAAAAAGGGGTTCCACATTAGCTAAAATTCTTTATATTGAAGGGAGTGTTGGAAGTTAAAACACACCCCACTCCTAGAAAAATGAAACATTTTAGGATATATTAAAAAGGCAGAATATTTCCCCTAAAAGAGAAGTAGAAACTCAGAAAGGCAGAAACTCAGCTCTCCCATCTTTGTTAATGGTCCATTAAGGTGTGGACCAGTTTATTCTACATAACAAAGACATACCTCCTTTAGACAGAGCCATTTCATTGCCCTTCACTGCACCACCCACCAAGTTTCAACCAAACTTAGCACACAGGCAACCTACAAAGCTTGGTATGACCTCTGACAGCAACCAATCAGGATACTCTTCCTGTGCCCCAGGAAGTTCAAAGCCAGAGAGGGTATAAAACCAGGGACTCTCGGCATCCATTCCCTTTTTTCACTCAGGATCTCCATTGTCATGTATGCAAATGGACTACTCGAAATCCCCGTGCCTTGATTGGCTAAGGCGCGGGGATTTCTGATTGGCCAGGCGAGCCGCGCCTGATTGGCCCGATTGGAGTCTCCCGCGATTGGTTAAAGCCAAGAGCGGGAGACTTGAATCGCTGCCATTGGCCGCGGCCGCCGAAGCCAAAGATATAAAAGCCGCAAGCTTTTTGTCTTTGGCGGTTCGGTTCCACCAGTGTTAATAAAGAGCTTGAATTGAAAGTCACTGACTACGAGTCTTAATTGCGGATACGACACTGGCGACGAGGGTGGGATCTCGCCTTTGAACCGAACCCCGTATCCGTTTAAGAACCAGCGACAGCGAAGATGGCGAAAATAGCACCGCCCGCTCCCTTCAACCCCGCCGCCGAGGACTGGGAATCGTACTCGGATCGATTCCGGATGTATCTGGAATGCGCCGGCATGAAGGACGCCCCGGGCCCGCTAAAACGCGCCGTCTTTCTCACACACTGCGGACCAGAGGTCTTCCAGATGGCCAAGGCATTGGCCAAACCAGCAGACGCAACCGCCATAGACTGGGACGTCCTCGAGCCCATACTGAGACGCCATTACGCCCCCGAGGTCCCCATCCTGATACGGCGAAACGAGTTCTACCGCAGAAACCAGAAACCGAACGAGAAATTAAGCGACTTTGTCGCTGAATTACGGCGCCTGGGAGGACTCTGTGAGTTTGAAGGGCTTAATAGTCTCATCAGAGACCGCTTCGTGCTCGGGCTATGGGATCCGACACTCCAGAGCCGACTCATGGCAAAAGGCGACATCAGCCTAGCCGATGCCCTCACTGCGGCCGCAGCAGCAGAAGCCACCCGCACGTCAGCAGACACCATGCGAAGATCTGACGCGAAGGGCGGGAACAACAACCCCGCGAGGCCGGCCGACACCAGAAGCGAAGCGACCGCACACTACGGCGAATACCAATCAACCTCCAGCGCGTCAGATGACGAGGAGGACATACACCGTGTACAAATGGGACGAGGCGAACAGCGAAGCCAAAGAGGTCGCAGGTCGAGGACCAACTGCGCCGGTTGCGGCGGCGACCACCCCAGGTCAGAATGCCGATTCTTCGACGCTATCTGCAGGCATTGTGACCGACGAGGCCACATCGCCCGAGTTTGCCGCCAGAAAAAACCCCGCAGCCCGCCCAAACGGGAACAACTTGACAGGAAGAGAGAAAACTCCCCGCCCAGAGCCAGAGAGCGCCAGCCAACGGGTCGATGGGACCAGAGACAACAATCGCAAAGAAGCAGTGACAGCCGGCGCAAAGAGGAAACCCACCAGACGGTGACCATTGGCCACGCCATTTCCGACGGAGCTAGAAAAGTTCACGTAGAAGTTCACATAGAGGGTCGACCATGTAAGATGGAAGTGGACTCCGGTTCCTACCTTTCTATGATTGCTTGGCGCGAAATCAAGCAACTAGTGCCTACACTACAAAGAAGAAACGTACCTGCCCAAAAAATCATCATAAAAGACTATCAAGGTAATCGCGTTCCGGTAGTGGGCACCAAGAACTTTAACATAACCTACAAAGGCCACACAGAACAACTTCCACTCACAATAGTCGACCGCGACCGCCCTAGCCTGCTGGGGTTACAATGGTTTGCTCCGCTTAACATCGCGCTGACAGGTGTCAACCACGTATCCATGGAAGCTTGGGAACAGCGGCTAACCGAAGAATTCCAGGAGGTCTTCAATGGAGAATTGGGCAAGTACCAGGGGCCCCTTATTTCATTTGATTTAGACCCAAGGGTTCCCCCGAAGCGGCTTAAGCCTAGAAGGGTACCCTTTGCATTAAAGCCCAAAATCGACGAGCAGCTAGACAAGCTCGTCAGACAAGGGGTGTTACAACCGACAGATCACGCCAGATGGGAAACCCCTATAGTGACCCCAATAAAACCAGACGGGTCCGTGAGAATCTGCGGGGACTATAAGGCCACCCTAAATAGCGCGTTGCAGCAAAGCGCCTACCCAGTCCCGGTAGTGCAACATTTACTGCACTCACTGGGAGGGGGCAAAGTTTTTGCTAAGCTCGACCTCGCACAAGCCTATCAACAACTACCTGTGGACGAGGAAACGGCAGAGGCCCAAACAATAGTGACCCACCGGGGGGCTTTTAAATGTAACAGACTTCAATTTGGGGTCAGCGTGGCACCAGGCATCTTCCAGAGCCTGATGGAACGTTTGCTGCAAGGCATCAAGGGGGTGGTGCCCTACTTCGATGACGTATTAGTGGCGGCGCCAAATGAAGCTGAACTAGAAAACCGTTTAAGACAAGTCTTAACGAAATTTAAAGAAACAGGACTTAAAGTCAAACGCGAAAAATGCCAACTTTGTACAAAACAAGTAGAGTTTCTGGGCTACCTCCTAGACCAGCAGGGCATCCACCCCACAACAAAAAAAGTAAAGGCCATCAAAGAAGCCCCCACCCCAAAGTCCAAATTAGAGCTGCAAGCGTTCTTAGGTTTACTAAACTTCTATAATGTCTTCCTACCTCAAAAGGCTACGGCAGCGGAACCTTTACATAGACTCCTGGACAAGAAGGCAGCCTGGACTTGGGGGAGACGGGAACAAACAGCTTTTCAAAAGACCAAAGACCTCCTCACCTCTGATGCCGTCCTAATGCAATTCTGCGAAACCCTGCCTGTAGCTGTCACTTGCGACGCATCACCCTTCGGCGTCGGCGCTGTCCTCAGCCATACCCTCCCAGACCAGAGAGAAGCACCTATCGCATTTTTCTCGAGAACTCTGACTAAACCAGAGCGGAACTATAGCCAGCTGGACAAAGAAGCTTTGGCTATAGTGGCCGCCGTTAAGCGTTTCCACGAGTACCTTTATGGCCGCCCATTCAAAATAGTGACTGACCATAAACCGTTGCTGGGCATTCTCGCGGGAAACCGTCCCACACCAAACATCTTGTCACCCCGGATGACAAGATGGTCTGAATTCCTGGCAGCATACAACTATGAACTGCTACACAAGCCAGGTAAGAAGATATCGCACGCGGACGCTTTAAGCCGTTCCCCCTTACCTGACTCTGACCCTGACCCTGCACCAACAACAAATACCCTGTCCATCGAGTGTTTACCCATTACCGCATCGGACATAGCGAGGGAAACGGTTAAGGACAAACACTTAGCGCCAATCTTACATTGGCTGCAAAAAGGCTGGCCGGAAAAAGACGATAACGAGACTTTTAAACCTTTCCGCCAGCGCCAGACGGAACTTTCACTACTGAGAGGATGTATCCTTTGGGGAGACAGGGTGGTAATTCCGACTAAATTACAGAACAGGGTCCTAGAGATGTTGCACGAGGGTCATCCTGGCATCGTCAGGACCAAAGCCTTGGCCAGGAGTTACGCTTGGTGGCCTGGCATGGACAGACAAATTGAAACATGGGTCGCCAAATGCCACCGGTGCCAGGAGACCAGATCCAGCCCACCCTCGGCACCTATCCGGGACTGGGAGACACCTCGGGGACCCTGGTCCAGAATACATTTAGACTTTGCCGGCCCCACAAATGGCCACACCTTTTTAATCACAGTTGACGCATACTCAAACTGGCTAGAGGTGGCCGACATGAAATCCACCACCACGGAGGCCGTCATTAAAGAACTGTGTAAGCTGTTTGCCACCCACGGCCTCCCAGACGTCGTTGTCTCGGACAACGGGCCACAGTTTACATCCATCGATTTTGAACGGTTCCTGGCAGAAAAAGGCATCCGCCACGCGTTAACGGCACCGGCGCATCCGGCGGCGAACGGTAGGGCGGAGCGGATGGTCCAGTTTACAAAAAAGACCCTCCGGAAAATGGACCACGGGGAGATCAACGACAAGATCAACAGGCTGCTCTTCATACAGCACATCACGCCAAATACAACCACCAACAAGAGCCCTGCAGAGCTCCTGATGGGCAGGAAGCTGCGATCCCCACTCGACCGCCTACACCCAACCTACAACCCGGAACAGCCCCCAGACTCCAGCTCCAGGTATCGGACATTTGAACCAGGCGACCTAGTATACGCCAAAAACATGACGGGGGACCCCCTATGGATCCCAGCCGTCATAACTCAGATCACTGGTCCAAAGTCGTACCGGCTCCAAACCACCGACGGGCGAGCCTGGAAACGACATATCGACCAGCTCCGGTCACGAACATTGACTAACCTCAACCCCCAAGACACGAACCAAGGGGGGAGGGAACACCCGGTTAAACAACCGCAAGAACAAATAAAAATTAAAAACTCACCAGAACGCAGCCTTCACGAGTCACAACCGGAGAAGAACCGTCTGGCCAGCTCTACCGACCCGGAGAAGCCAAGCGGGAGCGGCGGAATCCGCGACTCAACCGACCCGGTAGGCCCAGGCGGGAGCCGCGGCGAAGGAACCGGCCCGATCATCCAGCCGGTTCGATCAGAGGCAGGAGCAGCCAAAAAGATGACCGCCCCTACCGAGATACAACAAGAAAATGAATTGCGCAGGTCATCTAGGACTCGACGGAGCCCCGCCTACCTGCGTGACTACACCACGTGAGAGACCATACCAAGAGGGGAGGGGTGTCATGTATGCAAATGGACTACTCGAAATCCCCGTGCCTTGATTGGCTAAGGCGCGGGGATTTCTGATTGGCCAGGCGAGCCGCGCCTGATTGGCCCGATTGGAGTCTCCCGCGATTGGTTAAAGCCAAGAGCGGGAGACTTGAATCGCTGCCATTGGCCGCGGCCGCCGAAGCCAAAGATATAAAAGCCGCAAGCTTTTTGTCTTTGGCAGTTCGGTTCCACCAGTGTTAATAAAGAGCTTGAATTGAAAGTCACTGACTACGAGTCTTAATTGCGGATACGACATCCATGTAAATCCTGTCCATCATTAAACCATCTTTCCAAACAGCCTCCATGTTTCCAGTGTCTTTCTCATCACTTGGAACTGAGCCTAGAAGGACTCTATAAAGCCTTACTAAGACCACATCTAGAGTTCTGCATTCAGTTTTGGTCACCACACTACAAAAAATGCATTGAGGGGAGAAATGATAGCAGTCTTCCAATATATGAGGGGCTGCCACAGAGAGGAAGGAGTCAAGCTATTTTCTAAAGCAGACAAGGAATAATGGATGGAAACTGAACAAGGAGAGATTTAACCTGGAAATAAGGAGAAACTTTCTGATAGTGAGAACAATCAACCAATGGAACAGAAGTTGCCCTCGGAAGTTGTCACTTGAGACTTTCAAGAAGAGATTGGAGTCCCATCTGTAAGAAATGGTGCAGGGTCTTCTGCTTGGGCAGGGGGTTGGACTAGATGACCTACAAGATCCCTTCCAATTATCTGTTATCTGACATTTCTTCCAACAGGAGTTAGGGAATTGATCTGGTTTGACCTTCTTCAAAACCCTCTCATGGTCAACATTGGCTTCAATGGGTTTGTAAATCCTTTAGCCAAGCAGATCTCAAAAGGCAAAGCAGAGCTAGGTCTGATAAACACTTGGCTGAGAGCCCCTCAGGATAGGTTGAGGCTGTGTGTGGTGTATTCTAGGGAGTAAGGAGGGTCAAAACTTTTCTATTCTGATGGCAGTTAACCTAAATGGCCCACCTAAAGAGACTACCAAAAGTTATTTTTTGGAATAGTTTGAAGTTGGAAAAGCACACTGACTCCTAAATAGCCAGTCCTCCCCTCTTGCACCAGAGGGCAGGACAAAGAAGTAATGAATGGAAGCTTGTGAAAGAAAGATCCAACCTACCGTAGAAGTAAGGAGAAATTTCCTGATTGGGGAGAAACAATTAATCAATGGAATAAGTTGTGCGCATTCCATCACTGAAGATTTTTAAAACGGGGTGGACAATCATTTGACCATAATAGCATGATGGTGTAAATTCTCCCATCTTGAGCAAAGAGTTGGACTAGAAGACCTCTGAGCTTCCCTTCTTCCTTCTGTAGAAAGTTAGCACCCACCCCTCTCCTAGAAAAATGAAGTGTTTTAGGAAATATTTAAAAAGGCAGAATATTATATTTTCCTAAAGGAGAGACATGTTCTTGGAAAACAGCTCCCACCTTTCTTAATAGCCCCAGCAGGACTGGGTCACCCTACCTACAAGACAAAAGACCTTCAGCTGCAGGGTGATGGGATTAAAAGATGGCCCCTTGGGACATAATAGGATTAGCCCTCTACCTTCTAGCAGCAGAGCTCACCACACAAGCTCCTTCATTGCATCACCCAGCAAGCTTCAACCAAGCCTGGGACTCAAGATAGCCTACAAAAGTTAGCCGTGACCTCTGCAGCAACCAATATAATACATTTCATGCACAGGAACAGGAAGCTCAAGGGCAAGGCCCAAGGGAAGGTATAAAAAACCCTCACTCTCCACTTCATGTGGTCAGCTGCCCAGGTTCTCAAACTTATATGGTCCTGATCATCAATAAACCATCTTTCCAATCCGCCTCTGTGTTTCCAATGTCTTTCTCCCCTCTTGGAACTGAACCAGTTTCTTCCAACACTTCCTTCCTTCCTTCCTTCCTTCCTTCCTTCCTTCCTTCCTTCCTTCCTTCCTTCCTTCCTTCCTTCCTTCCTTCCTCCCTCCCTCCCTCCCTCCCTCCCTCCCTCCCTCCCTCCCTCCCTTCCTTGCCCTCATGAAAGGCAAAGAAATGAGCATTAGGGATGCTACATCATTGCAGTACTTGATCTTTGCAAAAACCAGCACCTTCCAGGTTCCATCTTTCTGCAGTGGGGAGCAGAATTTCAACCAGCTGGTATCTTCTTCCTTCTGCAGTGAGGAGGATCTGCAGCAGGTTTTCCCTGCATTAAGCAACTGTCCAATCCTTCCCCCTTGCTCTCTCAACCAGGCTGGACTTTCTTTCTCTTTCCAACTGAGAGAGGACAAGTGAGAAGAGATTCCTACAGGAAGAGTTTGTAATTAGAATCCTAATGACTCCCACTTCAATTCTCTCCAAAGCTCCTCCCTCCCTTCTTCCCTTCCTTTCCTTTCCCTCTTCTCATCCCAATTTCTTTCCTTCTCCCTTCCCTTCCCTCTTCTCTTCTCTTCCCTTCCCCACTTCTCCCTTCCTTTCCCTCTTCTCATCCCGATTTCTTTCATTCTCCCTTCCCTTCCCTTCTCTTCCCTTCCCCACTTCTCCCTTCCTTTCCCTCTTCTCATCCCTATTTCTTTCATTCTCCCTTCCCTTCCCTTCTCTTCCCTTCCCCACTTCTCCCTTCCTTTCCCTCTTCTCATCCCTATTTCTTTCATTCTCCCTTCCCTTCCCTTCCCTTTTCTCTTCTCTTCCCTTCCTCACTTCTCCCTTCCTTTCCCTCTTCTCATCCTGATTTCTTTCATTCTCCCTTCCCTTCCCTTTTCTCTCCTCTTCCCTTCCCCACTTCTCCCTTCCTTTCTCTCTTCTCATCCCGATTTCTTTCATTCTCCCTTCCCTTCCCTTCCCTTCTCTTCCCTTCCCCACTTCTCCCTTCCTTTCCCTCTTCTCATCCCTATTTCTTTCATTCTCCCTTCCCTTCCCTTCCCTTTTCTCTCCTCTTCCCTTCCCCACTTCTCCCTTCCTTTCTCTCTTCTCATCCCAATTTCTTTCATTCTCCCTTCCCTCTTCTCTTCCCTTCCCCTTCCCCACTTCTCCCTTCCTTTCTCTCTTCTCATCCTGATTTCCTTTCATTCTCCCTTCCCTTCCCTTTTCTCTTCCCTTCCCCTTCCCCACTTCTCCCTTCCTTTCTCTCTTCTCATCCTGATTTCCTTTCATTCTCCCTTCCCTTCCCTTTTCTCTTCCCTTCCCCTTCCCCACTTCTCCCTTCCTTTCTCTCTTCTCATCCTGATTTCCTTTCATTCTCCCTTCCCTTCCCTTTTCTCTTCCCTTCCCCTTCCCCACTTCTCCCTTCCTTTCTCTCTTCTCATCCTGATTTCCTTTCATTCTCCCTTCCCTTCCCTTTTCTCTCCTCTTCCCTTCCCCACTTCTCCCTTCCTTTCTCTCTCCTCATCCCAATTTCTTTCATTCTCCCTTCCCTCTTCTCTTCCCTTCCCCTTCCCCACTTCTCCCTTCCTTTCCCTCTTCTCATCCTGATTTCTTTCATTCTCCCTTCCCTTCCCTTTTCTCTCCTCTTCCCTTTCCCACTTCTCCCTTCCTTTCCCTCTTCTCATCCCTATTTCTTTCATTCTCCCTTCCCTTCCCTTCCCTTTTCTCTTCTCTTCCCTTCCCCACTTCTCCCTTCCTTTCCCTCTTCTCATCCCGATTTCTTTCATTCTCCCTTCCCTTCCCTTCCCTTTTCTCTTCTCTTCCCTTCCCCACTTCTCCCTTCCTTTCCCTCTTCTCATCCCGATTTCTTTCATTCTCCCTTCCCTTCCCTTTTCTCTTCTCTTCCCTTCCCCACTTCTCCCTTCCTTTCTCTCTTCTCATCCCGATTTCTTTCATTCTCCCTTCCCTTCCCTTCCCTTTTCTCTTCTCTTCCCTTCCCCACTTCTCCCTTCCTTTCTCTCTTCTCATCCCGATTTCTTTCATTCTCCCTTCCCTTCCCTTCCCTTTTCTCTTCTCTTCCCTTCCCCACTTCTCCCTTCCTTTCCCTCTTCTCATCCCGATTTCTTTCATTCTCCCTTCCCTTCCCTCTTCTCTTCCCTTCCCCTTCCCCACTTCTCCCTTCCTTTCCCTCTTCTCATCCCGATTTCTTTCATTCTCCCTTCCCTTCCCTTTTCTCTTCTCTTCCCTTCCCCACTTCTCCCTTCCTTTCCCTCTTCTCATCCCAATTTCTTTCATTCTCCCTTCCCTCTTCTCTTCCCTTCCCCTTCCCCACTTCTCCCTTCCTTTCCCTCTTCTCATCCTGATTTCTTTCATTCTCCCTTCCCTTCCCTTTTCTCTCCTCTTCCCTTTCCCACTTCTCCCTTCCTTTCCCTCTTCTCATCCCTATTTCTTTCATTCTCCCTTCCCTTCCCTTCTCTTTTCTCTTCTCTTCCCTTCCCCACTTCTCCCTTCCTTTCCCTCTTCTCATCCCGATTTCTTTCATTCTCCCTTCCCTTCCCTTTTCTCTCCTCTTCCCTTTCCCACTTCTCCCTTCCTTTCCCTCTTCTCATCCCTATTTCTTTCATTCTCCCTTCCCTTCCCTTCTCTTTTCTCTTCTCTTCCCTTCCCCACTTCTCCCTTCCTTTCCCTCTTCTCATCCCGATTTCTTTCATTCTCCCTTCCCTTCCCTTTTCTCTTCTCTTCCCTTCCCCACTTCTCCCTTCCTTTCCCTCTTCTCATCCCAATTTCTTTCATTCTCCCTTCCCTTTTCTCTTCTTTCCTTTCCTTTTCATCCCTTCCCTCTTCTTCCCTTCCCTTCCCTTCCTTTTCCATATAGTGCATATGTACCAAGTAGTTCCATATGGTCCATATGCATATATATAGTGCATATGCATATACATTCCATAGAGCACATATGCACTTAGTGCATATGCATCAAGACAATTCCCTTGTTCACTTGGCTAATAAAGAATTCTATTCTATTCCTTCCCTTCCCTTTTCCCTTCCCTTCCCTTCCCTTCCCTTCCCTTCCCTTCCCTTCCTTTCCCTGTGCCCTTGAGTCATTGTTGACTCTTGAAGACTGCCTAGACTTCTGTGAAAGATTTCAAAAGTAGCTTGCCATTGTTCCCTTTCTAGGGCAGAGAGGAGGGAACCGGCCCAAGGTTACACAGCTGGCTTGATGTCTCAGCTAGGACTAGAACTCACAGTCTCCCGGTTTCTAGCCTGAGGCCTTAATCCAGTGTTTTCCAAACCTGGATAAATTATTCCAAACTGCATTTCTTCCGCAAGGAGTAAAACAGTAGTTTTACCCAGCTTTGGGGTAATTTAGAATGCATACTTCATTCTAACCAGAGCTGTGGTGGTGCAGTGCTTGGAATGCAGTATTGCAGGCTAATTCTGCTGACTGGCATCAGTTCAATCCTGACCGGCTCAAGGGTTAGGACAGTGATGGCTAACCTATGACACGCGTGTCACTCGTGACACACCGAGGCACTTTGACTGACACGCCTGTTGGTGTGGGGAAAACCTGCACATTTAGAGGCTGCCTGTGCTCTGCTCCTATCCCTGCTCTCTGCTTGTTGCGTGGAGGCGTGGTGTCACCATTGCTGCAAGATCTTTGCAGCAGAGAACCAGTTTTAACCGCCAAAAACTGAGGTTTGTCAGTTTCATTACCTTAGGAACACTACAGGAAGAAAGGAGATCCATGAGGTTCACAGCCCTGTAAGGTGGCCTTCCGATCCCCACATCCTACACCTGCAGCCCTGAGACCAGGGAGACGAGTTTCACAGCCCTGTGTGATCACCCCAGCCCAGTCCGTCATAAACCAAATTATTAATATTTCTTGAAGTGACACACGACCTGAGGAAGGCTACACTTTTTCCCGATTTTCAACACACTAAGCTGAAAAGGTTAGCCATCACTAAGATAGGGTTCGGGTTAGGCTCAAGGTTGACTAAGCTTTCCATGAGGACCCAGATTGTTGGGTGAAATATGCTGACTCTGTAAATTGCATAGACAGGACGGTAAAATGGTACATAAATCCAAGTGCTATTGCTATTTTCTTTGTGTAAGTGGATGTATGGATGCATGCATAGATAGATGGATGCCCTTCCTTCCTTCCTTCCTTCCTCCCTCCCCGCCCGCCCTCTCTCTCGAGGCGCCTCGTTTCCAAGCTGCTGACCGCCTTGACCTGAACCCGGTTCCAACTCGGATCGACTTTTTTTTTCTTTTTAATTCTCCTCCTGTCCATTAAAACCCCACAAACGTCGCTTCTGCAACCTCCCTCAAAAGCCCAGAGACCAACTTTGCGCATCTTCCGCGTTTGGCAAACTCCTGGCGCTTAGAGAGCCTCCGAGCCGGAGTTTCGGGCCAGCAAGCAGGTGTCGGGCGCATGTGATGATGGGGCACGTGTGAACGGACCTCCAGCCGGGCAAGCTGTCGCTTCTTTGCTGGGGGGGCGGGGGGGGCGGGGAGAGGAGAGGGAGGGGCGGGGGAGAGAGAGAAGGAGGCTGGTACTTCTTTAAATGGGCGCCCAGGGGAGCCGAGCCGAGAGCCTGACGTCACCGGGCCATCAGCTGACCGCGCTGGGTTCTGCCCTTCTTCCCAGGCGAGAGAGGCGGCTGGGCTAAGAGAAGCCCGGCCGAACCGTCCCTGCAACGGTTCGGGTTTCGACCCGCGAGGGACTTATCCCGCCCGTTCCGGGCTGCAGGAACCGAAGCAAGCCACCCCAAACTTGGCTGGGGAGACGCGGTCTGGGCGAGCCCGGAGCGCGCAGCAACTTTGGACGAGCGTGGTGAGGTAAAATCGGCTCTGCAAAAAAAAAAAAAAAAAGTCTTTTCCCAACTGTTCCGGGGGACGAATCTGCCACGGTTTCGGGCCCGTCCCGACAAGTCGGTCGGTCTTGTCCGGGGCTTCCTCGGTTTCCCCTCCCGCGGAGAGTGCAACCCGTCGTTGCGTGGCGTCTGTGGTGCGTGACGGAGAGGGGGAATCGGCTGGCCCACCCGCGGCGTGGGAGCGCAAGGAGGAACGGCGGGCGGCGGGTTGCAGAAGCCGGTGATGCATCCCCCCGCCGCCGCCGCCGCCGCCGCCGCCTCCTCCTCTCCGGCTGCGAAGAAAACGGCCGAGTAGCCCCGGAGCGGATCTATCCAACCCTATCATTTCACCCAGCCCGCCCCCCCCCTCGACTCCCATCCCCCCCCACTCCCTCCCCGGGCCATGCCTCGCTTCAAGATCTCCCGAAAGAAAAGGAAAACTCCTCGCTTCCTGCCCGCCGTCTGGTACCGCTGCAGCCTTGGGGGGCGATCGCGGCAGAGCTGCCGGGAGAGGATGCTCCTGGCCAGAGAGAGTCAAGCCTTGGGCCGCCTGCCTTGAAGCTGCCCGCCTGCCTGCCTCCCGGTCCCGTGGCTGGAAGAAGGCAACCGCGCTTCTCCGCGATCCTCGTTCTGGGAGGGCTCTCCTGCCTTGATCGCGGCCGTTGGCTTCCCCACCGCCGCTCGTCCAGTCCCTTCCCTGCCTCCTTTCTTCTCCTCGCTGGACCGATGTCGTCGCTTTGCAGCGGCCGCTTGCTGTTCCCGCAGCTGCAGCCCCCTCCAGCCTTCCCAGCTGTACCGGTATAGGAGTCGGAGGTTGCCGCTGGTTTCTCCTGCTCACCTGTTCCCCCAAGCCCGTCACTTCCAGCCCTGCAGAAGTTGCATGCGCTCCCTACAACCGTTAATCTCCCCGCTAGGCTGTTTTATTTAAAATAGATATACTCTTCACAGCCTCTCTAGGGGATTGCGCTTTCTCTTTGGCTTGGATTCCGTCTAAGGCTGCAAGGGCGAACTTTCGGGAAACTTAAAAGGATGAGGAAGCTGCCTGCCTGAAACTTGGGAAGCTGCCCAGAAAACCAAAACCTAAGGACACGGAGTGGCTCGGAATGTATGATGGGAACTTCCAAACTGTCCTCTTTGGGGATCTCCCCCTCCCCACAATCCCAAAGGCGCCCAGATGTTTGTGGCCTTTGGGCGTAGGCTCCATGGAAGCTACCAGCCAGGACTTGGGGGCCTGTGGCTTCGATTCCACTTAACGGACCTTTCTACCCGCTCTTCGTCTTGCCCAGCTGACCTGGAAGCCAAAGGGGATGCAGTTGGTGAAGGCCCACCTTGCTGCCAAGGTATATCCAGTGCCAATGGAGGCATGGGGAGGACCCTGTCTTCTGCCAATGCCGACTGACCTTTGATCCCCCTGCCAAGAAGGGGGGGCGGGGGGAGCCGAACCAGCTGCCTTTCGATGTGACTGGACCTTCCTCCTGCTTCAAGCCCCCCACCACCCACCATGGAGCTGTCCGAGGTACGTTGCTTGAGCGACAGCGATGAGTTGTACACCATCAACCAGACGCCCCCTAGTGGCAGTGCCCGCTCCCAACGCCTGCTATGGCAGTCTGCTGTGCGCCACATCACGGAGCAGCGTTTCATCCAAGAACACTGCAGTGGCAAAGCCCTTGGCTCCGAAGAGTCCTACTGCCCCAACCACAGCCATCCTTCCCGGCGTCAGTCAGCGGGCAAAAGCCTCAGTGGCCACAACAACGGGGGCACCAAAGTCTTCCCCGAGCGCAGCAGCAGCGGCGGAGATCTGGGTTTCCTGCCCTTGGATTGTGCTCCCAGCAACTCCGATTTCTTCCTGAACTGGGGCTACACGTACCGGGGTGTGATCTTCCCCACTTTACGCAACTCCTTCAAGTCCCGGGACTTGGAGCGCCTCTACCAGCGCTACTTCCTGGGCCAGAGGCGGAAGTCGGAAGTGGTGGTGAACATCTTGGATGTGCTCACCAAGCTGACCCTCCTCTTGCTCCACCTGACTTTGGCCTCGGCCCCCATGGACCCCCTCAAGGGCATTCTGCTGGGCTTCTTCACAGGCATTGAAGTGGTCATCTGTGCCTTAGTGGTGGTCAGGAAGGACACGACCTCTTACACCTACCTGCAGTACAGTGGTGTGGTCACCTGGGTGGCGATGGCCACTCAAATCTTGGCCGCAGGCTTGGGCTGTGGTCTCCTTGGCGATGGCATTGGCTACGTGCTCTTCACTCTCTTTGCTACCTACAGCATGCTCCCTCTGCCCCTCACCTGGGCTATTTTGGCTGGCTTAGTCACCTCCCTCCTGCAGCTTATCATGCAGAACTTTATCCCCAGACAAGTGGTGATCTCCATCAACCAGGTATTTCTTGTGGATTCCTTCCTTCCTTCCTTCCTTCCTTCTTTCTTTCTTTCTTTCTCCCCCCCACCCCCCAAGTGGGCAAGTTGGTTCACCTCCTGCTCAGACTTAGTTGGAAGCAGTAGCAGATCATTGCTAAAGCAAACCTAACCAGGACATCCTGTGGCATGTCCTGCCTAAGATGTATAAGATCCCGAGATCTTTTGTCTGCGGGTACAGTACAAAGAGAAAGACGCCCTTTTGCAAAACACAACAGAAATGCTCTTTCCTCTGTGATACTGAAAACAGTGTCCCTTACGAAAGCAAGTGTGGTTGGTAGCTCTAGTTAATCAGAGGGAAACAGACTTTTTTAGGATAGTGTCCTTCCCGAATCTCATTTTTCCTAAGTTAATCCTTTCCAGCTATCATGGAAGTTGAAGTCCAGCATCCATGGGAAGCATCAGAAAAGAGGGCAAAGCCACAAAATATATTGGCATCCCATTCTTCTTTTATGGATGGCCAAGAACATTTGCACAAGGTCATCCCAAGTTGGGCTTCCTGCTTTTGGGGTTGCCAGATCCATGCGGAGAAATATCCTGTAGATTCCCAGCTGAGCACAGGATTCCTACCCCAAATGCAGCTACTTGAATCTGGGCACCTAGATGCAGTGGGTCTCTGAGGCAACCCTATCCTTTTCCCCCTTAAAATATTCTTCAGTGCTCCCAAGGCCAGGAGGGGAATCTGTTAATTGCACATCCAGTGTATACACATCCAGACTTTTAGAAAGGGAGGTTATGTTGGTGTCCCTGGATAATGCCACGTAATTCCCTCTCCTCTGAGTTCTCCTCGTTCAGTGCTGCATTGGGTCCCTGTAGTATTTGATCAATTATTCAGCAGAGTTCATCAAGTGGAAGAAGAGCTGTTTTGAGCATAGCTTTATATATGACAAGCAGAGGACACTTTTACATGAAACGTAAAAGTCACCCTCGTTTAATTTACAGGACCTTTGCCCAAGTGCTGTCTTGCGTTTGTTGGTTCCCCTCTAACTGTTTGTTACTTCAACCCCCATGTTGTTTTTCTGGAGCTGAGATTCGGCATTATGAGGCTTGAACACCTTTAGAATGTCCCAAGCTGGGACAAGTTGGGATATAGGATTTCTGCCTTTATAACACTCTTTTTATACTTCCTAATTTTGGTTGGCTGACTGCTGTGTTTTGTTAGCTGGGAGCACTAGGCAGTTATTATTTTGGGGGGGAGTGAGGTGTGCAAGTTCAAACTTGTGTATATTTGTTTACCTGTTTTATCCATAGGACTTTCCCAGTTGTATCCCAGCTGTTTAGTTCTGATCTTTCTTAAATGACAGCTGGAATGTGGTCAGGTGACCCAAGCCATCTGCTAAATCTGTGGCTGAGGCCTCTGGGATTATATAAATTAATCTGTCTGCTAAATCAGGCTAGTTGAATTCAGTGTTGTTCTGTTGTTGTTCCAGCTCATGTACTGAAAGTTCTGATATCCTATTTAATATGAATCAAATAGAGCGCAGTACAACCAGTTTGACTGGTAGTCTGGTTCTCTCAGTTGTGATTAACTATGGGGAAACAGGAAGACCATAGTTCAGCCATTTCTTTGGTAAATTGGTAATTCAGAGATAAATTACGTTGAGTCTTTGTGGTTTGATTTCTTGGAACTGAAAAAAAAAGGACTGGGAACTACCATGTTTCTCATATAATAAGACTGGGTCTTATTTTTTTTGAGCCCCGACAAAATGGCTAGGCTGTCTTTTCGGGGGTGACTTAATCCCCCCCCCCTTGCATCTTCAGGCGGGCAGCGACAACTTGGATGTTGACCTCGGCGTTGGTGGGGCACTTCGTATCGAGGTCAATGCAGGCAGCACCATAACCGGGTGTGCAACAAAAGTACTTCCTAATGGCAAGCCCCCCCCCCCAACCATTCCCATTTCGCATGTTTTAATATAGGCCTTAATTTGGGGGGAGGGGCTTAATTTCATTTCATGCCTATAAAACATGCTGGGACTTCCTATTGGGGGAGTATTGTTGGAGAAACGGTATAATAATATAATTATTAAAAATTTCAATTTCTGGGAGGCATGGTGAATTTGTTTATTGATTTAGCCGCTTATTTTATGCAGATGCTTATTCCAGGAAAGAAAGACTACTCAGATTGAAAACTTCCTTCAGGTTACCATCTTGCAACAGAATTAAATATAATTTGCTACAACAATATCAGGTCCAAATGTGAGAAAGCTTTAAACTGGTTTACAAATTGTTTCATCCAGGAGGGTTAAAGGTCAGACTGACACATATTAAGGGAGTCCACACAAAATCTTTCAAATAGATCAGTAAATGACCTAACAGGTGCATTTTATAAGGAAGGGCAAAGCTATCATTTTCAAATTTATTTCCTGTTCCAAAACAATTCCTTCCAGAAAAGAAATTCCCCCAGGCAGACCAGAGCAGGAGGAAAACAGAATGTTCTGGAAAAGAACAGAATATTCTGCCTTTGAAACAATGAGATTTGCACATACCTATTGCATAATAGGGTAAGATGGGTTAATTTAAAGCTTGGATATTTTATTTTATTGTGGTTTGGTAGGTTATGCAAGCCCACTTGACCTACTTAATTTATGGCTCAACATATGGTATTACAAACCTAGAAGAAGAGATGAATTGAGCAATTCAGCTTAGCAGGTCATTGAACACAGTCCTAGAGTACTTGATGGTGAGGTGATAATAATTCCTTACATGTGTAAACTTGGTGGCTTCGGAAATACGCTGGATTCTTTTAGGAGTAAGGTTCCCAACTTTTCCAGCTGAATCACCTCAAAGCTTGTCAGCTGAAAAAAAAAAACAGTTGATGTACTTGACAGGTTTAAAGTCTTCATTTATTTATTAAATTTGTATGCTTTTCTCCATTTTGCTCAGAGACAATTCTAGGTGGCTTACCAGTAGGAAAAGGAGGCAGAATTAAAAAAGGGATCAACTTAGGATCCCTGTGTAGTCCTTTTTAAAGTCTGTTTTAAAATTAATATTAAATTTTAATGTTCATATTATTTTCATGTTTTTTTGTGTTGCTTTTATTTGGTTGTAAGTGTGAGAAAGTGGCAATATCTGTGGGTGGAGTTAAAAAGAAGGATAATCCTAGAATCCCTACCTAATCACAAGCAGACCTCTTTTTACTCCATCCCCAGATATTACCACTCTTTGTCCTATGGTTACAACCAAATAAAAGCAATACAAGAAAACATTAAAGTAATAGTGACATTAAAACTGACTTAAAAATTAACAAAGATGGCAAGGAAGAAAGCCAAATACATATGAGGAAGGGGTGGGAGGAATCTTACCTCTTTTCATTAACCACCTTCAATTGGCAGAACCTGGTTTTGGGACCCTTTTGGAAGGCCAAAAGACGGGTGCAGATCTCACCTTGGGGGTGGGCACAGTGTTCCAGAGAGTGGGAAACAGGCAGGGTGGGTTCCAAAAATTTTTACTTCTGGTTTTGTGGAGGTAGCTTGGTGGGTGTGGCATGCTGTGGCTTGATGGGTGTGGCAGGAGGAAGGATACTGCAAAATCCCCATTCCTTTCCCACCCTACTAACCTGCTTTCCAGCTCCATTCTCCTGTGCAGGGCAACAAAAGAAGACCCAGACAATCAGCTGGGACTCAGGAGGCAGAGAATAGATGATGGCAGGGCCAGTCAGAGGTGGTATTTGTCGGTTCTCTGAACTACTTAAAATTTCCACTACTGGTTCTCCAGAACTGGTCAGAACCTGCTAAATACCACCTCTGGAACCAGGGCAGAGAAGGTTCTTTTGCTGGACCTTAAAGCTCATTCTTTAGTTGAAGTCTTCAATTAATCTCATCAGAGAGTGACATCCAGTGTTACATGGTGGGGACATGCTTTGGTAAGGCCTCACCCCCTCTGGACCAAAGGCAACTGTGTACATCCAGAGAGAGAGACAATTGTCTCTCTCAATAGGAGAAATTAATGCAGTCCAAGTGAGCTGCAAAGGAAGATCATCTAGAAAATGCCTTCTAACACTGCACAATGTGTTATGCCCTCCCTGTCATGTCTCCCTCGTGTTTTCTCTTCCCTTGCCCAAGCTTTTTAAAATGCTGTCTAAAACTGGCTTAAAGTCCTGAAACATTTTAATCTTCCTAGTTTATTGAAGCCATATTGTGCCGTGAGCCCAGGGAATGTATAGCTCTCAGTCATTTCACTCTTTGGTTGAATGAATTTATCTCCGCTCTGTTCTGCTGCTGGTTTTTTTAGAGCGATGCTGTGATCGGACTGTGATTTGACTAGATTTTTTTTTAAAAAAACTGCTTTAATTTGTTTGTCACTCACGGAAATCTAGTGATGGGATGGGAAATAAGTGGAAAACAGAAATCAGTAATCTCTATCAAGAATTGGCTTGGAAACCTAGATCCAGTTTGGAGAGAAGGAACATTTCTTTTCTGCAAACTCTGTACAGACCAGGATCAGCAGTGGGATCCTACCTGTTCCATTATCGGTTTGGTGATCGAGCGCACGTGTACCTAACATGCACACAGCTTTCCACACACCAGCTGAAGCAATGATTGTCCGAGGCCTTTTTTTTTGTTTTTACTACTGGTTCGTAAGAACCGGTCCAAACCGATAGCATACCACCACTGGTCAGGATCCCTTGTAGGTAACTAGTTTTGTAGAGCTGCATGCATTTTTGTCATTGAAAGCTAAAGGAATTTTTTAAAAAATTCCAGCAGAATTAGAAGACCACGCAATGTCCATTCCCTTTTTGGGTAGAGATGACATCTTTAGGGCAAGCCTGGGAAACTTGAAGAGGGAAAGAGACCATATTAAGGAATTTAAAATCTTTGTGCACTTCAGATTAAGACTTGGCACATTTGTCACCTGTTTGGTGGCTAGCAGAGTGGGGACAAGAGTGAAAATAGGGATGGTGTCAGTGAGGCCTGGACGTCTTTTGGGGGGATGGCAGTGGTGCCAGTAAAGTTATTGATTTTCTGCACAGATTGGGCAAGGTTGCTTGGTGGGCGAAGCCAACAAAGAATTCTTCAACAATTTTAGGGATGAAGAATGAAAAGCCTCTTCTAGGATGACCAACCAAGGTGACCAAAGGCCTAGAGACTAAAACATATGAAGAACGGTGGCAGGATTTGGGCTTGGCTAGTCTCGAGAAAAGAAGGACTAGGGGGAGACATGATAGCAGTATTCCAATATTTGAGGGGTTGCCACAAAGAAGAGGGGGTCAAATTGTTCTCCAAAGCACCAGAGGGCAGGACACGAAACAATGGTTGGAAACTAATCAAAGAGAGAAGCAACCTAGAATTAAGGAGACACTTCCTAACAGGGAGGACAGTGGAGTAGCTTGCCTTCAGAAGTTGTCGGTGCTTCAATTCTGGAGGTTTTAAAGAAGAGGTTGGACAATCATTTGTCTGAGATGGTATAGAGTCTCCTGCTGGAGCAGCAGGCTGGACTAGAGGACCTCCAAGGTCCGTTCATTCTGTTCTATTCTACTCCTATTCCCTTTCCCCTCCCCTCCCCTCCTATTCTATTCTATTCTATTCTATTCTATTCTATTCTATTCTATTCTATTCTATTCTATTCTATTCTATTCTATTCTATCAAGGAAGTCCAGTTGGACTTTTGGAAAAAGCACCTTTGGGTTCACAAATGACACCACTCTTTTTCAGGTTATCGTGATACTGCCTCAACATCCTCTTTCTCTTGATGTATCAGCAATCCATATTTATCTTCCCTTGTGGTCCATAAAGGTGGCCAGTGGTGGTCAATTGTCAAATGACCAGTCACCAGAGTGGTTAAGCTAATGGGGATAGATCGGACTTCCTCACACTGGGTGCTTTGGGAGGTGTGTTGGTGGCCTCTCTATTCCAAAGGCTGCATAGCCATTTAATATGCACCACAGTGTTTAGAGGGAGTTTGTTGTTTGATATCCTTTCGGACTGGATTGTTGGAGAACGATTATTCACCTGCCTAACCTTGCTCTGCTACAGAGTAGCTAGGTTCACCAACATGCTGGCCTAGATTGAAGTGGAATTGGGGAAATTGTATTCAACATATTATGTGAACCTAGCCATTGCAGTAAACTAGCCATCCTATGTAGCCAAGAATTATTATTATTATTATTATGACAGTAAACACAGCAATGAGATAACTATGCTGGGTTTCGTATCATAAATCACTAGTCGAACACTTCCCAAATTATTGTTGTTGTCATCGTCATCATCACCATCACCATCATTATCATTATTATTTGTTAAGGATCAAGATGTTGCGTGAATCAGCTATTCCCAACTTTCGTGCATGGGTCTCTTGTGCTAGAAATATTATAGATAGATAGTGGAATAAATAAATAAGTAAATAAACAAATAATCACACACACGTGCTCCTCTGTGTGTCTGTATTTCATGGGGTAGATCTATGTGATTCCTAGGAGTCAAAAATGACGATGTCTATATACATGCCTATAAACATACATGAATAGAATAGAATAGAATAGAATAGAATAGAATAGAATAGAATAGAATAGAATAGAATAGAATAGAATAGAATAGAATAGAATTCTTTATTGGCTAAGTGTGATTGGACACACAAGGAAGTTGTCTTGGTATGATACAAGCTGTACAAGTAAATATATAAACTATTGCAAAGAGACTGCCGCTTCAGGCTACAAAGCTGTGTCCTAATATATACCAAACATTGTGGTATTAGACAAGGATCGGAAGATAATGGTGGTGATCAATGTAGGAGCCCTGGTGACACTATGGTTAGAAGACAGTATTGCAGGCTAACTCTTCCCATAGTCTGGAGTGGAGATCCTGACCGGCTCAAGGTTGACTTAACCTTCCATCCTTCAGAGGTTGGTCAAAGGAGGGACCCAGATCATTGGGGACAATACGCTGACAATATAAACCACCCAGAGAGTGTTGTAAATCTCTATGGAGTGGTATAAAATTGCTATTGCTAGTGACGTCAAGTGACAGTTACATCAGAAGAAGTATGACAAGCTAGGGAAGCACCAGGGCCTGAAGGAGGAACTAAAGAAGATGTGGAAAGTAAAGGCCAAAGTGATCCCAGTGGTGGTGAGAAAACTAAGGGCTGTGACCTCTAGAGTGGGAGAATGGCTCCAGAAAATCCCAGGAACAATATCGGGATTATCTATGTCCAGAAGAGTGCAGTGCTAGGAATAGTTAAGATACTGCACCAAATAGAATATTGAATATACAATATAGACTAAACTAGACTAGACTAGACTAGACTAGACTAGACTAGACTAGACTAGACTAGACTAGATTAGATTAGATTAGATTAGATTAGATTAGATTAGAACAGAACAGAATTCTTTATTGGCCAAGTATGATTGGACACATAAGGAATTTGTCTTAGTGCAAATGCTCTCAGTGTACATAAAAGAAAAGATACATTCATCAAGAGTCAAGAATCATCAGGTACAACATTTAATAATAGTCATAGGGTACAATAAGCAATCAAATCATACTAGGAAACAGTCAATATAAATCATACGGATACAAGCGACAAAGTTACAGTCATAAGTCACAAGTGGGAGGGGATGGGTGATAAGGAGCGATGAGAAGTGCCTCAAACCTCCAGGCCCCAAGATTGAGGAAGACACAGAATACCAATAAGGGTGAGAAGGAATTTTTTAAATATATCTCAAAGTCATTTTCCACTCCTAGTGACCAATATACTGTATATCTTGTTAATTGCAAGATTGGCAGATGGAGCAAGAGATTTCAGTTTGATGACCTCTGAGTTGTCCTCTCCTGAGTTTCCACGAGGCTGTATTTTCAAGCCCAAAATGGTCATCTCTTTGGAATCATTCATATATTTACTTGTACGGTTAGCATCCTATTTTTTTGCCCGTCTGTCAAAGCCATTATGGCTATTGAAAGGAAAAAAACCAAACAACCCTCAACTTGAGTTGCAGTCCAAAACATCTGGATTGCCCTACGACAAATTAGAGTCAGAAACTGATTGGAAGCCAGTGCAAGTGGCTCAGACAGTACACAGCAGTGTTACATTTACCAGAGGGCCTGCCCATATTAATCAATGTCCACTCTGAACCAGTTAAATTTTACAAATGACCATCAAAGGCAGTCTCATACGCAGCAGACTTTGCAATAAATCTCACCAAGATGTCTCTAGATCATAAGTAATGAATTTGGAGTAAACGCCGACTTCTTGATTACCGCATGGGTAGCTAAGCTCCAGCAATTTTCTATTTCCAAGACAGACTGGAACAAGAAAGCTTCTGTTTGGCAAAGGGGAAGGAAAGAGTGTTTGAAGAAGATACAGGAATATACAGTACATATATTCTTGTAATCTTCCTCAAATATCAAAATACGTAAGAGCTAAGGTAAAGGAGTCCCTGCAGATTTTACTCCACTGCTCATTGCCATTGATAGAGGCAGTGCTCATCTCTGTTTCAAGGCCATTGAGCCAGTGCCATCTGAAAACATGTTTAAGGTGAAGACTCTGGGCTTGTTGGTTGGAAAGCCAGCAGCCCAGGTTCGAGACCCAAGTGCCACACGGTGGGGGGAACCTCCCATCATCACCACAATTCCTGTCAACAACTTAGCAATTCAAAAGCATGCAAATAAATTGGTACCATTTCAATGGGAAGGTAACAGTCCTCTATGACATCATGCTGGGCACATGACTTTGGACATGTCTTTGGATAGTGCTGGCTCAATGGCCTTGAAACAGAGATGAGCAACATTCCATCTGTCTTTCTGTCTGTCTATCTGTCCTCCCATCATCTATCTATCTATCTATCTATCTATCTATCTATCTATCTATCTATCTATCTATCTATCTATCTATCTATCTATCTATCTATCCAGGGGTGGGATTCTCCCGGTTCTGTCCGGCTTTGTAGAACTGGTAGCTCTGAAGAGCAGCAGACATAGAATCGGTTTTATGTCTGCTGCTGTTTTGGCCCGCCCACCTGCCCGGGCTCTTACCTGACCTTTATTTCCTAAGTTGCCTTGCGAGGCACAGCGGTGGTTGAAAAAGCAGGAAAAAAGTGCTTTTTCAAATGCTGCTTCCCTGCACACAGTGCTGCTCAGCTGTCCAGACAGCAAGCTGACGAAAATTTACATGCAGGCGCAGCGTGCAGGGAAATAAATTGTAAATCACCAAATTGGTAGCTAACCCTTCGGATCCCATCCCTGTATCTATCTACCTACCTATCTATCATCTCACAGTCATTTGAATGAATAGATTTCAATGAGTTAAGATCTTTATCTGTTTGGAGTGAAGTCTCATCTGCTAATGGAGATCAATGAATAATTTTCCTTTTTTGCTAGTTCCTTCTTGGAAGTCCTGAACCTTCCTCAGACAGCTCTAAAGGAGGAGAAGGAAGGCAAATATAACAGCAGAAAAATGTCTATTTGGCCTCCAGAAAACCCATTTCTCATTTTAAGGAACATCATGAATATTAATTGGAAATATACTATTTCTATTTATTTAACACAGGGCACAGCTCACTCACAGAGACATGCAGTTGGCCTAAATTTAGATTGCACTAATCATGGATAGTATGATTAAGGAATGTTTACTGCAGCTGTATCTGGATGAGTAGCTCCTTATCTGCACAAAGATTTCACAGAATACAAGATATTACTAGTTCATCAAATCACATTTTCCATCCTCTCTCTCATATCCAAACTCAAGAGCACCATAAATACTATTAATATTCTTCAGCCAGCCCACCCCTGTAAAATGTTGTCAGTGGCAATGCTACACGATGCAGCAACTAAAGTCACCTTAAGTCTTAACGTCAAAGTTAATTCTGTGAAATGATTGTGTCTGTTTGTCTGTGTGCTCCTCTGTCTGTAGTTTTCTGGGCAGCAATTAGAAGAAGTGAATTGTTTGTCCTTTAGCAGGATGCTTTTCAATCTCTTTCTCTAGCCCACAGTCAGATTTCCAAGGAGACACCCATCCAAATCGGTAACCAACCTGGCTCCTTCTTAGCTTCCAGAGACAGAGAAAGTCAGTAAGATGCTGCCACTTGCTGAGGCATGAAATTAAATTCCATTGAACACAGTTTCATTTGAGGAGGGGCCGTGCTGTATATATTTCATCTCTCTTGTATGAAAAGATTCAAAATGTTATTCATAAATTTCTCAAGCAGCCCTATTTCAAACTGATTTAGACCAGCCTTCTTAACATTTTCAAGGTTAACTCTTTCACCTTCCTTTAATCTGAATTGGGATGTTGAAACCTGAAACCCAATCAAGAAAAACAGTTAATAAATAGAATGTTAGTAACATTGGGTGACTTTTAATTTTTTTTACAGTTTTATTGGATTTTTATTTTTAAATATACATCAATATCAATACATGAACAGTATGGCCTCTGGGTATAATTCATTTTGATACAAGTAGCAATAATAATATTAATAATATTTGTTATATTAATCAAACTTACATAATCCTAATATTAATATACATGTTTGTTTTAAAGTAGTTATTCAATATATCAACGTTCTATTTTGCTGCTAATGAAATTATTTAAGCATATGTAGTAATACCATCACTCACCCTCTAATCTTTCCATCTAGCTATTGCTTATATTCTATTATATTAAATTTATATAGGCTAATATTCCCCCTATTTCTTATTTCTACCTCTATTCTAGCTTCTAGTAAGGCCACCATTACTAATCCTAGTGTTAATACACATGTTTACATTAAGACTTTTATTTTTTATTTTTTTTAAAAATGCACATTGAGTGTCCTAACCTCGTTTGAATTTAAGGACAGGACAGTTCAGCAAAATCAAACATAAAAGTTGGAAGATATGCTTTGGTCCAAAAAGTTTGCAATACTGAGAATTCAGTCTGAATTTGCAAAATAACATAGCCAAGAATAGAAAATGTAAACTTTCTTTCCAGTGAGAGAAAGATAAGGAGTATCAGATCTATGCTACAGTTCTATCTATTATCAAGAGATCTATTGACAATTATGTTTGCAACTGATGGCTGGCCAGGGACTCGGGAGCTGTCCCTGATTTGGGTGCTGAAATTTTATCTGCTCTACTTAAGGTATGTTTGAATTTCAGCATTTTCATTTGGCGCCCTCTGGTGTTTTTTTATTCTTGTTTTTGTTTTAATACCACTTAGAATACCGTATTTGAATTTGAGCTTTGATGCAATCTTTTTCTCCATTAATCCAAAAGAATAGCTGCCTCCCAGAAGGTTAATTTCATTTCAGACCAATCCTTTCCAGGAACAATCTTGACCTTCAAAATTCACAAGAAAGACCAATATGAGAATTATGCAGCAAACGGAGGGTTGGGGTGGAGGCTGTTTCTCAGAATATTACTAAATAAAAGAATGAACAATATTTACTCTATGTATGAATGTCTTGCTTGGGTGATTTTCTCCAGTGCAATAGCTTATACTTTTCTGCAGATAAAATAAACACCAACATTATGTATATTACAAGTGTTCCTATCATAAACAAAGCTAGTTTTTCTAAAAATTGCTTTATCAATATTGGGACCTAAGTATTGAACATTTTATTTTCTTTGTTTTCTTCTGAGAATATCAACAAAGAAAACAGAGATATGGGATATTGATTGAGACTTATCAGGAAGACTGTTTGGAAAAAAGCATGGATGAAAGGAATTGTTTTTTCCAAAACAGAGAGCTTCTTTTTCTAATATTTTGTGAGTCCTTTGGCAATACATACCTATACATACACACACCCAAAACTGCATCAAACCTTCTGCAACCGTTTCTTGAAGATTTTGCTAAATTAAAGCTATAGACCTCCATACACAGTCTAGACAGATAATTGAGAATAGCTGAAAAAACTAGTGGAGTTTTAGGGAAGGGTAGCAACTCATAGACCATGGTCTGACTTGAAACCTTGCTGTTGTACATTCACTGTTGGGCAATGAATTGGGCAATTTGATTTCTTATAATATATATAGTGGTGTGCTGCCTAAGTTACATAGCTTCCTTTTTAAATATGCTGTGTAATTTGAGTCATCGTGCCCTTAAAAATTCATTTAACCAAGCATCAGACCATCCTCTCAAAAATCCCTGAAAGAATTTTTTTTTCATTGCAGCTGCATTCAGAAGACCAAGCTTGATAGGCTCTCAATTATAGAAGCTAAACAAAGCTGAGTTTAAACAGAACAGAGTTGGAAGGGAACTTGGAGGTCTTCTAGTCCAACCCCCTGCTCAGGCAGGAGACCCTATATCATTCCAGACAAAATGGCTGTCCAGTCTCTTCTTAAAAACCTCCAGTGATGAAGCACCCACAACTTCTGGAGGCAAGTTGTTCCACTGATCAATTGTTCTCACTGTCAGGAAATGTCTCCTTACTTCTAGCTTGTTTCTCTCCTTGATTATTTTCCATCCGTTGCTTCTTGTCCTGCCTTCAGGTGATTTGGATAATAGCTTGACCCCCTCTTCTTTGTGGCAGTCTTTCAAATACTGGAATAATGCTATCGTGTCACCCCAGTCCTTCTAGACTAGTCATACCCAATTCCTGAAACCGTTCTTCATATGTTTTCTATTCTACCATCCTCCGTTTCCAATTAAACACATTACAAGAAAGCTACAATGTAGTTGTCCTTGGTAATGGGCAGTCGCCCTCCTCAGAAATGCTTGGGGGAATTTCTCCTTCCTTATTACAACTCAAGGAATCCGTTCTCTGCCCAAATCCTTGACCCACAAATGGCACGGACAATTCTGCGATGTTATTTGATATCTGCAAGTTGCCTAAAAGTTGAAGGATTTATTCCCTCCCTTTCCTGAGCAAATCCTCTTTTTTTCATGAAGGCAAGGATGCTTAAATTCTTCTTTTTGACAAGCTCGATGGACTTCATGAAGGGAATGGTATTTATATCAGGAGCCACCCTGTCTAGATCAAAATTAGCTAACATTTGTATGGGCTGACTTGTGACTCAGCATTAATTGAAGATTTTTCTTGAGGAAAAACAAAACACAGAGCTGTGTTTCTCAGACAGCTGGTGGTGCTTTATCATGCAAGGACTATAGAGCCTAAAATCACAAGAAGCTTTCAGGTTATTTTTTTTTTCTTTTGTGTTGCAGTCTTAAGGAGAAAATGGCAATAAACTGCAACCAATTGCAATAACACTTATATACCACTCTGGGTGGTTTACAGAGTCAGCGTATTTCCCCCAACAATCTGGGTCCTCATTTTACCAACCTCAGAAGGATAGGGAGGATGAGTCAACCTTGAACTGGTCAGGATCGAACTACAGACTGTGGGTAGAGTTAGCTGGCAGTACTGCATTCTAATGATTGTGAAGCTGAATTCTAAGCACAGAAAAACTGTAAAGCAATGGGATCACGAGTAATGAGTTACTGTTCTCTGCAACTTACAATCTTTTGATTTTAAAACTAATTAAAATTAAATTGGCGATGAATTTGGTGTAATACTGTAGTAGTTAAAGGCACCAGGCCAGAAACTAGGAGAGTGTGATTTCTAGCCCCAACTTAGGCACAAAGCTAACTGGGTGATTTTGGACCAGTCTCTCTCTCTCTTTTTTTTCTCTCTCTCTCTCTCCCTCTCCCTCTCCCTCCCTCCCCCCCCCCTCTCTCTTTCTCTTTCTCCCTCTACCCCTCAGTTGAAGATTCCACACAGTCTTCAAGGGCAACCCTGCATGAAGGATGTTAAGAGTAGTTGTGTCTTGAGACAGTGTCTGCCTGGAGAAATGTCTAGTCCAGGAAAGAGTAAAACTGATGCACCAGATAGAGTTGTGTGCAACGTGCCTTCCAAAGTTGTGGGAGCTTCATCACTGGACACTTTCAAGAAGAGATTGGACTTCCATTTGCCAGAAATGGTGCAGTATCTCCTGTTTGGGTGATGGATTGGACTAGATGACCTACAAGATCCCTTCCATCTCTTGTTAATCTGTAAGTGCCCTCTTGGCCACCCAGTCCTTGCTCCCTGAGTTTACGAGTTAGGAGCTATGAGTTTTATGGGAAAGCCCAAGTTGCTTGCCACTCCTGACAAGGCAAATCCAACCCTATCTAGGAATAAAAACTGAAAGTCTCCAGACTTAACTGGTCCCATCAGCCACAGCCAGAGTCACTCAGTCTCTTGGTAGGACTAAGTGAGAGTCAGTTTCTCAAAGGATAACACTGCGTATCATCAATATACAAATTATACTGAGCCTTAGCTGCTGGATAATATCACACACTGTACCTGTAGATGTTTTTTTAAAAAAAGGAGGGGCAAAAAGAGTAGAATCTTGTGGCATTCCTCACAATAGGGGCCCTTGGGAATAATCATCTCCACCACCCCCTGCCAATCAGCACCAAATGGAACTGGCCGTGGAGAAAGGAAGAGAACCACCATAAAATGGTGCCCCCAATCACCAACCCATGGAGTTGACTCAAAAGGATACAGTGGTTCCTGGTATGAATAGACACTGATCAATTATTTAGCTTGTGGGTTGTTTTTGCTGTTTTAATGCTTTTAAATTGTTTTCAAATGTTAGAATAGTAAGCTGCCCAGAGTCACTTGGTTAAGTTGGGTAGGGAAAGGAAGGAAGGAAGATGGAAGGGAGGGGAAGGGAGGGACAAAGGGAGGGAGGGAGGACAAAAAAGAGAAAGAGAGAAAGAAAAGAAAGGAAAAAAGAAAGAAAAGAAAGAAATAACAAAAAAAGAAATAAAAAGAAGGATGGAAGGAAGAAAAATGGGAAGGAGGGGAAGGGAGGGAGGAAAGAAGAAAAAGAAAGAAGATAAGAAGAGAAGAGAAGAGAAAGAAAGAAAAGGAAGAAAGGAAAAAAGGAAAGAAAGGGGAGGGGGGAGGAGAAGGAAGGAAGAAAAGGAGAGAAAAAGAAAAAAGAAAGAAAGAAAGAAAGAAAGAAAGAAAGAAAGAAAGAAAGAAAGAAAGAAAGAAAGAAAGAAAGAAAGAAAGAAAAGGATGGAGCACTACCTCCATCCCAGCTCTACCATAGGTCATCAACAAGACAACTGGTATTGTCTATGTACTGAATTTCAGCTTGAATTCCAATTAAAATTTGTTTAAATGATCTGCTTCCTCCAGAATCCTTGTTGCCTTTCCACCTTCTCAACAAACTTTCCTAAAAAAAGAAAGGAAGATTGGAGACAGAAGAATGATAGTTCTCTACAGTAGTTGTGTCCAAGGTGACCTCTTGAGAAGTAGGTACACCACAGCCTCCTTCAAGTCCTTAAGCACCACCCGTCCCCTCAAAGAGGTCCACACCTCTTTGGATTTTATGTGAAAACAATTGCCATTCTTTTGCATTTTAATACTCTTGGCAAGATGGTGCCTGCCGACAGCGATAATACTTCCCAGATGGTTAATTAGCCTAATGTCATATAAAGCAGCTTCTTACATTCCAATCAATTTCCAAGAAAATGTTCAATTGAAATAAATTAGTTTCTGGAACATAGTCTGCTCATTTTTATCTATTATGAAGGGAAATAAATATCTATTTTTGTGCCATAATGGATAGGAATTAGTCTTGATTTCAAAATATTCTTTGCTTCCATTAATATTGGTGAAGATGTGAAGTTGGAAATCTCTTTTGGGCTTAAGGCTGTTTACAAGCACATTAGAGTTTTACAGACGAGGAATTGAAATGGCTTAGAACAGTGGTCGCCAACCAGTGGGCCAGGGACCACTGATGGTCCATGAGAAAATTTCGGTGGTCTGCAGAGAAATGTCACCCCAAAGCACCTCCCAAAGCAATTAATCCAGGCTGCACGGGAACACAAGGCTGTGCCGCCCATATGGCCCATGGGAACACAAGGCTTGCGTTGCTTGCATTGCGAACAACAAGAGGTAGTGAAGAGAAAAGGTGAAGGAGGGGAACTTGCCCCACTCGTCCCATGTGCCTGGCCACCAGGCTGCTTCTTTCTTCTTCTGCTTTTGGCTGCAGGCAAGGAAAGCAGCCAAAGTCTTTCTTTCTCTCTCCCAAACTCCACCAGAAATGAGTCTTTGGGACCCTGCAAGACCTCCTGCTCCAAGAGGCTCTGCCTGCATGACAAGACTCATTTCTGGTGAAGTTTGGGGGAGAGAAAGACTTCTGTTGCTTCTGCTGCTTTCCTTGCATGAAGCCAAAAGTCTCTCTCCCTCTCTCTCTGAGAACAGAGCTGGAGCTGGTATCCTGTGATCCCAAATAAAGAATGGTCGATTTGGAAGGAAAACGGGATGGGGAATTTTCCTACAGATTATTTGGGGGATTTTCCCAGGGTCTCTGGTCTGTGGGATTTAAAATGATGAGTTTGGTAGTCCCCGAGATCCAAAAGGTTGGCAATCCCTGGCTTAGAAGACCAGTTTTGCAACCAGGAGGACATTAGGGGTTAAAAGTAAGTTCACTGTCAAATAATTCACATACCGGTAATTTCATTTCTTAAATCGGGACTTGACTTTTCAACAGTGGCATAGAAGAACTAAATATTTTCCACGTGAGACTATTTAAAGCCTATATTAGCTTATGTGTATTTCAGTTTTAAATCTCTCTGGCCTCAGCTTCTGGATCCCTTGTTAAACAGTACATCAGAACCTTAAGATTGATTTTCCCCGAAATGAGTATTTTTTGAAATGCAGCATTCAGAGCCAAGAACTGCATTTTGAAATTGGGAGCCACATAAAATTGCTTTAATGATCCTCATTACAGTGTAGAACATCCAAATGTGATTTGGTTTAAACACAAGTAAAACAAAAGCAAGCTGAAACTATCTCTTTGATGGATGATGCATGATCAAGTCACTGTCAGGTGCAAGCAACCATATACCAGTAGATACATTTTCTTTCCCGATGATAAGTCCCTCATCTTGTTTTTCAAGTCTCTTGATGATACAGTCATGGCCATTGTGAATTTGTCCATCCATCTTGTGTGTAGTTATCCTCTTCTTTTTCTCTTTCCTTCCAATATCTTGGAAAATGCTCCCTTAATTTTCTCTTTGGGGAGACCTAAATTGCTGAACCTTAAATCGGATCATTCAGTCATATCATTTCAACAGCAACTTTCCGTGTGTTTTCAAAACCTTCCTAAAAATACCAGAAATCCATTTTATTTTATTTACTTTTTGCATGCAAGGCCAGTTTCATTACAAATTAAAATCAGGCTAAACCTGAATTAACAACCTTTTTGCTTCATAAACAGAGTTTACAAATTCTCTGTTGCTCACAGCTATCACACCATAATGGTTTCAGTGTTTTTATTCTTATAAGATAAGCACAAACAACATATTTTGAAGGTCTCACATCCCATTGCTAGAATAAAGCCTTTTTACCAGTTACATTTTCTGACTGCGCCAATTGAATACTAGATAAAATAAAATGTTGGTAGAGTTATTTATGAGCTAATGCAACCAGAAGGAAATTGAATTCATTGCAATTCATTATATTCTCTTGTAACGCATTTTACTGTATTTCCTCTTTTGTAAAAAGAAAAAGAAAATAGAGTGGAATTCCAGTGATGTGCTATTGTAGTATTCATATCTTTACATAAAGCTTGTAAAGAATTGTTTCTTGCTGGACAATTAAAAATAAATATGTAATTGTTAAAATAGAGTAGTTTGTAATTTCAGCTGAATAATGCCATTTCAACTGCATGGTGATCATCTATTTGTAATTGACAGGTAGTTAAATGAATTATTTCATCCTTTCTGCAACTTATCTTGCTTGGACATTTTCTTTTTCCTTTATTTCTTGGCTGTTGAGCTCTGTTTCCATCTGGCTTTTCTTAATTGCCAAGGTACGTTGCAAGATGCAATGATGACAACTTGCTTTGTAACCCCTCAGCCTACAGCTGATTGCAACAGATTAATTTCAGAAGCAACAACAAATGTAGAACTGATCGTGATAAATTTCTTTTCTTAATATAAAGAACAAGAGATGTGTGTTTGCACAGATATGCATGGGGCAAAAACATACCATAGTAGGAAAGCTCCATAAAGCATAACATTCTTGTATGAGCCAAGGGTTACCCACAGGGTATGGCAGCCTTGATGGTGTGGAAGGAAGGCAGGAAAGGAGGGAGGGAGGAAAGAAGGAATTCCAATTGCTATCTTGACTTCTTTGATCGTAGCCTGTACAGACCTCTGAGATAGATTGAGGTTTTAAGGTATGATCTCAACACTTGTACATGTGCAAATACATACCTATTTTCTTCACTTAGTATTGGAAGAAAATCCAGTGTAAGCAACTAGGAAAATCTCCTAAAATATCAAACAATAACAATTAACACCAGATCAAACAACATTGACAAAATATGAAAAACAAATAACCCATAGTTTGCTTTTGAGTGAAGCCATTAAGCTTCCTTCCCCCTTGTCTCCTCCTCCTCCCCTTCTTTTCTTCATTGGGCCCTCTTTCTTTTCCTTCCTTCCTTCCTTCCCTCTTCCCTCCCTCCTTTCAATGTGAAAATTAGAGATCAGAGTCCTTCTTGTATATAGACATCTTTTCCAGTTTTTCTTTAAACCAGGATCCAATCTTGAATTGATCGATCAAATGTTTCAATACTGGAGATTGTTCCAGTCTAGAGGGGCTGCCATATTGAACTGACAAGTCTTTCTTACCAAGAATTATTGACTAGAAATAGGTGTAGAAATACCCAATGGACCCAGAAAACAAATAAGCATTTCATTGACAGGATAAGGGCACTTTGACTTAAAGTAGAGATGACTAATAGCACGTAAAGACTTCCTTACTTCATGCAGACATGGTAAGGCAATTATGAATAGTTTGTCTGAGGGTATGTAAGAGTGATGATAACTGGGAACTAGGAAATGGATCCAGGTAATGGTGAAATAAATTCTGCCCTCAGCTCAGCAGAGCCTCGTGTATAAGGTAAAGGTAAAGGTTCCCCTCACACATACATGCTAATCATTTCTGGCTCGAGGGGGCAATGCTCATCTCCATTACAAAGCCAAAGAGCTAGTGCTGTCCAAAGACGTCTCCATAGTCGTGTGGCCAGCATGACTAAATGCTGAAGGCGCATAGAACGCTGTTACCTTCCCACCAAAGTGGTCCCTATTTTTCTACTTGCATTTTTACATGCTTTCAAACTGCTAGCTTGGCAGAAGCTGGCACAAGGAAGGGGAGCTCACTCCGTTATGTGGTGCTAGGGATTCGAACTGCTGAACTGCCAAGCTTTCTGATTGCCAAGCTTAGCGTCTTAGTCACTGAGCCAACGCGTCCCCTATACATAGAAGTAAATGGCTGTATTTTTCAAGAGGGTACAATTCTTCCTATAGTTGGAAGGACAAGCTTCATTTGAACAAGGATTACATATGCATTTACGATCTCATGGTGAGTTGTCTGCAGCACTTTAGCCATGGCAAGTTGTCCTAGAGTCCCTTTTTGCTCTCTGAACTTGGTGGATTGCTGCAGACATTTCATTACCAGTCCTAGTGCACTGATGATGTTCCTTAGTTAGGTAATGAAATGTCTGCATGAAATGTTGTTTGTTTGTAGAAAATTAATAAAAACTTTTTCAAAAAAAAAAAAAAGAAATGTCTGTAGGGAAACTACCAAGCACCTAAAACTCCATTTTGAACAGTATAACATTGTTTGCGAAAGGGAAGGGAATTAAGTTTATTTTAAGGAAACTTCACACTCTCTGATCTCAGCTTTTTTTTCACTGTTTCTAAAGTAGCAGTGGAGTATGCAGAGGGATGAATATAAATGTTTATTTTTGTTGTATTACAGACACTCTGCATTCCATTTGAGAGAGATCATCTTGGCTAGATGTTTTGGCCAATTCTCATGCTGAAGGCTCTGATTCTGCCCTGTACTCATATGAATAGAAGAGATTGGACTCCCATCTGTCAGAAATGGTGTAGGGGCTCCTGCATGGCCAGTGGGTTGGATTAGATGACCTACAAGGCCCCTGTCAATCTGTTATCTGAATACAGGTTTCTCCAAATGTAGCCGCAAGTGCATTAGTTTCTAAATCAGCTTGAAACCTCTGCTTTTTCAAAAACACAGATTCCAATCAGTCATTTGAGACACGTGGCTGTCCAGTCTCTATTTAAAAACCTCCAGTGATAAAGTACCCACAACCTCTTCTTTTTTCATTTAAATATTTTTTTATTGTTTTATATCATACATTTCCTTTCTATGTTAAGCAGTGTGCTCGTTAAGTGTCCAAAGTGTTAACATACAAGCATACAAACATCATTATGAATATATATATATATGCAGTAATATATAAACAAATATGATAACATCAATCAATTATAACATATATTATATTCCATTATAGTATTGATTGTATAACCATCAGAAATATTTACCTGTTTGTCTTTCTCCTATAAACCATATTTCACCTAATTCCACTCCTCTAACCTCAATATTTGTCATTTAACCATTTATAGAATAGTTCCCATTTTGTGAAATAGTCCAAATCTTTTTTTCCTCTGAAGGCAAGCCATGCCACTAGTTAATTGTTCTCACTATTAGGAAGTTTCCACATTGCTTCTCTCCTTGATTCATTTCCATCTATTGTTTCTTGCCTTGCCTTCTGGTGCTTTGGAAAATAAGTTGACCCCTCTTCTTTCTGATAATACTTGTTCAATACAACATTTTCCCAGTCATCTCCCCCTTTTGAATAAGCATTCCACCAAATATCCCAAATTCAGCTCCTTGTTCTCCCTCGTCACCATCCATATCTAGCTTGCAATTGTTTTCTCTATTTCCTCTGCAGTTGATCTTTGATTCACTAATTTTCAAGTCTATGCAATCTGCTAATTCCCATTCCCCTTTGAGGAACAATTAAAGTATCTGGATGTATTTTGCCTACAGAAGAGACAACTTAGATCAGCTATAATAAGAGCAATCTTTAGATATCCGAAAGGTTGTCACACAAGAGGGAGTTCATTTAATCTCACTTGTCCCAGGGGGCAGAATTAGACTCAATAAGTTGAAATTGTAAGGAAAGTGAATCAAGCTAAACATCAAAAGAAACTTCTCAACTATCTGAGCTGTCAGACAATGAAACAGGCTGCTCTGTGAAATGGTGAATTCTTCTTTGTTGGACATGTTGGGGGCGTGCATAAGCGCATCAATCATGCCTACTGTCCCTGTCCTATTGTTTCTTTTTATTTTTCTTATAGGTATCTATCTCATGTATTCAAAGCTATGTTTGTTCTTATACCTGTATCTTGTAAGTGATTGACAAATCAAATAAATACAAAATACAAAATATTCAAACAGAAGTTGGATGTTAAAGAGGTCCTAGAAGATCCAACGTTAAGTAGGAAGTTGGCAAGGCTGCCTTTAAGGTTCTCTCCAATTGCATAATTCTATTATCATTGTGATTCTAAACTAAAAACATAGCATTTGCATATAAATGCATAGCTATGCTCACTTTCTTAATAATATATGCCTAATACAACCATAAGTGTTTCTTAGAGTGATGCAGTGGCCTAGAGGTAGAGTTCTTGCCTTGCAATCAGAAGACTGTGAGTTCAATCCTTGGTAGAGGCAGATATTTCTCTCTGGGCATACTGAGATTGTATCTGATGAACAAAACTCCTCATTGGCAAAAGGAAGGGCCTCCATCCATTAAAACATTCTGCTAGCTCCATTTTGTTTCCCAGACTCCACCCTGCAAGGAATTATGGGATCATTAAAAAGCAATGATCACTATTAGCATTTCTTATGCATTTACCCATAATTTCTAGATAATTGATCATATTCCAGAAGATGCTCAGGATTTACCTGTTGTTTTTCTCCAGTTCCTCATATCTTACAAATAACCAGGAATTTATATTTTACTGAGCATTAAGAACTCAGAGCTCTACCCATGGTCAAAGAAGACTAACTAACATAATAACAGCGTTGGAAGGTACCATGTGTTCTGTCCTCATTTACATACTCGAAATCCCCGCGCTTTGATTGGCCAAAGCGCGGGGCTTTCTAATTGGTCAGGCGAGCCGCGCCGATTGGCTCGTTAAGAGTCTCCCGCGATTGGCTCGCTCAAAGCGCGGGAGACTCGAAATGCTGCCATTGGCCGCGGCCGCCGCGGCGAAAAGAATAAAAGCCGCGGGCTTTTTTCTTTTCGCCGGTTCGGTTCCAATCTTTGAAATAAAGAGCATTGTACGAAGTCACCGACTCCTGGCGTCTTTTTGCGGACACGACACTGGCGACGAGGGTGGGATCCAGACCCTGAACCGAACCCCGTGTCCGACGGAAGCCAGACTTAGCACCGAAATGGCGAAAATCGCACCGCCCGCCCCCTTCAACCCCGCCACCGAGGACTGGGAATCGTTCTCCGACCGTTTCCGCATGTACCTCGAGTGCACCGGCATGAAGGACGCCTCGGGCCCGCTAAAACGCGCCGTCTTCCTCACCCATTGCGGAACCGAAGTTTTCCAGATGGCCAAAGCATTGGCCAAGCCCGCCGACGCAACCGCCATGGATTGGGACGTCCTCGAACCTATCCTTCGGCGACATTACGCTCCCGAGGTCCCCATCCTGATCCGGCGCAACGAATTCTACCGGCGGGACCAGAGACCGGGTGAAAAATTGAGCGACTTCGTCGCCGAGCTGCGGCGCCTAGGGGGGCTCTGCGAATTTGACAGCCTAAACAATCTCCTGAGAGACCGATTCGTGCTCGGCCTGTGGGACCCCGCGCTCCAGAGCTGGCTGATGGCTAAGGGCGACATCAATTTAGCAGACACCCTCACCGCAGCCGCAGCCGCAGAAGCAACCCGTACTTCCGCCGACAGCATGCGCAAACCAGACGCGAAGGACCGCGGTGGAAACAACAACCCGGCAAGGTCGACCGAACAAAAAACCAAAACAACCACACACCACAGCGATTTCCATTCTGCATCCAGCACGTCCGAAGACGAAGAAGACATACATCGATTGCAGACGGGGCGTGACCAACGGAACCGCAGAGGTCGTAGGTCGAGGACCAACTGTGCCGGTTGCGGTGGCGACCACCCCAGGTCAGAATGCCGGTTTTTTGATTCCATCTGCCGGCATTGCGAAAAAAAGGGGCACATCGCCCGGGTTTGCCGCCAGAAGAAAACTCGCAGTCCACCTCGATGGGACCAACACGACCGGAGAAGGGAAAGCCCACCGCCCCGGCCCAGAGATCGCCACTCGGACAGCCGATGGGACCGGATCGGATGATCCTCGAGAGGCGGCGACAACCGGCGGAGAGAGGAGACCCACCAGACGGTAACCATTGGCCACGCCATCTCCGACGGCGCCCGAAAAGTCCACGTCGAGGTTCACATCGAGGGCCAGCCATGCAAAATGGAGGTAGACTCCGGGTCCTACCTCTCCATGATTGCATGGCACGAGATAAAACGGTTGGTGCCTACCCTCCAAAGGAGGAACATAGACGCCCAAAGACTTATTGTAAAAGACTACCAGGGAAACCGCGTCCCGGTAGTGGGCACCAAAAACTTTAACGTGACATATAAGGGGCGCACCGAACAACTCCCCCTCACAATCGTCGATTGCGACCGCCCAAGCCTGCTGGGACTACAATGGTTCGCCCCGCTCGACATCACTCTCACGGGAGTCAACCACGTCACCGACGACGGTTGGGAACAGCGACTAGCCCAGGAGTTCCGAGAAGTCTTCGACGGAAGCCTGGGCAAGTACCAGGGGCCCCTTATCTCGTTTGACCTAGATCCTAGCGTCCCCCCCAAACGACTAAAACCTAGGCGGGTGCCATTCACCCTAAAACCTAAGATAGACGAGCAAATTGACAAGCTCGTCAAACAGGGGGTATTGCAGCCCATAGACCATGCCCGGTGGGAGACCCCCATAGTGACCCCGGTCAAGCCAGACAGGTCGGTGAGGATCTGTGGGGACTATAAGGCCACCCTAAATGGCGCGCTGCAACAAAGCGCCTACCCCGTCCCAATCGTGCAACACCTACTGCACTCACTGGGAGGGGGCAGGGTCTTTGCCAAGCTCGATCTCGCCCAGGCATACCAACAGTTGCCGGTCGACAAGCAAACGGCGGAAGCCCAGACCATCGTTACCCACCGGGGGGCTTTCAGGTGCAACCGACTCCAATTCGGAGTCAGCGTGGCACCAGGCATCTTTCAGAGCCTGATGGAGCGGTTGTTGCAGGGCATCAAGGGGGTGGTGCCCTATTTCGATGACGTTCTAGTGGCGGCGCCAAACGAAGCCGAATTAGAAAGCCGACTCAGAGAGGTCCTAACTAAATTTAAAGTAACGGGACTTAAAGTAAAAAGGGAGAAATGCCAACTGTGCACGGAACGAGTGGAATTCTTGGGCTACCTCCTAGACCGGCACGGCATTCACCCCACAAGTAAAAAAGTCAAAGCTATCAAAGAGGCCCCCACCCCTAAATCAAAAGCTGAACTACAAGCATTCTTGGGGTTACTGAACTTTTATAATGTTTTCCTACCCCAAAAGGCAACGGCGGCGGAGCCTTTGCATAGGCTCCTGGATAAGGCGGCAACCTGGACTTGGGGGAAACGGGAGCAAGCCGCCTTCCAAAAAACTAAAGACCTCTTCACCTCCGACGCCGTCCTCATTCAATTCAACGAAACCCTGCCCCTGGCCGTCACTTGCGACGCATCACCTTTCGGCGTCGGCGCTGTCCTCAGCCATACCCTTCCTGACAGAAAAGAAGCACCCATCGCGTTCTTTTCAAGGACCCTAACCAAACCAGAGCGGAACTATAGCCAACTGGACAAAGAGGCTTTGGCTATAGTTGCCGCCATAAAACGGTTCCACGAATATCTCTACGGCCGCCCTTTCACCATTATAACAGACCATAAGCCGTTGCTGGGCATCCTTGCAGGAAATCGGGCCACCCCGAACATTCTGTCTCCCCGGATGACAAGGTGGTCCGAGTTCCTGGCGGCCTACAGCTACGAACTTATACACAGACCGGGTAAGAAGATTTCACATGCGGACGCTTTGAGCCGCTCGCCGTTACCGGACTCCGACCCTGACCCAGCACCAACGACGACCACCCTCAGCATCGAGACCCTACCCAACCTACCCATAACCGCGTCAGACATTGCCCGGGAAACTATTAAAGACAGGCGTCTGGCGCGGATTTTGCATTGGGTGGAAAAAGGGTGGCCGGAAAAGGACAACGACGAGTCCGTCAAGACATTTCGGAACCGCCAAACCGAACTCTCGCTGCTTAAGGGGTGCATCTTATGGGGTGACAGGGTGGTCATTCCGGACAGACTACAGGGGAAGGTTTTGGAAATGTTGCATGAGGGGCACCCTGGCATCGTAAGAACTAAAGCCCTGGCCAGAAGTTACGCTTGGTGGCCAGGGATGGACAAGCAGATAGAGGCCTGGGTAGCTAGGTGCCAGCGATGCCAGGAGACTAGACCCAGCCCACCCACAGCGCCCATCCTGGAGTGGGAAACACCAAGGGGGCCCTGGTCCAGAATCCATTTGGACTTTGCTGGACCCACGAACGGACATACCTTCCTCATAACAGTTGACGCTTACTCCAACTGGTTGGAGGTAAGCGACATGAAGACAACAACCACGGAGGCCGTGATCAAAGAACTTTGCAAACTCTTTGCAACACACGGCCTCCCAGACGTCGTCGTCTCCGACAACGGGCCCCAGTTTACCTCCCTAGACTTCGAGAAGTTCCTGGCGGAAAGGGGCATCCGCCACGCACTAACAGCACCGGCGCATCCGGCGGCGAATGGTAGGGCAGAACGGATGGTCCAATTTACCAAAAAAACCATCCGGAAAATGGACCACGGGGAGATCCAAGACAAAATTAACAGACTCCTCTTTATACAACACATAACCCCGAACACCACTACCAACAAAAGCCCAGCCGAATTGCTAATGGGTAGAAAGCTGAGGTCCCCACTCGACAGGTTACACCCTACATATAACCCGGAGCGGCCCCCAGACTCAAGTACAAAATACCGAACGTTCGCACCCAGGGACCTCGTGTATGCAAAAAACATGACGGGGGACCCCCTATGGATCCCAGCCGTCATCACCCAAATTACAGGCCCACGCTCGTACCGGCTCCAAACCACAGACGGACGAGCGTGGAAACGACACATTGACCAACTCAGGTCTAGGACAGCAAAAGAAACCACCTCCCAAAACGCAAACCAAGGGGGGAGGGAATACCCGAATAACCAAGCGCAAGAAAAAATAAACCAGCAGTACTTACCGAGACGCAGCCATCGCGACCCCTCGCCGGAAAAGAACTGCCAAGCCAGCTCGACCGACCCGGAAAGACCGAGTGGGAGCGGCAAAACCCGTAGCTCAACCAACCCGGAAGGCCCAGGTGGGAGCCACGGAGAAGGAACCGGCCCGATCAACCAGCCGGTTCGCACAGAAGCAAGAGCAACCAAAAACCCGACTGCTCCAGCCGGGATCCAGCTTACGACTGAGTTGCGCAGGTCAAGTAGGACTAGACGGAGCCCCGCCTACCTACGTGACTACGCAACGTAAGGACTGAACCAAGAGGGGAGGGGTGTTCTGTCCTCATTTACATACTCGAAATCCCCGCGCTTTGATTGGCCAAAGCGCGGGGCTTTCTAATTGGTCAGGCGAGCCGCGCCGATTGGCTCGTTAAGAGTCTCCCGCGATTGGCTCGCTCAAAGCGCGGGAGACTCGAAACGCTGCCATTGGCCGCGGCCGCCGCGGCGAAAAGAATAAAAGCTGCGGGCTTTTTTCTTTTCGCCGGTTCGGTTCCAATCTTTGAAATAAAGAGCATTGTACGAAGTCACCGACTCCTGGCGTCTTTTTGCGGACACGACACCATGGACCTCTTCTAATCCAACCAACTGCTCAAGCAGGAGGCCTTATACCTGTGATGGCGAACGCGTGCCATAGGTGGCACTCAGAGCCATTTGTGCTGCCACGTGAGCTGCAGGCAAAGTTTACCTCATTGGGCATGCACGCGCCTCACAGCTTATTTTTGGACAGTTTGAGGCCTTTTTTGGCCTCCCAAAGACTTGAGGAAGGCTTCTGCAGGCTTCTGCTGGCTTTGCAGATCAAAAACTAGCCCTATTTCGTCACTTCCTGTTTTTCCAAAAATACCAGAAGTGGTGAAATGGGGCTAGTTTTTGGCCTGCAAAGCCTGCAGAAGCCTTCCTCAAGCCTTAGGAAGGCCAAAAAAGGCCTCAAACCGGCCAAAAATAAGCTGTGAGGTGCAGTGCAGGTTAGGGGACGGTAGGGGTGGGTGGGTGGGGATTATGCACGCATGCGTTGGGGGCATTCCCTTTTGAGTGCTGGCACACAATGCGAGTGTGCAAGCACACACACAATTTTTGGCACAGGAGCCCCAAAAGGTTAGCCATCACTACCCTACACTATTTGACAAATAGTTGGTCAAACTTTTCTTTAAAAACCTCCAGTGTTGGAGCACCCACATTTTTTAAAGACAAGCTATTCCACTGATCAACTGTTCTCATTGTCAGGAAATATCTCCTTAAGTTATAGGATGCTTCTCTCATGGATTAGTTTCTACCCATTGCCCTCAGGTGCCTTGGAGAATAGCTTGATTTCTTCTTTGGGATAACCCCTCAGTTATTGGAACATTGCTATCATGTCATCCCAGTCCTTCTTTTCATTAAACTACACATACTCAATTACAGCAACTCTTTTTCATATATATTTTAAGCTCCAGCCCTCACCTTTATTGCTCTTCTCTCCACTCTTTCTAGAGTCTCAGTATCTGTTTTATATCCTGGCAACCAAAACTGGATGCCATATTCCAACTGTGGTCTTACCACGGCGTTATACAGTGGTATGAACACTTCACATGATCTTGATTCTATCCCTCTGTTAATGGAGCCCAGGACAGCTCTACCATTTTCCCATTATTAGCCCGTATAAATACAATAACACCTGATTGGATGAACTGTGCACTGAGCATGATTTGAACTGTTGTTACAGGAATTATATAAATGAAGCATTCATTCCCCTCCCCAGTCTATTAAAAAAAAAAAATAATGAAAAATATTTGTTAGTTTCTCCACTAAATAAAATACCTGCTATTTTTAACTGAGGTGTTAATTACAAATCAACACAGTTCTTCAAGTCTTATTAATCAACAGTGTCCATGACAACAAGGTTTTGAACGGCACATCTTAAATATGTTGCAAAGAGGAGAGAAAAAAAACACCCTGACAACAGCTTTCCAATATTCTCCACTTTGAACAAAAGTCTACTGCAAAAACCAAAGAAAGGAAAACCAGGGAGGATCAGTATAGTTTTTAAAAAAAGAACTCTAAATTTTCTTTGCTTTGTCATTGAGAGAGAAAGAGTTCCAGCCTCTTTTCCCTTATGAAATGAATTGCCTTCTGTTACGTTCCACTTGTATTCTTATTTAAAGAGTGTTTAGCTCTGATTTAAAGGGAAAAAAGCTTTTGATCTTCTTCCTATAGGTGTGTTCAGTAAAAAAAAGGGGGTGGGTAGGTTAGGGATCTTGCAAATATGGCAGCCACCCTGTTACCTAGCAACATCTCTAAGCAAGCTCCTAAGTGTAATATTGGGGGTACTATTGGAATCCCCTCACCTGTTGGCATTAATGGCCTTAAAAATCCATTCTTGTGAGGCTGGGAGGGCTTAGGAGTTCCTGGCCTCTCTAAGAGCAGAATTAACTGAATTTATATAATAGAGTTGGAAGGGACCTTGGAGGTCTTCTAGTCCAACCCCCTGCTCAAGCAGGAGACCCTGTACCATTTCAGACAAATAGTTGTCCAACTTTTTTTTAAGGGGAGCAGGACCATTGAAGATCAATCAAAAAGATTCCTTAATCCCGGAGAGAAGAAAAATGTGAGAAGATTCAGAATACTTCACTTTGCCTTAATTTTGCTAAGTGATTTGGAGAATTGCTTTTAGTCTCAGATGGAAAAAGTTGACACACCTATTAGTTAGTCACACCAAGTTGACCATATCTAGTTACAATACCAAATAAAATAAAAATATGGTGCCTTTGTTTAGATCAAGGGTCTTCAAACTTGGCAAGTTTAAGACTTGTGGACTTCAACTCCCAGAATTCCTGAACTAACATGACTGGAGGAGGAGTTCTGGGAGTTGAAGTCCACAAGTCTTAAAGCTGTCAAGTTTGAAGACTCCTGGTTTAGATGGATCATTTCAGCTTTAACTATTGATTGGTAGTGCCCCACTTCTTGTAGAACTGTGCAAAATCTGGGATGCTGCTGGACAGGTGGCTTCTTCTCAAAGAGCAGGTGGCAGTGGTATCCAGGGGGACTTTTGCATAGATTTGTCTTGTGTACCAGGTGCACCATTCCTGAATTGGGAGTCCCTGCTCAATGTCCCTCATAATTTAGTCATTTCCCAACGGTTTTACTGTTATATGTGGGTCCTCGAAGAACATTCAGAAGCTTCAATTGGTTCAGAATTCAGCAATTGATGTATTTTGGGGGTACAGCAAGGCATACAAGGTATACCACTCCTGCGGGAATCATATTGCTTTTAATTTGCTTCTGGGTGCAATTCAAGATGTTGGTTATCACCTTTAATATTCTGAACTGCAGGGCCCAGGTTGGTTGTAGGACTGCTGGTCTCCAAAGGTTTCCAATAGTGTGGGAATGCTCCATATCCTCTTTAATACCATATTTTCCCTGAAAATAAGACTCAGCCAGAAAATAAGCCCTAGCGTGGTTTTTCAGGATGCTTGTAATATAAGCCCTACCCTAAAAATAAGCCCCAGTTAAGATAGTCAGCATTTAGTGCCATATTTTCCCCCAAATAAGATCTAACCGGAAAATAAGCCCGAATGCATCTTTTGAGCAAAAATTAATATAACACCCCATCTTATTTTGGGGGAAACAGGGATACAGGTAGTCCTTGCCTTAGAACAGTTTATTTAGTGACCATTCAAAGTTACAATGTCACTGAAAAAAAAGAGACTTCTGGCCATTTTTCACGTAGATGATGGTTGTAGTATCCCCATAATCACATGATCAAAATTCAGTTGCTTGGCAATGGACTCGTATTTATGACCATTGATGCGTCCCAAGGTTGTGTGATCCCCTTTTGCAACCTTCTGATCCATAAAAAGTCAGTGAGGAATCCAGATTCCCTTACAGCCATGTGACTAATTTAACAAACACAATGATTCACTTAACAACTATGGGCAGGGGAAAGAAAACTTTTCTTTTAACTCAATCAACCTTTATTGTCAAAATACAACATGTGTACAATGAGATTGGCTGAGCCTCCCTTCATGAACCCCCCCAACACAACTCACAGTGAGGACAGAAGTCCCTAACCCCATCCCAATTTTATTACACTTTGTGACCTTGTTGTACAACGTGCCAGCCCCGCAAGTCTATCATACTATGTTGACATGAAGTTATTTTCCAGTTCAGAAGTCTGACAGCCCATGGATAGAAACTGTTCTTCAGCCCGTTGGTGCAGCTGGCCATGCTTCTATATCTCCTACCCGATGGTAGGAGAGTGAAGAAGGGCTGACTGGGATGTGAGTCATCCCTGAGAATTTTCCTCACCCTTCTAAGGCAGCGAGCCCTAGCAAGATCATCGAGTGGTATCGGGGAGCAGCCCACGATGTTTTTGTGCTGTGCTCACCACCCTCTGCAATGTCTTTATCTGCAGCTGTCAAGCCAGCATACCACACCGTAATGCAATATGAGAGGACACTTTCTATTGTGGACCGGTAAAAGGAGGTCATCAGTCATTTTTCCATTTTATTCTTTCGTAAGACCCTGAGAAAATGGAGTCTCTGTTGGGCCTTTCTGGCCACCTGGGTTGTGTTGATTTTCCAGGTGAGATCTTCGCTGAGGTAGACTCCCAGGAATTTGAAGGAGGAAACTTTCTCCACACAGCCCCCCTCGATGTAAAGTGGGGCAGGTTCCTCTCTCTTCTTCCAAAAGTCTAACACTATCTCCTTTATCTTGCTGATGTTCAGATGCAGGTTGTTTTCTAGGCACCATGAGGACAATTTTTGAACCTCCCCTCTGTATGCTGTTTTCTCTCCACCTGTAATGAGACCCAATACAGTAGTATCATCTATGAACTTAATAATCACAGTAGATGGGTCAGACGATACACAATCATGTGTGTACAGTGAGTACAGGTAGGGACTGAGCAGACAGCCCTGTGGGGAGCCAGTGCTAAGCTTCAGGGAGATGGATGGGATAGACCCAGCCCTCACTGTTTGTGTTTGTTCCCTCAGTAAGTCTTTGATCCAGTCACAGATGGAAGAGGGAAAATCCAAGTCAGTTAGCTTTTCAGTAAGGATGCCGAGCAAGATAGCATTGAACTGGGAGAAAACCTGAGGGGAATTAGAGTCAGATATCCCACAGATGTGCCAATATGACATGCCTAATAAATCTATACTTTGATGAATATTGTCAGGAATATGAGTCACCTAACAGCTATTTGGGTTAGAAATATATAAACCAGGATAAACATTTTAAAACTGTATCTTTAAGAAAATGCAAAACTGTAATTAGGTGTGGTTTCTCAAACGGCCATAAAATGGAGCCAGAAACCTGGGTTGTTTTAGTCTTAGTCTCAGAAGAGAGTGTGTCTGAGTGAGTATCTCTGTTTCCTTCTGTTGGAAAGTATTACCGTTGCTCCATTTCTTCTAATTGACTGATATTACTGGATTTAATGTAAGTCTGATACTGAACTGTTTTTGATACTGGAATTTGATATTTGGATTATCCCTGGATGAAAACTGACTGATTTTACCTGTGAATGACTTTGGACTGCTTATTTTGGACTTGGCTTAAACCTTTCTGGAAGTAAAAACCTACATTTACTGTGCAGTGTATCTGTGTGCTCTGTGTGTATTATTCCAACACTACTCTCTATACGTCTCCCTGTATGCGCTCATTCTCCTAACGGGGAATTCCCTCAACAAACCTGCCTGCCTTGAAGTTTTGATTCTATTGGGTGTGTTACTTAAAACCCGGATACCAGTGAAAACAGAGCTTGGGGGTGGGGCATGCTCCATTTTTACCGGCAGAGGGCTGCAGGAGGCCATTATGACTGAAAACAAGGCCTTAACAAGTGACATCAAGTTGCCCCCCCCTGGCCGTGTTCCCTCCCCCCCAGCCTCCCAAGGTCAAACACAAACCTGATGCGGCCCTCAATGAAATCTAATTTGACACCCCTATAGAGTTTCCCTGCCTGAACAGGTCGCCAACCAGTGGGCTGGGGACCACTGGTAGTCCGTGAGCAAATTTTGGTGGTCCGCAGAAAAATGTCACCCCCAAAGCACTCCCCCCAAGGCAATTAATCCAGGCTGCGCAGGAACACAAGGCTATGCCACCCAAATGGCCCATGGGAACACAAGGCTTGCGTTGCTTGCATTGCAAACAACACAAGGTAGGGAGGAAGGGAAGGGTGGAGGGGGCCCCATGTGCCTGGCCTGGCCCCTGGGCTGCTTCTTTCTGCTTCTTTCTTCTTCTGCTTTTGGCTTCATGCAAGGAAAGCAGCAGAAGTCTCTCTTTCTCTCTCCCAAACTCCGCCAGAAATGAATCTTTGGGACCTTGTAAGGCATCCTGCTCCAAGAGGCTGCGCTGATGTGACAAGTCTCACAAAGACTCATTTCTAGCAGAGTTTGGGGGAGAGAAAGAAAGATTTCTGCTGCTTCTGCTACTTTCCTTGCATGAAGCCAAAAGTCTCTCCCCCCCCCCCCCGAGAACAGAGCTGGAGATGGTATCCTGCAATCCCAAATAAAGAATGATTGATTGGTAGGAAAACAGGGTGGGGAATTTTCCTGCAGACTTTTTGGGGGATTTTCCCAGGATCTCTGGTCTACTGGATTTAAAATTATGAATTTGATGGTCCCTGAAGTCCAAAAGGTTGGCGACCCCTGTACTAGAAGACCTCCCACGTCCCTTCCAATTCTTGTTATCCTGTTCAGTTGCTAGCACTTGTCCGGCAGCCTCCCAGCTCCCTAGTTTTTTTAAAAAAATAAAATAAAATAAATTGAAAGCATTTTTAAAAAGTCAGATGAGACAAAGATACAGGCAGATGCCAAGTAAGTTGTTTGCAGACAGTACAGTGGGGACTCCAGCTGGAGACAATTGCTCCTGAACGTCTGATTGACTTCTGTTTTGTGAGAGGGCTGCTTAATTTAGCTCCCCAGATAAAGATATATCATCTTACATTCAGCTCTTCTGGCTCAGCCAAATCATGGTGTGGGTTGAGTTCAGTTCGCGCAGCAGAGGCAGCGATCTTTTGGATGTATAAGTAGCGCTTAGAAGTGGCATTGAATCACAATATCCAGCAAATTACATTAAAATAATACTAAAACCGTTGATGAGAGAGATCTTGGGCGTCTTTGTTTCCCTTTGATAGAGCAGGCAGAGAACAGCAATATCTCTGCTTAAATAAATGAAAATGACTTCACAAGAAAAGAGATCTTTTGCATCAAATATTGAGTGTTCCATTATGAAATGTTTCAAGGGAGTTCAATCAATCCATCCTTATCTCCTTCCTTCCTCTTCATCCCTTCCTCTTTCCTCTCCTTCCTTTTTTCTTCCTTCCTTCCCTCTTCCCCTTCACCTCTTCCCACCCTTCCCCCTCTCCCTTTTCCCACTTCTCCTTAATTCCTCCCTTCCTCCCTCCCTCCATCTCACTTTCTTTTCTCCCTCCTTCTCCCCTCCCTTCCTTTCCCCTTCTTCCTTCCTTCCTTCCCTCTTCCTTCCTTCCTTCCTTCCTTCCTTCCTTCCTTCCTTCCTTCCTTCCTTCCTTCCTCCCTCCCTCCCTCCCTCCCTCCCTCCCTCCCTCCCTCCCTCCCTTTCTACTTCCTTTTTAAAACAAAGAACAAAAAGCTACTACAGGTAGTCCTTGACTTACAACAGTTTGTTTAGGGAATTACAACTGCACTGGAAAAAAAAAGTGACCAATGACCATTTTTCACACTTACAACCATTGCACCATCCCCATTCTGAAAGGGTCACATGAATTACATTTGGATATTTGACTACCGGTTCATATTGATGATGGTTACGATGCCCCAGGGTCCTGGGATCAGCTTTTGCGACCTTCTGATAAGGGAAGTCAATGGCGGAAGCCAGATTCACTGAACGACCCTGATAATAATTTAACAACTGCACTAATTCACTTAACAAATGTGGCAAGAAAAGTCATAAAATGGGGCAAAACTCACTTAGCAAATGTCTGACTGAGGAACCTAATTTTGGGGCTCCGTTGTGGTCATAAGTCAAGGACTACCTGCACTTCATCACGCTATGTAGACAAGGTGTCTACAAGTAGAGAAACTTCAGTTATGGGGAGAGTTGATGTTGCTTTTTAAAGGCTTTGAAAACCAAAAGGCTACAGCCGAAAGGAGTGCAATTTATGCCTGCCTGAAAGGAAGGAATGTGTTCAAACATTAGCTGTTTTCTCCTGTTAATGAATGGATTCCACGCTTCAGGTTTGATTAAGTAACTGAAAATAAAAATGTGTTTAAATGAGAAGAGGGAATGTTTTCCTGGTAAACCTTGCATGTCCTACCAGTCAATGACTATTTCAGCTTCAACTGCAACAACACAAGAGCACACAACAGATACAAACTCAATGTAAACCTCTCCAAACTTGATTGCAGAAAGTACAACTTCAGCAACAGAGTGGTCAATGCCTGGAATGCACTACCTGACTCTATTGTTACATCCTCTAACCTTCACTCCTTTACCCTAAAACTATCTGTTCTGTACCTTCATTTACATTCTTGAAAGCCCCGCGTTTTGATTGGCCAAAGCGCGGGGCGATCTGATTGGTTGGGTGAGCCGCGCTGATTGGCCCGCTAAGAATCTCCCGCGATTGGTGGATTCGAATCACGGGAGATTCAAAGTGGTGCCATTGGCCGCGGCCGCCGCGGCTTGGAAATAAAAAGCCGAAAGTTTTCCCTTGGAACCCAGTTCGGTTCCGGGGACCAATAAAGAGCTGAAACCTAGTCACCGACTCCTGGTCTCTTTCCCGAAGGACACGACACTATCCATAATTGACCTCACCCCAAGGTCTGAAAGGGGGCTGCATAAGTGCATCATCGTGCCTGTCCTATTGTCCCCATTTATTCGTCCCTATTTCCTGTATTCATACTCATGTTTATACTTATATCTATTATCTTGTAAATGATTGACAAATCAAATCAAATAAAAAGAAAAAGAAATACAGTTATACCAATCCATTTCTCAGTGGTTGAGACAATATATCTTTGTTCCCCACAATTTCATGTTTGTGTATATATATATATGTGTGTGTGTTGGCATTTTTTCTGCATCTTGCTGGAGTAGGATCATTCATCAAAGACTACAACTCAGCTAAAAAAATGAACTCTGAATTCCTGTTGCTTTCAGTGGGACTACCTCAAAGAATTCCCCTTTTGTCTACCCCAGAACAAGGAGCTTTCGTGCTACTTTCAAGTATTTTTCTGGAATATAACCATGAGACAATTTGATGGATTACTTTGAATTAAAGCCATTTTGTTCCAAGCTTGAGACAATGTGTGTGTTCTAGTACATGTGCATTCTTAATTGGCTGAGATATTTTTCTGCCCAGGCCATTTTTCTGTCCATTTTTCTGTCCTGTCTACAAAATAGCTCCTTTGGGCCATGGTGAAATCTTGTACTGAATAAAGAAGATAAAAACAATATGATTTTATCACACTGCACCGCATACATACAGAGAGAGAGGGAGGAAGGGAAGGAGAGAGAGAGAGAGAAAATAGTCCAGGTTTACATTTTCAATAAGAGATAGCTGAGTATCCAAAGAAGAAAAAATAAATAAATGTCTGGGAAGATGCTTGTTTATTGGATTTATTTTTATTTAGAATATTCCTGCAAAGCAGGTTTGCTTGGTTCCAAAATAAAACAATGCATTTTGAAAGATGACGAAAGATGGATTTTTTTAAAAAAAAATGTCATTAAAATATAAATTCAGAATCATGTATATTGCCCAGAATAATTTATTCAGATGGGTGAGTATAAAAAAATCAAATCAATAAAAAGAAATGCAAAGAAAATTCACTTATAGCAATCCATGGTGACAATAGATAGATGATAAAAGACAAATGATAGATGATAGATAGCTAGTAAAAGAAAGGGGAGGAGGAGATGGTAGATAAACTCAGTCATACACATACATAAATAACTCAAGGTAAAAAAAATAAATAAATACAGTAATTGGGAAATTTACTGTAATTTCCATTTTAATTGGCTCCTAACACCCTTCCAATATTCTGATCAGAGCAAACACAAAGAGCTCTTCAGATTGCAAAAAAAATATGTTTATGAAAATCAGCAAACATCAAACACAGTTAACTGGCAAAAAAGTGGGATAACAAGCAGGCCAATGTGAGGAGAAGTAAATAACAGCCACAAATTTAAAAAGGAGAGGATTTTGAAACAGGAATCTGCATTTTTCAATAACTGCCTGTCTGTCTGTCTATCTGTTGTTCTGTCCATCCATCCATCTATCTATAAGACAAAAAACTTTTTGGAACCACTGTGGAGTAAGTAGCATGCTCTATTTATTCCACCATCGACTTGTTTATGTCTGTTGTAGGAGCTATGGAAAAGAGGACACCAGATGATCCCTCTGTTCTGTAATGCTGTGTTTTGTACCCACTGATTCTGAAGGAAACAATGTGGTAAATGGGGATGATGGGTCCAATAGTAAGGAAGCACAGATAATGTAGGCAAATGCTCCTTGGGGGTGGAATTTTCCTTCCAATAGATTGGCATATCTGATGCAAATTTGCAGAAAACCTATTGGTATCATAAAATTCTTGTCTAAAATGTTTGCAGAAAATGATAACATTCGATATTGTGTTACCTCAATAATTGTTGTTGGTATTCTTTTCTGTGTGTGAGTGTGTGCGTGTGCGTATATGTCTTCAAACCCAGAGGTGTTATTCAGCAGGTTCTGACCAGTTCTGGAGAACCGGTAGCAGACATTTTGAGTCGTTCGGAGAACCGGCAAATACCACCTCTGACTGGCCCCGCCCCCATCTATTCTCCGCCTCTTGAGTCCCAACTGATTGGCTGGGTCTTCTTTGGTTGCCCTGCACAGGAGAACGGAGCTGGAAAGCAGGTTAGTGAGGTGGGGAGGGAATGGGGTTTTTGCAGTAACCTTCCCCTGCCACGCCCACCAAGCCATGCCACGCTCACAGAACTGGTAGTAAAAAAAATTTGAATCCCACCACATTCTTGACTCCTGGGAATTTGGGGGGTACATTGTCACAGTAATAATTGTTACCATTATCTTCTTCCTGGGTTGAGAGAAGGTGACTCAAAGTCATTCGTGTGTGTTCATACCTAAGGTAGTACTAGAATTCATTGCCTCCTGGTTTCTAGCTGGTGCTTTTACTTATTGCACCAAACGAACAGCGTATAAGAGTAACAGAGTTGGAAGGGATCTTGGAGGCTATCTAATCCAAACACTGCTCTTACAGGAGACCTATATTATTTCTGATAAATGGCTGTCCAGACTCTTCATTGATGGGGCACCCACAATTTCCCAGTTTGTTCTATTGGTTCATTGTTCTCACTGTTCGGCATTTTCTTCTTAGCTCTAGGCTGCTTCTCTCTTTGGTTATTTTTCACCCATTGTTTCTTGTCTTGCCTTCAGATGCTTTGAAAATAAGTTGGCCTCCTCTTCCTTGTGGCAGCCCTTCAAGTCTCGGAAGACTGCTATCGTGTCATCCCTGGTCCTTCTTTTCACTAGACTTAATAATGTTACTTTGCTGCTGTTCGTCAGATTTTTGCAGTCATTAACTGAAATAATGTGACGGGGTGCTTGTATAACTTCTCATGAAGGTTTTCATATTCTCCTCCATTGATCTTAGTAACCTGATGAATTCTACTATGATAGGTTCCCCCTTTAGCAACACTTGAATTATCTACACCTCAAAACATGTTGGCGTGTCACCTATGAAGGATAAGTTCAGAAAGACAGAAGAAGAAAAATTTACAATGCTGTGAGTTGCAAGAAGAACAAAATTGGCACTCAGGAAGATTTATTTATTTATTTATTTATTTGATAAATTGAAATGTTGGAAATCCTTCATTGTTGAACCCAATGGAAAAACTATGGAGATGTCTTCCTTGTATTATTAATCAAGATTGTGGGACTATTCTGGGTATGAAATGTTCCCTTGGAACATTCTGTCTTCTTTAGAGACTGGGCTTCTCAAATGCTCCAGGGGCAGTTTGTCATTTCTGTAAGAACATTTTCTAAAGAGAGGAGTGGACCATGGTGTTCCAGAGAAAAAATAATTATGCTATCAGGGCTGTCAACATTTTCCATGATCCCACATTTTGAGGAGGAGGAGGAGGTGGAGGAAGAAGGAATTAAAATAGTATCTATTATTATATAACTAGCTTTGATACTTGTGCTTTGCTATGAAACTATATGATCGGGTTTAGTTTTTGGTGAGGAAAATAAGGGGCAGGGGGGGGGATTCTGCCTCTGCCTACCAGCATCCATCAGTATTCATCTGGCTAGCATCCTGTCAGTGTGTGAGAGAGTTGAGGGCTGTTTGGAAACTGAAGCAGTATTTGCTGTGTGAACAAGAAGGAGACAGCAAGGAGCCTGGGTGTGGCTTAGTTCAACTGTTCTGTACTAAAGCTTCTTGGTGCTCTGTAACTAAAACTGAAACTGAAACTCATCTCCTCTGCTTGTGTTTTGCATGTGGGGAGGGGAAGTAGAACTCCTTAGCATCAGAGCGTGTTAATAATATACAAAATAGTAATATTCTGATGGTCATTTCAAAAAATCCTTTCTTAGTGAGCACCTAGAAGCCAAGAGGAACATATGCCCCAAATTTCAAGTTTGTAGGCTTTATGGTTCTGAAGATTTTGTGATGATGCATGAGTGGTATTTCGCTTTTATAGAGAGAGATAAATGTTTGATAGCCGATGAAATTCCAATGGGAATTCTCAGTCATCCAGGTCATGGTTGTCTGAAAGATGCTTTTTCAAAAGGCAACTGGACATTGAAGCCCTGAACTGAAGAAGCTTCTTGGATGAGAAGCAAAACATCTTCAAGGAAAAACAAAGTCCAGTTGCTTTTTGGAAAAGCACCTGTCAGACCATCCGAAGTTTCATGAAGAGACCAATAAGCTGAAGAGGTTCTGGATCCATTTTAGACCAATGTGCATTCTTTGTAATGGATCATATGCTCCATTACCTTTCTATGAGGGTTGACCCTGGCAAGCATATTTTGGTATTGCATTATTATTAGTATTACGATTCATCACACAGTCAGGCAGATATTTAGACTGGATTTGCCCTTTTGGTTCATATCTTGAGTCTTCAAGGAAATGAGATAGGCAGATTTTTTTTTTTAATGGTGCTAAATGTATCATTGCATGATATGATATGTTCGAAATAAAGCTGCCTTTTGCAATTGATGGTTTTGTCAATGCTGATGGTGTTCAAGTAATTCTCCAGATATTTTGGAATCACAACCAAGACACCAGTCATACTTGGCTTTCTTTTGCCACCATTGTTCTACTATTTTTAAGGAGCCTCGGTGGTGCAGTGGTTAGAGTACAGTACTGCAGGCTGCTCCTACTGCAATTTGGCAGATCAAATCCCACCAGGCTCAAGGTTGACTCAGCCTTCCATCCTTCTGAGGTGGGTAAAATGAGGACCCAGATTGTTGGGGGCCAATAGGCTGACTCTGTAAACCATTTTGAGAGGGCTGTAAAGCACTATAAAGCGGCATATAGGTGTAAGTGCTAGTGCTATTTTCAGCTTTTTATATTTTGTGATTTTTCTCCAGTTCTTTCAACTAAGATGATTAAAGGCTTGGAGATTATAACATATGAAGAATGGTTGCAGGATTTGGGTTTGGTTATTGTAGAGAAAAGAAGGACATGATAGCTGTTGTGGAGCGGCGGTTACAGAGAGAGATGGAGCCAGGGAAAAGGCTAACAGACTTTATTCAATGAATAAAGGGTCGCCGCGGCTGCCGATGGCAATCTGACAGCCAGCTGGCGGCGACAGCTGATGCCGTTTGACAGCTCCCTTTTATAGCCGGCTGTCAAACAGCATCAGCCAATGGGAGCGGTCGACGCTCCCGCGCAGGCGGCAGATCAGAAGGAGAACTGCAGCTTAGTCCTTAAACATAGCAATAGCAGTATTCCAGTATTTGAGAGGTTGTCACAAAGAAGTGGGGGTCAACTTATTTTCCAAAGCACCAGAAGGCAGGACAAGAAAAAATGGATGGAAACTAACCAGAGAGCAAAGCAAGCTGGAGCTAAGGAGAAACTTCCTAACAGTGAGGACAATTAACCAGTGGAACAACCTGCCATCACATAAGTGGTGGGTGCTCCATCACTGAAGGTTTTTCAGAAGAGACTGGACAGCCACTTGTATGAAATGGTATATAGGGCCTCCTGCTTGGGCAGAGGGCTGGACTAGAAGACCTCCCAGGTCCCTTCCAGCTCTATTCTGATTGTTTCTCTTTTCTTCTGTTGTCTCTAAGTATTGCCCCTTCTTTTAAGTGTTATTCACAGTACCATCCATTAAAGTAGTATTTATTAAATTATTTTTATATAATAAACCTTTCTGGGTCAAGGAACAATTTGAAACTTCATGAAAGGGCCAATGACCTGAAGAGTTTCTGGATTCCTATTTTAGACAAATGTTCATTCTTCATGATAAATAACACGTGCTCTATTACCCTCCAGTGAGGGCTGAACCAAGAAAATAAGCCAAGAACTTTAAGACCACACAGGCAAAGTATTAAATCACACTTCACATACCATCAGGGTGTGATGCTAGTTCACCTCTTCGTGATGCACCTTGGATAGCATGGAAGTGTGAACCAAATGACTAGCCTCAATTGGCAGCCAGACTACATTGAAGAATTGGCAGTTAATGACAGTTGGCAGTCAGACATCTTTGTAGAACTCCTGGCTCTCTAAATACATGGCTAAATTGAAAAACAAAATGGCTCCCCATCCTCTGAGCCACCAGCTCTATGAAGGCAGGAAGCCCTAGTGAAGGAGTGCAACAAAATTACAACTCGCTCCACAACTGTCTAACAATTTTGACATACAGTGGAGAGCCAAATTGGCTGCTGAACACCCAGATACAGGCAGTTTCATAGATGACCCTACACAATTATTATTGGCATCCTTCAGTTTCAAGAGACCATGTTATCATGTTCTGAAGAGAGGTCCTAAAACAGCATCTAGTGTGGCTAAAAAGGCCAATTCGAGAGTGGCAATCCCATCTACACTGAGGACAGATACAGTCTGCACCCTGACCAGATTTCGCTGGTTCCGGGACTGCCTCTTTGCCTCAGCCTGCCGAACGAGTGTCTCTTCGAATTGGAGGAGGCCATGCTGCGTCTTGAGCTTCCAAACTGAATGATCAGAAGTCAAGGTTTGCCAGCTGTTGATGTCCATTCCCAAGGCCCTTAGATCCCTCTTGCAGATATCCTTATATCACAGCCGTGGTCTCCCTCTAGGGCTCTTTCCCTGCACTAATTCTCCATACAGGAGGTCTTTTGGAATCCACCCATCAGCCATCCTCATGACATGCCCAAGCCATTATAAATGTCACTGTTTCAATAGTATATACATGCTAGAAATTCCAGCACATTCCAAGACTGCGCTGTTTGGAACTTTGTCATGCCAGGTGATGCCAAAAATACATCAGAGACAGCTCATACGAAAGGTGTTCAACTTTCTTTCCTGTAAAGGGTCCAAGACAAAGGCTCTATAGACCTGGATCTTTATATGTTCATATATAAACTTCATATTAAGCCATACTCTCTTTGTATGTCTGGAAAATGTGGTGGCCGCTTTACCAATACATCTACTCAGCTCAGTGTCTAAAGAGAGAGTATCAGAGATAGTTGAGGCAAGGCACACAATGTCATGGACGATCTCCACAAAATGTATCAGGTTTTGACCTTCCTCACCTGCATTGGTCAACTATGAACAGGATCCATACCCAACACAGTGTCTGCCAGGACTCCTTCTTTAAGTGGGTTCTTATCTCTATCCCTCAGTGTGACTGTGGTGCTCTCGACAAAATATCCATCTCATTGTATCTGAATGTCCATCAAGAGCTTACACTGGCCCAATGTCTGATTTATTTTTTTTTTAACCCTGTCCTTGAATGGCTGGGTGAATGGCTGGGTTCAAATTAACATTTGGTTTGCCATATGCTAAATAAATAAATAAATCACATGCCATCCATATATAAACCTGAGGAACAAAAGCCAGCATGAAGATTTAAACACAAACAATTATAAAGGAAGGAAAGCTGCTTGCTTTTGTTCTACAGTAGTTCATCTTCTTTATCAGAGTCTCTTCTATCAGCAATTAACTCTCTAATAAAGAAGATCAGGATGGTCCCAAGATTTGTCCTTGAGACTCCTAACAGTGCTGGCTGGGTTTCTGGAAAAAAAATATATTTATTGCTCTGCCTTGGGCGATGCTGTGATCGTTTCCAGCAGCCTTTGCATGTCTAAATTTTCTGCATCCATTTTCTCCACTTTCATAATAAACAAGCTACAAATTTATCTTCTTGTTCCTGCTTTTTACCATTTTATGTGACTCGCAATAAATTTACTCCATTTGCTCAGTCATGGACAATTGTTTTGATGGTCTGGACCTCTTAAATGGGGTTGGGAGTAGACAGGACTGTTTTTAATTCTCTTCCTCTGAGAATTTTTGATCTCCTTTATGCTGTTGGCGTTGTTGGGATTGAATGGAGGGGTGAGGCCCAGCCTTAGGCCCCAACTTTGAGGGGCATAAAGCTCAACTATTTAAAATGTAACTGCTTGGTGAGATCATCTGTTGGCCCTGGTTAGGTACCATCCATACAGGTAGTCCCCAACTTTCAATGGTTTGTTTAATAACAACTAAAGTTTCATAGTTTCATAGTCAGTTGCAATGTATGGCTGTGAAAGTTGGACCATAAGGAAGGCTGAGTGCCAAATAATTGAGGCAAGGGTGGGATACAACAGGTTTAACTGTCAGTTCGGGATTTATGAGCTTCTCTGCCTGCTGTGAGCTGCACACCTGTAAATTATCATTAGCACGCTGCGTGCAGAGAAGCAGCCTTTGAAACAACTCTCTTTTCTTGTTTTTTTTAACTGCAGCTGTGCTTCATTTGGCAGCTGAAGTTGAAAAAATCAGGAAATAAAGGTCAGGTAAGAGTCTGGGTGGGCAGATGGGCAAAAACATCAGCAGACATAGAACCGGTTCTATGTCTGCTGCTCTTCAGAGCTATCGATGCTACAGAGGTGGACAGAACCAGTAGAAATCCACCGCTGAATAGAGGCCTTTGAACTCTGGTGCTGGAGAAGACTCCTGAGAGTCCCTTGGACTGCAAGACAATCCAACTGGTCAGTCCTAGAGAACATCAACTCTGACTGCTCTTTGGAAGGCCAGATCCCGAAGATGAAACTCAAAGACTTTGGCCACCTAACAAGAATGAAGGACTCCCTGGAGAAGAGCCTAATGCTAGGAACGATTGAGGGCAAAAGAAGAAGAAGGGGACAACAGAGAATGAGGTGGCTGGATGGAGTCACTGAAGAAGTCGGCATGAGCTTAAATGGACTCCAGAGGATGGTAGAGGACAGGAAGGCCTAGAGGAATGTTGTCTATGGGGTCACGATGGGTCGGGCACGACTTTGCAACTACCAACAGCAAAGTTTCACAGAATAGAATAATAGAGTTGGAAGGGACCTTGTAGATCATCTTATAGATCATCCCCTGCTCAAGCAGGAAACCCTACACCATTTCAGACAAATGTTTATCTAATCTCTTCTTAAAAACTTCCAGTGTTGGAATATTCACAACTTCTGGAGGCAAGTAGTCCCACTGATTAATTCTTCTAACCGTCAGGAAATTTCTCCTTAGTTCTAAGTTGCTTCTCTCCTTGATTTCTTCTCATGCATGTTTTTGCTCCACCATTTATTATTCTTACCACATTCAGCAACCATGATTCAATTTCACATTCATTCATTTGTTTTTCTTTGTTTGCTTGTTTGTTGGCCATCTTACCATAGGGTAACTCTGAGCAGCTTCCAGACATAAAAATGTCTACATGAAAACTAAGAGTAAATTAAAACCAAGATTAAAATCAAGGACACGTGGGGAGGAGGGGTGGAGATAGAATGAAGGGAGGAGGTGGGATAGGCTGTTAATCGATTAACATTGGCACATAATCCCCATAATTGATGCCTATTCACTTGATCCGACGCTTCCATAGCATCAGGAAAGATGCAATAAATGTTCTTTTTCACTTTCTCAGGTCTGAAAAATCTTTTGTTTCATTGGGGAACAGGGGGATGGGCAGTGTCTTGAGAAAAAGAGTTCTCACATCCCTGTTTTTAATCTTGCTCTTTTTGTGAATAGTGTATGAATAGCGTATCTCCTTCTTGCCAGAAACTGGCTGCTTTCTGACTGATTAAAATACATATTGTAATGTCATCTAACAAAACTCTTGCCACTCTTGCCATATTCCGAATGACAGGTTGCAGATAAAAATGAATTATGTTTGAATTAAAATCCATTTCCAAATATGAAATTATCTTACCCCATTTGACTTATTTGACTTATCCTCACCGCGTTAACCACAGAGATGGTGGGTTTTGTTTAATATTGACTTTGTTAAGTGCTTCAAGGTCCCCCTATGAAGGTTATCTTGTAAATATAAATTTGATTGAATCCCTCATCGAGTTTCTGTGTGGATTCAAAAAAAGAGATTGGTGCTGTTAGCCTCTGGAAAATTGATAATGTGACTTACTCTAATTGATCTGTTTAGTTTCTGAGGGTTCTCTGGAGAAAGGAAGACAAGTGTTTGCAAACTGATTACATCTCCTCACATTTATGACAAAATAGGGTTAGGTATCTGGATTTGGCTAAAAGGGGTATAAATTGAACTGATGGACCTTGGGAATATATAACATGTGTTGTATTGAAATGGTTTGGTAGAACAAAATATAAATAAAGACAAATCTTTGCTGGTCAGCATCTCAGAACTACAAATAACAAGAAATTTGGGAGTCCTTGGTGTTCTCTGAGTTTGGTGGTTTTCTTGCAGATATTTCATTACCAAACTAGGTAACATTATCATGTGTTGATGATGTCACCTAATTTGGTAATGAAACATCTGCAAAAAAACCCACCAAGCTCAGAAAGAATCAAGGATCCCTCAGTACAACCCTGAGCTACAAATATATGCTCTTCTACCGATAACTATAACTTAATGTTTTTGAGGACTAATATTTAAGCAACCTTTAAATATTGTTTAAAGAGATAGCTTGGTGCAGTGGTTAGACACTAGATTAGTGGCCTAACCACTAATCTCCAGTGGCCTGGAGACTATGTGTTTTGTGTAGCCTAAGGCACAAAGCTATCTGTGTCACTTGCCAGTTCTTCTCTCTTCACCAAGAAGAAGACAGTGGTGAACTACTTTTAAAAATGTCATCCCCCAAATTTCTTCAGTGGAAAAGGATAGGTCATAAAACCATTTAATATATTAACCTGATTAAATCTTCAACGCCTTCAAGCAATTTCATCCAAATTTGGTATACAGATGACTTACCCTCTGGGAACAACTACTGTGGAGATAACACCCTTAACACCCCTCTGGGTGTGTGTGCGTACCTTAAAATGGCTTCTGCCATGGTAGCAGCTTCCCAGGCCTCCCTTTTGTGGAGCATTGTGACACTACACGACAGACAGCACAACAGCCTGAGTCCCGACTACAAGATTTTCCTGTCTAATACAGGATTGGGAGAAATAAATACCCAGGCAATGCCGGGTTTGTTTGTTTGTTTGTTTGTCAATTGCTTACAAGATAATAAGTATAAGTATATACATAGTTATGAATACATGAAATGGGTACATATAAGAAAAATAAAACAAAAAAATAGGACAGGGACGGTAGGCACATTGGTGCACTTATGCACGCCCCCTACAGACCTCTAAGGAAAGGAGTGAGGTCAATAGTAGAAAGTCTAAGGTTAACATTTTGGGGGTTTGGGTAAGAAACTACAGAGTCAGGTAGAGTATTCCAGACATTGACCACTCTGTTGCTGAAGTCGTATTTCCTGCAATCAAGTTTGGGGCGGTTAACCTTGAGTTTGTATCTATTGTGTGCTCTTGTGTTGTTATGGTTGAAGCTGAAGTATTCATTGACAGGTAGGACATTGCAATGTATGATTTTATATACCATACTTAGATCGGACTGAAGGCGGTGTAGTTCTAGGTTTTCTAGGTCTAGAATTTCAAGTCTGTTGGCATAAGGTATTCTGCAACGAGTAGAGGAGTGGAGAACTCTTCTTGTGAAATATTTCTGGACTTTCTCAACTGTATTAATATCAGATATGTAATGCGGACTGATGAGCTGTATTCAAGTATTGGTCTAGCAAATGTTTTGTATGTTCTAGTTAGTAGTGTGATATTACTGGAGAAAAAGCCTACATAGGATTAGGTTAACAACTCTTAATGCCTTTTTGGCTATGTAGTTACAGTGAGCTCTAGCATTTAGATCATTAGAGATGAGTATTCCAAGGTCCTTTACAGAGCTTGGATCATCAACAAGATCTTGACTATTCAGCTTGTATTTTATTTTCTGATTTTTTTTGCAATATGTAAGACAGAGCATTTATTTGTTGAGATTTGAAGTTGCCATTTGTTTGACCATTCTGATACATAGTCGAGGTCTTTTTGAAGGGTAGCAGTATTGTCTGTGGTATTGAACAGCTTTACATCATCAGCAAAGAGAACACAGTTGCTCTTAATATGATCACAGAGCTCATTTAAGTAGAGTATGAAGAGAGTTGGTCCTAGAACACTGCCTTGGGGGACACCACTATTGACAGGTACAGAATTTGATAGGACACTCCCAATTTTGACCATTTGTTATCTGTTTGACAGGAATGCTTCTATCTAGGTATGCAGTTGTCCAGAGATACTATAAGATTTTAGTTTTAGGAGTAGTTTGAATCAAAGACTTTACAGAAGTCTATGTAGATTGTGTCTGTTGCTTTTCCCTGATCAAATTGTGTAGTCCATATGTTTTGCAGTGTAAGAGTTGCAGATTACAGGATAGTTTTTTCCTGAAACTAAATTGTTTTTTGGAGAGTAGGTTGTTTGTCTCTAAGTGGAACATAATGGATTGGTTAATAATTGATTCCATGACTTTGCAGGTGACGCAGCATAAGGACATTGGTCTGTAATTTTCAACTAGGCTGGGGTCTCCCTTTTCAAAGATGGGGATGACTGTGGCTTGTGACCATAGGTTAGGCAAGGAGCTGGTCCTGAAAGATTTTTCAAAGATTATGCTTAGAGGTTCAGCTATGGCAGTGGATAGCTTTTTTAAGAAGTAGGCACATATTCCATCCGGTCCAATAGATAGAGATGGTTTTAGATTGTGTAGTGCCTTTTCAACATTGTCTTCTGTAAAATCGATATGTATTAGATCATTGTAGTTGTCTGTGGTTTGGCTAGGAAATACTGGGCATGATCCATTGCTATTTACAAATACTGAGCCGAAGAATGTGTTAAAGATGTTGGCTTTAATGGTGTCGTCATTACAGTCTTTACCATTAGGTCCTATTAGGGGTGGGATGGACCTTGAGACTTTTAGTTTGTTGTTTACAAAATTGTAAAAAGCGTGGGTGGAATTGGTGCATAGAAGGTTTTCCTCTTGTTTAATGTGATAATTGGTGCATTCAGTCTTTATCTGGTGGCATAAATTTTTGTATCGGCTTTTGAAATTGGCAACGTAACCAGATTTGTTTTTCCGCCAGAGTGATCTCCTTTTGGATTGAAGTTTCCTTATTGTTATGGGTAATCTGTTTTTTTGGGGGGCAGGGGGAGTTGTTGTTGGAACATATAGTTTGATGACTCTTTTGACTTCACGTAAAAATACGTTGTAATGGTCTTCAACAGTATTGCATCCAGTGAATAAAGATTGCCAATCAAAGGATGAGACATCATTGTCTGTAAGGTCATAGTTGTCTTTTTTGAAGTTATAATTGGGGATTACATCATTGTGATGATTTTTGTGTGGGCGTATGTTGAAACAAAAGTCAATCGGCTAGTAGATAGATAAATACCCATGACTGAAACTCTAAGGGCAATATGAGGAATACATTCCTTTGATGGTTGAAAATCATCTATAAACATAATCATCTATAAGTGTCTGGTTTGGTACAGCAACTAAACAGATTCAGACTACAATAGATAGCTAGGATTGCAGAAAAAAGAATTGCAAACAGCCTGCCTTCTATTGAGGACTTGTATATTGCATGAGCCAGAAAGAGGGCTGAGAAAGTATCTACAGACCCCTTACATCCTGGACATATATTTTTTTTCAGTGCTTTCCCTTAGGCTGTTGGTCATTGCCTGCCAAAACAACTAAACACAATGGCAGTTTTTTCCCCATGGCATCACTTTGCTAAATATCTGATTCCTATAGCCCTGTATGGGATATTTGAGTCATGTAGTCAGGCTGTATTACTATTATCCTTGTATCCTTCCTATTATCTACTCCTATTGGTATCTTATGACTATCTGCCTGCCTGTTAGTTGTATCTTATGATTTATGATTTTGTATTTTATGATTTATGATTTTATCACATTGTTGCTTGTATGTACACTGAGGGTTTTTTCACGAACAAATTCCTTCTGTGCCCAATCACACTTGACCAATAAATAATCTTCTCTTCTCTTCTCTTCTCTTCTCTTCTCTTCTCTTCTCTTCTCTTCTCTTCTCTTCCCTTCCCTTCCCTTCCCTTCCCTTCCCTTCCCTTCCCTTCCATTCCCTTATGCTATGCTATGCTATGCTATGCTATGCCATTCCATTCCCAAAATATGGAACTGTTCAGAATCTTCCTTTAGGAAAAGCCAATTTTATAAGGTTTTTCAGTCTGTTGCCTCTCTTTCTGCCTTTCTTCTCTTCTGTTATACATGCAGAGCAGAATCTCAGACATGTTGTCATAAAGAACTATTTATAACTCTTGTATAACTCCATACATGTGTCAGAGCACAAAATTAGGGGTGAAAGGAACAAGTTAGTATTTATTTGAGCACTTTCATGCTGGGGCTGGCAGAAGAGGCATTCAGCAAAGATGTCAGAGAGTTTACAAATTGATGAACCCATTTTAGATATAACAAGGGGTATATAAACCAGGAACACGATATAACGGAATGATCCCAGGAGCAATGCCACTTTTTCAACCTGTTCTACCCTATCTATTAAAGGGCTTCTTTGGGGGTATATGTGTATATATGTTTCAGTTTCCCAAATCTCTAAAGCACTTTGCCAAATTATTTCATACAATCATCTGGAATTTTTTTATATACAGATGGGAACAAATCCCACAAGGAAACATTACGTTGAAGAATTTGATGCTTGCTGAACTTGGGAGAATGGAAAAAGACCCTCCCCATCCCATGAAGGCAGGAGCAGGTCAGGGTTAGGCAGGTTTGCTATAATAAAATGGGATTGAATTAAAATGGAAATTGCTTGTGATGGTGAAGGGGAATTCCTTCCTCTACGCTAGTCTACCCTAACCTGATCTGGAACTCTAACAAATGTGTAATTGTGTAAATTCAGAATAGTGGAATAATAGAGTTGAAGAGACCTTGGAGGCCACCTAGTCCAACCCCCTAATAAAGCAGGAAAACCTATATTATTTCAGACAGATCACTTAAAAAAAAACCTCTCCAGTGACAACTTTTTTTTTTTTGAAAACAGTTTTATTAATTTTAACAACAAACAAAAACACATAAAACATAAAAACACCATCTTTCCTTCATGAGTTTACAGACAGTGTATCGGTTGGTTTACCACTTTTTTTTGTGCATCCATTTCATAGTCTCCATTGTAGTTATATTACATAATAACTCATATTATCAACCAACAATTATATAACCTGATATCATTATTAAACAATCATTTGACTATAATTTTATTAATTCATACTTTAACGAGATAACTATAATTTACTTAATATATTTTATAGCAAATCATTAAGTCATACCAAGTCTATCTTAATAAAATTTTATAAGGATAGTGTCAAAGAAAAAAAAAAAGAAATATGTATTCATTGTTTTCTAAAATTCTAAATATTCTATTATTATATTTCATAATCTAACCATTGATAGAAAAGGTCCCAAACTTCATAAAATTGTTTCTCTTCTTGTTCTCTAATTTCAAATGTCAATCTACTCATTTCAGCACATTCCAATATTTTCTTAATAATTTCTTCCTGTGATGGTATTTTCTCACTCTTCCAATTTTTAGCAAATACAATCCTAGCCGCTGTCAATACATTTACAATCAAATATTTCAAATTTTTGTTGTATGTATCAGGTAAGATTCCCAATAAAAATACCTCTGGTTTTAAAGCTATATGTTTCTTTGTTATTTTTTCCAACTATATGCAGATTTTAGTCTAATATTTTCTAGCATCCTCACAAGTCTACCACATATGGTAATATGAGCCAGGTATCTGATGACATTTCCACATTTTTCAGATTTATTCTTGAACATTCTTGCTATTCTTGTCGGGGGGAAATGCCACCTGTAAAACATCTTATACAGATTTTCTTTATTTGCTGTTGACATTGTCATTTTATAATTTTGAGACCACAATTTTTGCCATTTCTCTAAATCAATCCCATATCCAAAATTCTTCCCCCAAACAATCATAGTTTCTTTAACTTGTTCTTCCTCTAGTTTAATTTCCAGTAAATAACCATATAATTTTTTAATCACGTTTTCATCAGTACCTGTCAAAATCTTATCTAAGTCCGTCAATTTATCATAGAATCCCTCTGTTTTAGAATCTTTAACATACCTAGAATGTATTTGTGCATATGAAAACCAATTCATCTTTATACCTTGTTCTTCTAGATTTTGCATCATTTTGAGTTCATCCTTTTCATCCAATATTTCCCCATATCTAACTGTTTGTTCCTTCTTGTATGTTATAGGATAAGAAAAAGCTTCAATAGTTGATAACCAAACTGGGATTTTCAAATAACATTGTCTGTTAATTTTCTCCCAGTTTAATCATAAAGACTCCCGTATATAATGCCTTCTAAAATAGCCCTGCGATTTAGTTCCCTTATACCAAAGAAAAGCATGCCAGCCCAGTAATAAATCATGTCCCTCTAGTGTCAACAATCTAGTCTTTCTTAATGTTATCCATTCTTTGGCCCACATCAAATTTGCAGCTTGATAGTACAACTCCCAATAGGAAGGCCAAATCCTCCTCTAATTCTAGCATCTTGTAAAAGTTTTAATTTTATTCTCGCTTTCTTGCCTTGCCATATATACTTCAACACAATTTTATTTAAGTCTTCAAAATAATCTTTGCCAAGCTTAATTGGTATTGTTTGGAACAAATATAAAATTCTGGGTAAAATATTCATCTTGATTGTTGAAATTCTGCCTATTAATGACAGTTGTAGGTTTTCCCATTTCTTCAGGTCAAGTGCTATGTGCTGTTTGAGTTTAATATAGTTATTCTCTGTCAGTGTAGTACATCTTGATGTCAAATATATCCCCAAATACTTAACCTTGTTCAGACATGGTCAGAAGCTTACATTACACTTATTCCAAAAGAAGGGGCCGATCCATTACAAATTAAAAACTATAGACCTATTTCTGTATTGAATGCAGATTATAAAATCTTTGCTTCAATTTTGGCAGAAAGGCTTAAAAAATGCTTAATTTTATTCATCCTGATCAGAATGGATTTCTGCCAAAGAGACAAATCAAAGACAATATGAGAGTAATTCTGGACACCTTGGAATATTATGAGGCGCATCCTGAAAAACAAATGGCTTTGATATTTCTAGATGCCCAAAAGACATTTGACAATGTGAACTGGAGATTTATGTTACTACTACTGGAACAGATGGGTTTTGCCAGAAAATTTATTCAAGCAATAAAAGCTATATACTATAAGCAAACGGCAAAAGTAATGATAGAGGGAGAACTTACAGACTCTGTTAATATAAGAAAAGGCACAAGACAAGGATGCCCATTATCACCTTTGCTATTTGTATTGACTTTGGAAGTGTTGAATAGAAATATTAGAGAGGACCAAAATATAAAAGGAACAAAAATCAAAAAAGAGGAATTTAACTACAAGCCTTTGCGGATGATTTGGTTTTCATTCTGGAAGATCCTCTTGAGACAGCCTTAAAACTATTGGAAAAGATAGAGACGTATAGTGAGATGGCTGGTTTGAAAATAAATAAAGATAAAACAAAGATTCTGACAAAGAACATGTTATTAAGACAAAGAGAAGAACTGGCAGACCTATTGAAAATTCAAGTCACGAACGAAGCTCCCACAACTTTTGAAGGCAAACCATTTCAGTGATTGATTGTTCCCTCTCTCAGGAAATTTCTCCTTAGTTCTAGGTTGCTTCTCTCAATTGCTCCTTGTCTTGCCTTCTGGTGCTTTGGAGAATAAGTTGACTCCTCTTCTTTGGGATCCTAAATCCACAGATATAGGAGGACTGCTATCATGTCTCCCCTAGTTCCTTCCTTTCAGTAAAGTAGACAACAACCTAGACTTGAAAGAGCCTCAACTTCTTTCAAATCTATGGTCATACAATACTGATTACACGTTCTGAATGTAATCATTTTCACATCTGCACGGTCAGGCTCGGGTGATGATAGTATCCATCTCCTTTGGCTGGATTGTCCCAATGTTCACTCTTTTCAATTGTTATGTAAATAAGCAAATCTTCTTCTTCTTCTTCTTTTAATGACCCCATCATCCCTGGGCAACTGAATGGAGCTGGCTGTTTACTGGCCAGATGCCCTTCTTGTCACCAGTGTGGAGTTTTGTTCAGCAGATACAATTTCATTGTGTCCAGAGGAAGAAATATCTGCCTCTACCTAGGATCAAACTCACAGCCTCTTGACTGTGAGGCGAGAACTCCGCCTCTAGGCCACCACACCACTCGTGTAAATAGCACATCTAAAACCAAATTTCCATTGCCAGCATCCAGCTGTGTAGTACAGAAAACAAGTGGGTGACTTTGAAGCATTTGTTGAGACCCAAATATAGTAAAACACTGTTGTGAGATTTCTGGTTAAGCGAACAAAATAGAATCAGAATAGAGCTGGAAGAATGTAGTATGCAAAGTGTTTCTTGACTGTTTGTTTTTGGTTTGTTTGTTTATCTGCCTTTATTCTTTGGGTAGCAAGATCAAAAAGAGCCAAGAGAGCTTGGTGGCACATAATCTATGTATCTATCAATCAATCAATCAAGGGAGAAAGGTATTGTCTGCTTTGAAAGATTGGTTTTTCCTGACAGATACAGAGCCAAGATTTAGCTAAAGGGTATAAATAAACTCAAAATTCTCTCTCCTGTTGCTGGGCATTTGGCTTTAAAGAAGAGTGGAGTGTAGAAAATTACTTTATGAATTAACTGCTCTTACAGTTTGGGAGACTAATTGTCTGTCAACAATGATACTACTTCTGCTCAACGGACAGAGAGCCTCCGGTCTCAGGAAATGCAATTACCACAGAATTTTCCCTAGGAGTTAATCAAGATCATTTAAAACTTAGCTGGCAATCTTTTTGAGGCTGGCAAAACCTAGGTTTTTTTTTTTGTTTGTTTGTTTGTTTCTCTTTAGGTCTTTCGCTCTTTTTTTTTCCTTTCCCTTTGGGAATCTCCACTGGAGAGATAGGTCCCACACTGTGTTGTCTTCTTGCTGATTTGTTTTTGGTTATTCTGAGTCACTCTGAAGCTGGCATTTATTTATTTATTTGATTTGATTTGATTTGTCAATCACTTACAAGATAATAGGTATAAGTATAAGTATATAACTATAGGTAATAGTTATGAATACATGAAATGGGTACACATAAGAAAAATAAAAGAAACAATAGGACAGGGATGGAAGGCACATTGGTGCGCTTATGCACGCCCCCTACAGACCTCTTAGGAAAGGAGTGAGTTCAATAGTAGAAAGTCTAAGGTTAACATTTTGGGGGTTTGGGTAAGAAACTACAGAGTTAGGTAGAGTATTCCAGACATTGACCACTCTGTTGCTGAAGTCGTATTTCCTGCAATCAAGTTTGGTATGATTAACCTTGAGTTTGTATCTATTGTTTGCTCTTGTGTTGTTATGGTTGAAGCTGAAGTATTCATTGACAGGTAGGACATTGCAATGTATGATTTTATATACCATACTTAGATCAGACCGAAGATGGCTTAATGCAAGGTTTTCTAGGTCTAGAATTTCAAGTCTGGTGGCATAAGATGTTCTACAATGAGTAGAGGAGTGGAGAACTCTTCTTGTGAAATATTTCTGGACTTTCTCAACTGTGCTAATATTAGATACATAATGTGGGTTCCAGACTGATGAGCTGAATTCAAGTATTGGTCTTGCAAATGTTTTGTATGTTCTAGTTAGTAGTGTGATATTACTGGAGAAAAAGCTATGTACGATTAGGTTAACAACTCTTAATGCCTTTTTGGCTATGTAGTTACAGTGGGCTCTAGCACTTAGGTTATTAGAGATGAGTATTCCAAGGTCCTTTACAGAGCTTGGATCATCAACAAGATCTTGACTATTCAGCTTGTATTTTATTTTCTGATTTTTTTTCCAATATGTAAGACAGAGCATTTATTTGTTGAGATTTGAAGTTGCCATTTGTTTGACCATTCTGATACATAGTCGAGGTCTTTTTGAAGGGTAGCAGTATTGTCTGTGGTATTGAACAGCTTTACATCATCAGCAAAGAGAACACAGTTGCTCTTAATATGATCACAGAGCTCATTTAAGTAGAGTATGAAGAGAGTTGGTCCTAGAACACTGCCTTGGGGGACACCACTATTGACTGGTACAGAATTTGATAGGACACTCCCAATTTTGACCATTTGTTATCTGTTTGACAGGAATGCTTCTATCCAGTTATGCAGGTGTCCAGAGATACTATAATATTTTAGTTTTAAGAGTAGTTTGTCATTCACCACTGAATCAAAGGCTTTACAGAAGTCTATATAGATTGCATCTATTGTTTTGCCCTGATCGAGTTGTGTGGTGCATATGTTTTTGCAGTGTAAGAGTTGCAGATTACAGGATAGCCACCAAGAGTACTTAATTCCCACCTTGCTTGCCTGCTAGTCATCTTCCTCTTACTTCCCTTCTTCCTTCCCCTCTCCAACATCCATACCTCTCCAACTTTCTCTCAGGTTTTCAACCATTTTAATGTTTCCCTGTTATGAGAGATTCTTTTTATGGTATGTGAAGTACTTAGCTGTTCTTCTCTGCAGCACTATTCCTGACTCAGGTTATCACACTGATAACTTGACAAGATGTTTTGTCATAAATACATAAACCATGATTATAAAGTTTGTCTCCTAAGAACACTATGTTGTGTGTGTGTGTGGGTGAGTGGGTGGGTGTAGGTGTGGGTGTATGCAAAAACTATACCATATTAAATTTGGTAGGTGAGCACTGTGTGTTCATATTGCTTCACTGGAGTCAGGAATGTGGTACATATGAACTCCTGCACAATTTTTTGAACTTGGAATGATATCCTGAATGCTCCAAATGAGGCTAATGTTTCACCAAAATCTTACACACAACCTTGAATGAGAAGATCAACATTTGTAAGATATGCAATGAGAGACATTGTTGTAATTTGACCATTTTTGAGAGGATGCAGAATATCTGCAGTTGAAAATATGAGCGGACTTGGTGCTAGGAATGTTTGCTGACTCGTATATCAGTAGGTCTGCAGCCATTTTTGCATTCTGGAACTTACTTCCTTCCTTCCTTCCTTCCTTCCTTCCTTCCTTCCTTCCTTCCTTCCTTCCTTCCTTCTTTCCTTCCTTCCTTCCCTCCCTCCTTCCCTCCCTCCTTCTTGTCATCCTCTACCTCCTCCTCTTCCTCATTATCCTCCTTCTTTTTCTTCTTCTTACTTCTCCGACGGAGATAGTAAAGAAATTGAAGTAAAGACCTGCAATCCACTCTCTGCAATTTTATAAGATCAGTGACCAGAGTCGCCATAACAAAACGATGCTTCTGGAAAATTGCTCCTTTCAGAAGAGTGTCTTCCATGACAGGGGATATACAGTGTATATGGCAGCTATACAACCAAATTACCTCTTCAACTCCCGGAATTCCTCAGCCACCATGAAGCAATAGATGGAAACTAACAGAGGAGAGAAACAACCTAGAACTAAGTACAAATTTCCTGAGAACAATTTATAAGTGCCTTCAGAAGTTGTGGGTGCTCCAGCACTGGAGGTTTTTAAGAAGAGATTGGACAATGCTTTCTCTGAAGTGGTATAAGGTTTCCTGCCTGAGCAGGGGGTTGGACTAGAAGACCTTCAAAGGTCCCTTCCAACTTTATTATTCTGTGTTCTATGTTCCCTTGGCATGTTGTACATTTTGCCAGTGTAAGATGGAGGTGGAGCTTCTATTGCATTGTCATCCTTTTGACTCCTGAAGACAACCTTGTTTAAGGCTGTTCTTTAGGGCAATTTAGCCACCAGAAGAGATGTTCTGTGTTTGCATCTAGCTTCCCGGTTTTTGTTGTGGTTTGCTGGCAGCAGGTGCGGATGGCTGAGGTCTCAGAGAGCAAGGACTCAGATGAGGGCCCTGTGTGTGATGCAGGGATGGGGTGAGGACCATCAGGGAGTGGAGTGCTCCCCTTGGAGATTGTAGAGGCTGGCAGCAGTGATGAAGAGGTTCCTGAGGAGCCTGCTCGAAGGAAAGAGCAGCTGCAGCAGCACAGGCAACTCGGGAGTAAGGTTGATAGGTAATGCCCCCTCCCTTAAGAGATAAAAGCCAGCTGAGAAACTGGAGTTCTTTGCAGGAAGCAAAGAAGCTTTTGCACTCGAGCCTTGTGGACGTTCGGACTCTCTTGGTTGGTGTTTGGAGATTCTTTGTGTTTGAAATATTTCTTAGTAACTTTATCTAGTGTTCTTGGCAGCCTTGCACAACCTTGGCAAGGCTTGTTCTTATCAGAGATAATTAGTTGAAACAGCCTTTTAACTGTGAAGGAACGGAATTCATAAAAAAATCATTAAAAGATTTTGCTGTTACCTCCATTTCATGTTGGTTTCCTGGGAACAAGATTTGGGTCAGAACAGTTTTAGAGCACCCCATGCCTGTTTTCAAAGTCAATTTGATGTCATGGTGAAAATACCGGGCTAGAAATAGAGAGGCATATTGTCTCTCAACCAGGGGTGGGATTCAAAAATTTTAACAACCGGTTCTGTGGGTGTGGCTTAGGTGGTGGGTGTGGCTTGGTGGTTGTGTTATTGGTGGGGTGTGGCCAACTCAATATCACTCACATCGAGGCACGCATCTCCTCGCCTGGCCTCTCATGACTGTGGGGATGCTGCAACAGTCATAAGTGTGAAAAATGGTCATAAGACACTTTTTTCAGTGCCATTGTAACTTTGAATGGTCACTCCACACAAGCAAAGTACCAGCAAAGGAGGGAAAAATAACTCCAGAGATGTTCCTGAGACAGGAAGTCTAGTCCTGCCAAGAATGTAATAAAGGTTAACAGAGAGGCAGTTTCTGTAAGCAACACCAGAATGTTTCCTTCCTGCCTTCCTTACGGGATTAGGCCAGTAATTTCTTCTAACAACTGGTTCTCTGAACTGCTTAGAATGTTAACAACCGGTTCTAGCGAATAGGTGCGAACTGTTAGAATCCCACCCCTGCTCTCAACTCTAGGAAGGAGGCAGTGGCAAACTATTTCTGGGATCTTGCCATGAAAACTGCAAGGATTTCTCCAGGCAGTTGCCAGGAGTCCAGACTGATATGACTGCATAAAGCAGGGGTCTTCAAACTTGACAGCTTTAAGACTTGTGGACTTCAACTCTCAGAATTCCTCTTCCAGTCATGTTAGCTCAGGAAGTCTGGGAGTTGAAGTCTTAAACTTGCCAAGCTTGAAGACCCTTGCCATAAAGTATGCCTGCTTTCAGAGTTTCCGTTGCTCATTTTTAAAAATTTATTCTCCTCTTGGATCACATCATCACCCTTCAGGGAAACAAATCATACTTTATAATTTTATTTGATCTCTGAACAATGGAAATCATGATATCCACAGAAAGGGAACTGTGGTTAAAGGTCTGGTGTGCTGTTCTGATGCAAACAATGTCCCACAAATGCTGACGTGTACCCCAGTTACAAAACAGAAGAAGCTCTTATCTTGATGTCCTTGCCAAGTCCTGCAATTTTCTTTTCCTCTTATATTGACAATTCTAACTGAATAACAGAAGTGGAAGGGACCTTGGAGGTCTTCTAGTCTAATCTCCTGCAGGAAACCCTATACCCGTGAGGGCAAACCTATGCCATGCGTTCCGGAAGTGACATGCAGAGCCATTTTCCCTGGCACGCCAGAGCTCGCCTGGAAGAGCCCCATTGTACATGCATGCGCGCTGCCGCTGCCTGACAGCTGATTGTTGGGTATCTGGCGTGCATGCAGGGGGGCGCAGGAGACATGCATGCATGCATAGAGATCAGCAGTGCATGCTGTGGGGACACGGGTGCAGGTTCAGGGGGTGAGGTGGGGCCAGCAATTATCGGGACAGGAGCTGAAAAAGATTTGCCACCACTGCCCTATACCATTGCAGTCACATAGTTGTCCAATTTCTTCATAAAAACTTACAGTATTGGAGCTTCCACAACTTCTGGAGGCAAGTTGTTCCACCGATTCATTGTTCTATCTGTCAGAAGATTTCTCCTTCATTCTAGGTTGCTTCTCTCCTTGATTAGTTTCCATCCATTGCTTCTTGTTTTGCCCTCAGGTGCTTTGAAAAGTAGACTGATTCCCTTTTCTTTGGGGCAGCCCTTTAAATATTGGAACACTGTTATCATGTCAGCCCTCTAAGAAGATCTCAATCCACGTCCTTTGAACCTTTGTAATACTGACATTTAGAAACTGTCATTATTCCATTCATGCTGTGGTGGTGCAGTGGTTAGAATGCAGTATTGCAGGCCGACTCTGCCCACACCCAGGAGTTCGATCTTGACCAGCTCAAGATGGACTCAGCCTTCCATCCTTCTGAGGTGGGTAAAATGAGGACCCAGATTGTCAGGGGCAATATGCTGACTCTGTAAACCACTCAGAGAAGGCTGTGAAAGCACTATAAATCAGTATATAAGTCTATGTCCTATTGCTATTTTCAGAATGTCCAAGAATGCTAAGTTTGGTAGCCAAGATCTATTACTACAACTTGGGGGCATTTTTGTGTAGCCAAAGAGAACCCAACCCTTCTTATACACCCCTCCCAAAAAGCTACTGAGCAACAAAGCCTAAATATGAACCTGCTGAATGATTTCATTCTGCATTCATTATTTCCCCAAATAGACCGACAGCGATAACAACAGTTCCATGCTGAGTATGATGCATGTTTTTCCTGATCCCTCTCTTCCTATATTACACCAAACTGCCAAGCGAGTCACAAGATGTTCTGTGAAAATCAATGAAATAAAAATATATTAAAAATGGCTAATTGTGTTTGCGATCAGTCCTGACTCTGGTACCATGACTCATCCCTAGCAAACATTTGTGGTTCAGCGAGAGTTTAATGCTTCCAAGTTGCTTTTTATCTCTTTTTTTAATAATCTCCATGCAAAGTCAGCACTTTGTGTTTTAGGGGCTTTCATCGAACTCCAGAAGATGATTTTGTTACATTTCCATTGCTGCTCTTCCCAGCCAGATCTAATTATTTGTAGCCCAAAGGTTGACTTGGTTTTAGAACATAAAACATAGAATAATGGAGATGGAAAGGACCTTGGAGGTCTTCTAGTCCAGCCCCTGCTTGAGCAAGAGACCCTGCATCATTTCAGATAAATGGTTGTCCAATCTCTAAGCCTCCAAGGATGGAGCATCCATAGGCGAGTTGGTCCATTGCTTGATTGCTGTTACCATTAGGAAATTTCTCCTCACTTCTAGGTTGCTTCTCTCCCTAGTTAGTTTCCATCCATTGTTTCTTGTCTTGCCTTCAAGTGCTTTGGAAAATAGGTTGGCCTCCTTGTTTTTGTAGGAGCCCCTCAAATATTGGAACAAGTCCTTCTTTTCAATAGATTAGACCGAGGGTCTTCCAACTTGGCAAGTTTATAAATTGTGGACTTCAACTCCCAGAATTCCTGAGCTAACATGATTGGAGGAAGAATTCTGGGAGTTGAAGTCCACAAGTCTTAAAGCTGTCAAGTTTGAAGATCCCTGGATTAGACATACCCAGTTCCTGTAACTGCTCTTCATATGTTTTAGCCTCCAGCCATCTGATCATTCTTGTTTCTCTTCTCTGCACTCTTTCCAGACTTTTTATATCTTTTTTAATATTGTGGTAGCCTAGAGGTGGGATGCTATCAGTTCTGCCCAGTTCTATAGAGCTCTGAAGAGCAGCAGACACTGAACCGGTTCTGTCTTTGCTGCTGTTTGGCCTATCTGCCCGCCTGGGCTCTTACCTGTCCTTTATTTTCTGCTTTTTCAACCCTAGCTGCTTTGTGCAGCATAGCTGAGGTTGAAAAAGCAGGGATAAAGAGGCTTTTCAAATGCTGCATACCTGCGCGTAGCACTTTTCAGCTGTCCGGATGGCATGCAGTGCATGCACGTGCAAAACGTAGTCACCGAACTGGTAATAACACTGGTTGAATCCCACCGCTGTGGTAGCCAGAACTAGATGCAGTATTCCAAGTGTGGCCATACTAAGGCTTTGTAAAGTGGTGCTAGTACTAATATTCAACTCTGACAGTGATCCAAAGAAAGTTGGCATGTTCATATCTCATTTAGGAAAGGCTTCTTTGTGTCACTCCCTTAATTCTGAATTTTGACTCAGCTACTCTGAATGAGTAGGCAGGATGTTGTAAATGGATTACCTCCTGAAATTGTATGCTTGGGAGAAGAGGATGACTATCCCAGATAAGAGAAACATCTTGTTCTTGGTTGAGGATATACAAAAATAGTACTGCCATGCTAGAATTTCCAGTGAAACATCGATTACTATATAAGAAGCATTTCTTAAGGACATTAATCAATTCTGCCCTCAATTTATTAATCTGAGGGTGTTAATAAGACCAATTAAAAAGCATGTGTGTGTTTGCAAATCCTGAATTATGTGGGGTTCTCGTATGTGACTATATTGCAGCATGAAATGATTGGAAACTAATTGCTCCAACTATGACAGGTAATTTTCATTCACTTTCATTCACTTGCTGCATCTCACCCTTTTTTCAACATCTCAAATAGATACCCATGGCATAGTTCGGGAAATGTACGAAGAGATTTCAGCTCATAGGTTAAAAGACAGATGGTTGACCACTTAAGTATTGTTTTAATTGTCTATAGCCTGAATGTGTAGATCATGCGTAGAATATCAAAGAGTCCTCAACTTACAACAGTTCATTCAAACCGTTCAAAGTTACAACAGGTCTGGAAAATGTGGTTTATGACCATTTTCAGTTATAATATTTGGGGCATCCCCATGATCATGTGATCAAAATTCAAATGCTTGGCAACTGGTTCATATTTATGATGACTACAATGTCTCCAGGGTCATGTGATCCCTTTTGCGACCTTCTGTCACCCCCCTGTCAGAGTCTGAATCCAAGGAGGAACCTGGACATCTGACAGGGAATGGGAGTATGGCTCCATTGGCTGTGGAGGAGGCTGGGGAAGGACAAAGTCCAGCTGGGCAGAGCAGGGGGTGAGATAGAACAAGGGAGAGGGAGTTCAGAGGAAGACCCAAGCCCATCCCCTCTTCATCCTAAGGCACGCAGGGAGGAATGGAGAAGAGAGCAATGTGGGTTGCGTGGCTTACGGGCAAGGAAAGGGCCCTGATTCTCACAGCTGGGTAGACAGTTGGTAAGAAAGACAGGCTGTGTGCAGCAGGCTTCTGGGAGCAAATGTGAGTTTATCCTGTGTTGTCATGGCTTATCTGTGTTCCTGGTGTCTTCCCAACTGTGAGTTTTGCTGTGCCTTCAAGTCTGAAATTCTTGTTCCTGCCCTGCTAAACTAATTACTTCGGTTTGGTTTGTTTGGACTTTAAGTTATAGTTTGTGTTGCTCATATTTTGGACTTAATTTTCTGCAGTCAAAGGCTGTTCCTGGGAGTTTTTCTCCAGCCAGAAGGTAACCTGGACATTGGGGACAAAGTTGGAGATAATAAAGGGACTCTTATTGATTATCTGACTGTGTTGCCTTTGTGCCACGCCCCAGGTCATCACACCTCTGACAAGCAAAGTCAATGGAGAAGCCAGATTCATTTAACAACCATGTTACTAACTTTACAACCCCAGTGATCTCACTTAACAACTCTGGCAAGAAAAGTCATAAAATGGGCCAAAACCTCACTTAACAAATGTCTCACTTAACAACAGAAATGTTGGACTCAATTGTGGTTGTAAGTTGAGGACTATCTTTGTTTGTGCTATTAGAGTGCAGAGAAAAAATATCTGCTGTGAACTCCATGTAGGCATTGGAAGGGCACCCAGCCAGTAAACTCTCAGCTCTGTTCAGTCACCCCATCAAAAAGGGATTACAGGTTGTAAAAAGGAAAAAAAAAGTACTATATTTGAATACAGGCCTCTCCTTTATGATCATTTCCTGTTGTCCCCTGCAGACAGCAGCTCAGGCGGTTTTATTTATGTGCATGAATACCGCTGGAATCTTCATTAGCTACCTGTCGGATCGAGCTCAACGCCAAGCCTTTTTAGAGACCCGAAGATGTGTAGAAGCTCGACTGCGGCTGGAAACTGAAAATCAGCGTCAGGTAAGCCAAGAGGGAACATCTGCAGAACTTCCCCTGTGCGCTCTCCATTCTGCCCTGGACTTTGCAACAGCTGGAGACATCTGACGCTATTTTTCTTCTGGCAGAAAATGATGAATGTTGAACTTTCCATCCAATCCCCAGGTTTATATATGTGTATGTTTGGTTTTTCACGCACTTAGGCAAGAAAAACCAGAAGGACACATATAGACTGGGTGAAACCAGGCTCAATAGCAGGAACTGGGAGAGGGATCTTGGAGTCTTAGTGGACAACCAGCTAAATAGGAGCCAGCAGTTTGCGGTGATAGCCAAAAAAGCCAATGCAATTCTAAATTGCATTAACAGAGGGATACAATCGAGATCAAGTGAGGTACTAATACCACTCTATAAAGCCTTAGAAAGACTACACCTAGAGTTCTGCATCCAGTTTTGGTCACCACGCTATAAAAAAGATGTTGAGACTCTAGAAAAAGTACAGAGAAGAGCAACCAGGATGATTAGGGAACTGGAGACTAAAACATATGATGAACAGTAAGCACCAAAGGAGAAAAGAGGTATTTTTTTTCTTGAATATTCTTTGATGAGCTTACCGTTGGCCAGAGTCATTCATTCAGCTGAAAACCTCTAGATAGAAAGGTGTGAGTCATCTTGCTTTGAGCTAAAATACGACATCACCCATAATTATTTAAAAAGCACACGAAGTTTAAATTCTCTCCTCCTTCAGTGGAATGAGTTCTATGATAAGTACTGGTCCAGAGGAACAGCAAAAAAAAAAAAAAGCAAAGATTTTGTTCTACCCCAGGGCAAAGTTTTGGGGATAAGAGAATGGATCTTGAATCTAAAGTCTTTGATGTGTGAAGTGAGTTCTGTCCTCCAAAATTGTGTGTACTTAAGTTTTCTTTTTAAAGCTAGAAGACAAAAGAAGTACCAATACAAAATAGCTTTAACAACCAAAGATATAGGATGAAAATCTGCTCATATGCATTAATCGTAGTCATTAATACCCCATTTTTCCTATTGAGCATTCGACTTCAGTAAAGCAGTCCTTCTGCACTTCGTTAATAGAAATATAAGTTTTACAATTATAAGAAGAAATGGGTTTTTTCAAACCCCCATTTATCAATGGAATCTATAGTTTTGGGTGCTACATTAGGATTCAAACAGACTAAAAGGATTATGGAAAGCTTTTATGAAGAGAAGCTGTGGAAACGCAGCACTAAAACTAGAATTTAGGATGAGTCTGGTACATGGAAGCCCACATACCTGTTCAATAATAATTGGCCTGAAGACCAAGCAGTGATTATGATGAAGTATTAAACTTCAACAGGAGGAGCTCAAAATGGTGGACTTCTCCCATTCAAGAGTCTAGCATCATGGTTTTCAACCTCAGCAACTTTAAGATATGAGGGCTTCAACTTCCAGTGGCTAGAATCAAATCTGGTGGACCTCCAAAAATAGAAATGAGGAAGAAAATATGCTGATATATGATAACTTAGGTTTCCTCCATTAATATTTTTCAAGAGGCCATGGCAGAAGATTTAAGTGGATCTTGCAGGATCATACGTTTCTCTCAAATGTTTGAAGATTCCAAATTGATTCCTGAGCTATTTTGACATGACGGAAGGTTTTTACATTTTTGTTGTTGTTGTTACAAGTTGATTTGGAGGAAAAAAATATATCTAATGTCTGACATATCTCCTTTTAAACAATGTTCCACTCACAATTGTTTTTAGCAAAAGAAAAAAGAAAACAATTCAATACATCCCAAAAGCGCTTATATTTTTATTCATTCCTTCATTTATCAAATTGATATCTCACCTGAATCTTCACCAATGAAAGATTCAAATATATAAATATTTTCCACTGAATCAATAGATATGCTTAAGACTTCAGGTGAAAGTCGGCCGGGGTGTTGTTGTTTGGTTTTGGTTGGTTGCAATTTTATTGGTTCATTAAATCCAGAGACTATTAACTCCTCTCCCTGTTTTTGTTTGTTGTTTCAGGAGCGGCTGGTTCTGTCTGTGTTACCTCGATTTGTCGTGCTAGAAATGATTAATGACATGAGCAATGTGGAGGATGAACATTTACAACACCAGTTCCATAAGATCTATATTCACCGTTATGAAAACGTCAGGTGCTTCTCTTTTTTCCAGATTAACCATGTCTTCTTCTGCTGAATGCATGTTCATCTTTTGGTCAGTTCCTTCCTCATTGGTTAGGAGACATTTCTGAATTGTTGAGTTTCTCTTCTTGTTGTTGTTCTTCTTCGCTCACATTTCCTGTTTGAAAATGGAGATGTTCCTGCCTAATCTCTCAAAATATCCCAGCCTTCTTTTGCTTGTTTCACTTCCTGGCACAAATGAGAGGATTTGATTTGATTTTAGGGCTTCTGTTTTCTATTGTAGCCCACTGAGTCTGCCATCCCAAGCATACTAACTGTTGTGAATCAATAAAAGTACTTGAATAAAGATTATTAAGAGCTTGAAGTAAAGTGCAGGGTTCTGGCCCTGCACTTCTGATTGGCCGATAATAGCGACATCGGATTGGTCCGTTCAGGAGAATCTGATTGGCTATTAACGAGCCTCTCCCATTGCTTAATGGAGCTAGCGCTCCCCGTGTTTCATTGGTTAAATAGTTAAGAGTTTGCCTATATAAAGGGGGCTGTTGCGGCCATTGAGCTGAGCTGTTTTCACATGTAAATAAAGAGTTCGAAGTTCACTGTTCACCAGCTCATCTCCTCCTTTGCGCCCATGCACAGAACATAACACTAACTTCAAAGAATGTATGGATAGAATTGATGGGACTTGCTTCCTTGTAAATATGATTAAGCTTCATCTATAATATTTCCAGTTACTGCTGTATGCCCAGGCAGTTGCAGCAATCACTCAGGTGTGCACAATTCAAGATATGGAAGACTGAATTATCCCTAGCTGGGCAACTGCCAGGAAACTGGAAGAAAAGCAGAGATAGCAAAGCATGGATAAGAAAGGAATAACCCTCCTGAATGCAATAGGGCATCCTGAAACCCAATTTAGCTCTGGCAGCTAGCTAGCAATCCTGCCAGTTGGAATCAAATATTTTAAACTATTCAGTTAAAATAACTATTCAGGCCAGCATAGTTTATTAAGCTTGAGAAGAATTCTCCAGTTATCTATGCCATTCTATCATCGGCTTAGTAAATTAATCCCTCTCCCTGGTTAGGTTTAAGGGCTGTTGGGTTTGGTGGATGTTGGGTGATTGTCACCAGCCTAACCACTACAGGTATGTTCAGAGTATTGCAATGCAAATACAGCATAAGTAAACACAGATGGCTGAGGCTTCATTTAACTTCTTTATAAACATATAAAGTAAATTTTACAATACCAGTTGTAGATTTCTCCAACATGGAGCAAACTGAAACAGAAGCAGACATGCTACAGGTTCAGAGCAGAGCTCTAGTTTTCACCAAGTAAGGAGAGAAGCAGTTTCGTTTTCAATAGACAGACTCAGAGCTTAAACATAGCTTCAGAGCTGAAGAGCTTAATATAGAGCCACGCCTAGGCTACTTCCAGTTTCAGTTTCCAAACAATCCTCATTGGCTGACTTAGTTGCTATGCCTATTCATTGGCTGATCTTGTTACCATGCTCTATTCCAGTTCATGAATATACTCTGACAAGATCGTCCTTCGCTTACAACCACAATTGAGCTCAAAATTTCTGTTGCTAAGCAATACAGCTGTTAAGCATGCTTTGCCCCATTTTACAACATTTCTTGCCACAGTTGTTAAGTGAATGGCTGCAACTGTTAAGTAAGTAACTCAGTTGTTATGTGAATCTGGATTCCCCGTTGACTTTGATTGTCAGAAGGCTACAAAGGGTTATCACTGTCAGGGTTCCAGCAGTCATTCCAATTAAATCATGAGCTTTGAGCCACACTCCCAAAACTAATAAGGATTTACTTGAAGATAACATTCTATGTCTGGCACTAATTTGGGTGCAGCCAACTCAGAGATATGTAATTCACTGTCACCCTTGATCCTGTTTTTTCCCTCACACCCCTCTGGGTGTATCATCCAATGAAAAAATGTCCATAGCCAAGAGTCATCAATCATGCTCTCCAATTAGATTTTTTCATGGCAGAAGCTTCAGTCATCTAATCAGTCTCTGAGGAAAATATGAATGGAATGTACTTTTGATTTCACCCTGTTGCCTGCTCTTTGAAACTCCCCCAATTTTTTCTGTTGTCAACTATAAAACATGTATAGAAAATGTTTTATGGGTTGGCAATCATATGACCCCAGGACAGTGCAACTATCATAAATATATACCAATTGCCAAGTGTCTGAATTTTGATCACATAACACTGAGTGTTGTGAATGCATAAGGTTTAATAAAGAGAACTTGAGCTTGGAGTAAAGTGCAGGGTTCTGGCCCTGCACTTCTGATTGGCTGTTAACGGCAGGATCGGATTGGCCCGTTCCGGGGAATCCAATTGGCCATTAACAGAGAGTTCCTATTGGTTAAGGGAGCTAGCGCTCCTCGATTGTTATTGGTTAATAGTTATTGGGGTTGCCTATATAGGGAGGGTTATAACTGCCATTGAGTTGAGAAGTCACTATGTAAATAAAGAGTTAAAGTTCACCGTTCCAGGGGCTTGTCTCCATTCTTTCTCACCCATGCTTCAAACATAACACTGGCGACGAAGGTGGGATATGGAGACGTCTGAAACGACAGAACCAAGAAGAAACACTGAGAACGTGGCTGACGGCGCTACACAACGGAACCATGTCCGGCGTCGTCGTACCACCCGCTCCGTTCGATCCAGTGCAGGAAGACTGGGAGTCCTACATGGATCGCTTCCAAATGTTCTTAGAAACTAACAACTTAAAGGACGCCACAGCCGGGAAGAAATGGGCGGTGTTCCTAACGCATTGCGGTCCAACCGTATTTAAGATGGCTAAAGCACTAGCAAAACCTAGAGAAGTGAAAGGCGATGGATTGGGACGACCTCGAACCTCTACTAAGAGATCACTATGCACCAACCGTGCCTACGCTCGTGAGACAGCACGAGTTCTATCAGAGAAACCAGCGAAAAGGAGAAAGCGTCGCCAACTTCATAGCAGACCTCCGAAACCTGGGAGGCCTCTGCGGATTCGCCGATTTGGAAGAGACACTGAGAGATCGAATAGTTCTGGGATTAGATGCACCAGGTGTGCAGAGCAAACTGATGGCGAAAGGCGACATCAGCCTTGCCGATGCCATCGCCGATGCTATTGCAGCAGAAGCAACCAGGAAGTCGGCTGCACAACTACGCCGCAACCGCGCTCCGGTACACCAACTGACAAGCAACATCTCACCTAGGTCAGAAGGGCAGCTTTCAATGACGCACCACGAGGACCTCTCTTCGTTGTCAGACAGCGACAAAGAAGAGGTCCATCGACTGCGGTCCAACCGGGACCACCACCCAAAGCCCCTACGCCCTTGCACTGGCTGTGGAGCCAACCATGCCAGGTCCGAATGCAAATTCTGCGACGCGCTCTGCCATGAGTGTGGGAAGAGAAGCCACATCGGACGGGTCTGCCGAAGTTTACAAGGACCCGGCCAAGCCTCAAAAGGGGCTAACTATCGCCAATCGACAGGAAACTGTCCTGTAAGGTGAGAACCAGTAAACCACTCCTACAGAAACCGAGCCTTACAGCGAGAAGAGACTCACCATACTATCACTATCGGTCATGCCTCTGCCTTGGATGCCAAGAAAATCCGAATCATAGTCGTGATCGAGAACCAGCCTTGCCACATGGAAGTCGACTTGGGATCGTCCCTCTCAATGGTGTCCTGGAAGACCCTCAAGCAACTCATCCCCACGATTCAGCACCAAGACCTCCATTTCCAAAAACTTATTCTTAAGGACTATCAAGGGAATCGAATCCCCGTCGTTGGTTCCTGCCGAGTCCGGGTCTCCTTCAAGAAGCACACAGCGTACTTAACACTAACTGTGATCGACAAAGATCGGCCTAGCCTGCTAAGTCTCCAATGGTTCGCGCCACTTGGCATTGAAGTGGCAGGCATAAACCGAATCAGCGATAGTGACTGGGAGGAGGACCTCATCCATGAGTTCAAGGACGTCTTCGCAGAAAGCTTAGGCAAGTACAAGGAGACCCCAATTTCGTTCAGCCTTGATCCAAAGATAGCTCCCATCTGCCTTAAGCCCCGTCGAGTTCCGTTTGCCTTAAAGCCGAAAATCGACGAACAACTCGACAAACTAATTGCTCAGGGGATGCTAGAACCTACCGATCACTCTCCCTGGGAAACCCCAATCGTAACACCCATTAAGCCAGACGGGTCGATCCGAATTTGTGGGGACTACCGGGCCACCCTGAACCATGCCCTACAGCAGAATGCATATCCGGTGCCAGTGGTACAGCATCTCCTCCACTCCCTGGGGGGCGGAAAGGTCTTCGCTAAATTAGACTTAGCTCAGGCATATCAGCAACTTCCTGTTGATGAAAAGACGGCACAGGCACAAACGATTGTGACACACCGAGGTGCCTTCAAATGCACCCGGCTCCAATTCGAAGTCAGTGTAGCCCCAGGGATTTTTCAGAGCCTGATGGAGAGGTTATTACAAGGGATTAAGGGTGTGGTCCCCTACTTTGACGATGTATTAATTGCTGCACCTACAAAAAAAATCTTACGGGATCGTTTAAAGTTAGTCCTACAAAAATTCCAAAACGCCGGTCTTAAGTAAAAAAGAATAAGTGTAAATTGTGTACAGATAGTGTTGAGTTTTTAGGGTACCTAATTGACAGTCAGGGTATTCACCCTACCGACAGTAAACTAAGAGCAATAAAAAACGCTCCCAGGCCTCGGAACAAGGCCGATCTCCAGGCGTTCCTAGGCCTCATCAACTTTTATAATGTATTTCTACCGCATAAACCAACGGTCGCTGAACCGTTACACCGGTTGTTAGACAAGAAAGCAAACTGGTTATGGGGTCATAGAGAAGAACAAGTGTTCCGTAATGTGAAAAAACTACTGACTTCTGACTCTGTACTCATGCAATACAATGAGAGTTTGCCGTTAAATATCACATGTGATGCTTCGCCTTTCGGAGTGGGCGCCATTCTGAGCCATGTACAGCCTAATGGTAACAAAGCCCCTGTTGCATATTTCTCAAAGACACTTTCAAAAACTGAGCGAAATTATGGCCAAATCGATAAGGAAGCCCTCGCAATTGTATCAGCCATTAAAAGATTCCACGAGTACGTGTATGGCCGGGCTTTTACTATCGTGACTGACCACAAATCGTTATTGGGGATAATAGTCGGAGATAAGCCGACTCCCTGCATATTATCCCCCAGGATGACTCGCTGGTCAGAATTCTTAGCTGCTTATAATTATCGGCTGCAATACCGCCCGGGGAAAGCCATTCTCCACGCCGACGCATTGAGCCGAGCACCGCTTCCAGAGACTCTCGACGATCCTGCACCAATGATAACCACGTTGCAAATTGAAACACTCAACTCACCGCCATTGACTGCCCGAGATATCACGAGAGAAACCAAACGTGACCCCACCTTAGTGCGAGTTCTAGGCTGGGTAGAACGCGGATGGCCATTGGACCAATTATCAGATGACTTCACACCATTCAAGACTCGACAAACAGAGTTGTTCTCTCAAAAAGGCTGTGTCATCTGGGGCGATAGAGTTGTTATCCCAGAACAACTCCAAAAAGCTGAGAACCTTGCACAATGGCCACCCCGGTATCATGCGAATGAAAGCCCTCGCACGAAGCTACGCATGGTGGCCGGGCATCGACAAGCAAATCGAAAATTGGGTTAAAGCTTGTCATAAATGCCAGGAAGTGAGCAATACCCCACCTAAAGCCATCCCTACCGAATGGGAGAAACCATGGGGACCCTGGTTCCGTATTCACTTGGACTTTGCGGGGCTGACCAAAGGCCACACCTTTCTGCTAACCGTCGACGCCTACTCGAATTGGCTCGAGAGTCACTGCATGACGAACACAACCACTGAAGCGGTTATCAAAAACTTGGAAAGACTATTTGCAACCCACGGATTACCAGACATCCTGGTAACCGACAACGGGTCCCAATTTACAGTGCTGTCGTTCGAGCAGTACCTGGCTGACCGCGGCATCCGACATGCACTCACCTCGCCTGTGTATCCTGCGACCAATGGCAAAGCAGAGCGCATGGTCCAATTTGTTAAGAAAACCTTGCAGAAGGTAGACTATGATAACATTGACGACAAGATCAATCGAATCCTTTTTCTACAACACATCACACCTCATAGCGTCACCAACAAAACTCCTGCCGAACTGCTAATGGGATGAAAACTCTGCTCCCACCTTGACTGGTTACACCCAGCTTATGAACCGGAAAAACCACTAGGATCCAGCGGCCGCTGTTGTGCCTTCCAGGTAGGCGATTTGGTATACGCTAAAAACCTATCGGGCGATCCGCTGTGGGTGGAGGCGACAGTAGTTCGTGTAACCGGCCCGAGATCTTACCTTGTACAATGCCTTGATGATAGACTATGGAAACGCCATATCGATCAATTACGATCGCGGCTCCCGTCGGGCATTCCTGAACTCCCTTATGACCAAACTGAGGGGGGGGGGAGATACGGAAGAAGATGAATTCCAAGTAGAAGAAAACCCGTTCGAAAGGAACGATGGCGTAATAGAGACACAGGAAGTGGAACCAGAGAGGGAAACAGATGCACCTCAGGGAATTACCGAGAATAATGGCAACGACGAAGAAATGAACTCTGAACCAGAGGCGACCCCGTTGCCAAACAACGATCTACCTCAGTGTGATTGCAGCCCAATGACACAGCGAAAATCAAAAAGACTAATAAAGCAACCGTCCTACCTGAAGGACTATGTAACTGCGCCCTGCAAACAGAAGCCAGGGGGAAGGGGTGTTGTGAATGCATAAGGTTTAATAAAGAGAACTTGAGCTTGGAGTAAAGTGCAGGGTTCTGGCCCTGGACTTCTGATTGGCTGTTAACGGCAGGATCGGATTGGCCCGTTCCGGGGAATCCGATTGGCCATTAACAGAGAGTTCCTATTGGTTAAGGGAGCTAGCGCTCCTCGATTGTTATTGGTTAATAGTTATTGGGGTTGCCTATATAAGGAGGGTTATAACTGCCATTGAGTTGAGAAGTCACTATGTAAATAAAGAGTTGAAGTTCACCGTTCCCGAGGCTTGTCTCTTTCTCGCCCATGCTTCAAACATAACACTACCAGCAATGGTAGGAAGTGTGAAAAATAGTTGTAAGTCACTGTTTTCAGTGCTGTTGTAACTTTGAATGGTCCACAAGTGGTTGTAAGAAAAGTTCTGAGTGTGTTAATTCCTCTGTTCCTTCACGTTATTTGTTCTCTTTTCTCTCTTCTGTTTCCCTCAAACTTGCCTCTGCTGCAAATGTTATTTCTAGTCTTGTCATTGGAACAATAATGGATCAGGCTGGGGAAAGGTCATTCTGGAGAAAGCTTATATAGTCAATAAACTTTGGTTTGGTTTGGTGGCTGACATGCCTCAGATAGAAGGTCCATACAGAGAGTGTTGAGGACAGCGGAGAAGATTATAGGAAGCTCACTTCCCATTATTCAGGATACTGCTTATAAGTGCTATGTGCTTCGTGCTCAAAGCATTTTTAGAGACCCCACACACCCACTTCACGGTTTGTTTCTGTTGCTCCCCTCTGGGAGGAGGTTTCGAAGTATTTCTAGCAGGACTACTAGATTCTGTAACAGCTTTGTTCCTTATGCCATTCATCTGGTAAACTCACAAGATTTGTTTTTCTTGCCATGTACATGTATATATCCAGACTGGAGTGTGAGGTTTCTCTGTGTAATACATGTGTGTGTGTATGTATGTTGGTATATGCAGATGTGGGCTGCACTTTTGTTGGCAAGGGATTTGCTGGTTGCTTCGCTTGCATACATTGCTTTGGGGCTGAAACACAGCTTTAAACAGGCAGCTAATCAACTCAAGCAGCTCCGGTGAGTATAGCAGGGCGGCACAGAACTCACCTGGACAGCCTGGGTGAGGGAAAAGTAAGTTATTTAGGGAAAGCATAGCACAAAAGTGGGTGGGTGGGCCCAGCCCGAGATCATAGCTAGAGGGTTGCCTGAACCTCGCCAACCACCCAGCAGCCTATCACTGGATATATGCATAATGGTTTATTCTTTGAGAGCTGAATGCAATGAAATTCCATTTTAATGTATGCTAATTAATGTACATTTAACATGATAATAAAGCTCTACTCTATCTACTCTATCTACTCTACTCTACTCTACTCTACTCTACTCTACTCTACTCTACTCTACTCTACTCTACTCCACTCCACTCCACTCCTCTATTCTATTCTATTCCATTCCATTCCACTCCACTCCATATGGCAGGGTCAATGAATATTTCTCTATACAGCATTGTTCTTTGAGATGCCCTACTATATCCTTACTAATCTGATTGTTCATCTCCTTTCTGTTTTTCAGCATTCTTTTTGCCGATGTGAAAGGATTCACCAATCTCTCTACAACATTATCGGCTCAAGAGCTGGTTCGGATGCTGAATGAACTTTTTGCCAGATTCGATCGCTTAGCACACGTGAGTCCAGCTGCTGATGCCTTTTTTTTTTTTTCTGAACTCTGGTAAGAGAAGCTGTGATGGAAAAAGAGAAATGCTTATGCAAAGAGACACTTTTTGGGGTCTTAAATCAGATTTGCACATTTGGTGACTCATGAGGCCAAATGCAAAATGTTGTTTTTAGTTTCTGAGTGCATCTCAATGTTTCGGTCTAAGGCAGGCAAAACTAACATGTGCTTGGCAGGCTGTACATAGTTGTTGCACAGTCTTGAAATATTCCTGATTTTAATCTTGCTGCGTTCACCGTTCCTTCCATTTATTTGCCTAGCTAAATTGCCTTTTTTCTTAATTTGAAGCAAATGTTTCCTTCCCATCTCAAGTTTCATGAAATTAAATAATGTTCCTTGAGAAACCGATTCAAATCAGGACAGGTAGCAAGTTGTATTCTCCATTTCTCCTGACGTACCCAAATCTCCAGACTCCTTAGTGGGAAATAAATGCTTTTAATATGGTCTATTTGCATAATCTTAAAAGGAAAACTGAGTTTGATTGGTAAAAAGTCTTTCCTGCAATCAGGACCATTTTGTAGACCAAGGGTCTTGAAACTTGGCAAGTTTAAGACTTGTGGACTTCAACTCCCAGAATTCCTGAGCTAACATGACTGGAGGAGGAATTCTGGGAGTTGAAATCCACAAGTCTTAAAGCTGTCAAGTTTGAAGACCCCTGCTGTAGACCAGCTCCTTTAAGACACATGGACTTAACTCCCAGAATTCCCCAGCCAGCATGGCTGGTGGGGAATTCTGAGAGTTGAAGTCCACTCATCTTAAAGTTGCCAGGGTTGAGAAACACTGCTCTAGACACTAAACAAGAGGGCTGAATCTGGCAAAGAAGCTAAGTTTGTTATCAACAAAATAACCTCCAGATCTGAGAAATGATAAGTAAGAAGATTGTTACTACTAAAGGATAGAAAAGGGAATCACAACGTTTAAGCCCTGGGACTATTAGAGGACTTGATTGCTTGATTGACAAATGAGTTGTCCTCTTCTCCAGTTTCTTTGGAAATATGGTATCCTCTTTTCTCCATTTTCTTCAGAGCCAAGTGTCCTAATTGAGATTAATAGCACACTCTTAGGGTCTGCCAAGAATTTGGTATATGAGTCCTGGTTGAAAGACTCTGCAAAATTGATAATAGGGCATAGGACATAGGAAGAACAATCCATTATTTCCTAGGCTGGGGAGAGAGAGAGAAAAAAGAAAGAAAAAAAAAAGAAAATGTTCTAATTGGTTTCTTGGAATAAATAAATGCTGCAGAAATCCATTGGTTTTATTCGATGTCAACTTTTTTTGCTTATTTCCTGATAGGTGATGTTGTATTTTTCATATGTTTATCAAGATTGTGTTAAAATCATGCCTGGGAATTTTGTTATAGGTTGTAAAAATTTGAAAAAAAGAATCAGTTTAAGCGAAAACTTACCTAGTCCTTTAATTTGTTCATTATTTTGAAGCTCAAAAACAGGACATGAATTCAACTTCCTCTCATCTAGTTGTTATAGTCTGACTCATCAATGATTATCAAGGCTGATATTGTTAAAAGGCTATTCTTCATAAATTAGTCTCATACTCCTTTGTGACTATTAAAATCCTCTAACACAAAACGCAACACCTCTTCTCTTGGAGAATTCCACAGTTTAATTATACTGTGCTCTGTGTAAAAAGCCTTCTTTTAGTCTGACATGAATCTTCTGGCCTTCAGAATTGTTTAGCAATAATGTACATTAAGCATCCATCTTCAATGGGGACACTCTCCTCAATGAGATTTTCATGCAGAGGTGAGATGTTCTCTTGAATTCTATGGATCAAAAGGAAGCATCAACTAAATATTCAAGAACCCCTTAAGCTGCAATGATTCCTGTTTCATCTTCATTCATTAAGTCATGACATGACTGAGCTATTACTAATCCATCATATTAAATGAGTAAATATTCAATGAATGAAAAACATCTCTGAGTCATCGAGGAATGCAGCTGCTATGGTGAACTAATTTTAGTGGGTTCAATCTGGTATGCTGTCCTGTGGTTAGCGGCCCACAGCTTTGATTATCAGAGTTTATGACTTTCCTCTCCATGTTCTGCTCACGTAAGGGGAAGCTGGAAGTGCAGAAAACTGTATTAACCAAAGAAGAAGAAAAACGCCCTATCTGCTATGTTTGCAGGTTTAGCTGATAATTGGCGGTGGTGATATTTACATCTGCTATTGTGATCCTCAACTTATGATCACAGTTGGGGTCAGAATTTGGGTTGCAAAGTGATGCAGTTGTTAAAGGGATCATCAGAATAACAGAATAACAGAGCTGGAAGGGGGCTTGGAGGTCTTCTAGTCTAACCTTTTGGCACAAAACCCTTATCACTTGAGACAAATGACTGTCCAGTCTTTTCTTGAAAACCTCCAGTGTTGGAGCATTCACAACTTCTCGAGGCAAGTTGTTCCACTGATTAATTGTTCTAATTGTCAGGAAATTTCCCCTCAGTTCTAGGTTGCTTCTGGCCTTGATTATTTTCCACCCATTGCTTCTTGTCCTGCCTTCAGGTGCTTTGGAGAATAGCTTGACTCCCTCTTCTTTGTGACAATCCCTGAGATATTGGAACATTGCTATCATGTCATCCTTCTTTTCTTTACATCACATGGCCAGATCTGATTTTATGAACTTTTTTTACTGTGGTCATTAAGCCAATCACATCATCATAATGCAAGTTTCCCCAACTGACTGGGGTTGTCAGAAAGTGGCTCAGAATATTGCATATTGCCACACCTAACCACAAGACACTTCAACCAACATAAATGTGAGCAGGTTGCCAAGTGCCCAGATTGTGATCATGTGATATGTGATGACCCAGAGTGTAACACAAACATAATAAAATCCAAAACGTACATAAATGTCTTTTAATGCCTCCAACTTGGCCCCACTGTTCAATAATTCTCAGCTGGAGATAAAACATACTCAGAAATAGTCTTCAAAAGAAAGCAATACAGTCTGCATTTAATTAGCAGATAGAGGTAAAAATAAAAACCAAACAAACTATAATGATGAAATTTCCACAACGGAACAGAAGAAGTATTTACCAAATTCAATAAGATAACAAGGCATAGTCTGTTGGAAGGACACCAACCAAGATAACCTCAAACCAAAATAAAACACTCTTTGGTCCTCCTCTGACTGCTCAGCCGGCCTCTGCCTTTCCCCACCCTTCTCCACAACCTCCAGAGCCACACTTCCACTCCATGTCAGCTGTTCCTCCTCTCCCACTGAGTCAGTCTCCACTAGGGGAGAACAACAAGGGTGGTAGGATGGTTATAACTTCAAGGTAAGGAGATGTCCTTTTTCCAAAGCCATTATAACTTCGAAAAGTCATTAAATGAACAGTTGTGTTGAGGATTACTTGTAGTGTTTTATTTCAAGCAATGGATTTCAAGCAATGGATTTATATCTGGTAATGTGATTTACCATTTATACCTGGTGGCCCTTGTGGACAGCATGGTGGCCTAGTGGTGAAGATACTTGCTTCCTACTCAGAAGGTTGAGAGTTCAATCCTAGGTAGTGGGAAAGAAAAATATCTGCTGGGAACTCTACATAGGTATCAAGAAGTGCATCCGGCTGGTAAACTCTCTCAGCTCTAACCAGGCACTCCAAATTAAGGGATTACATGGTAGTTGAAAGGGAGTTTTTTATATATATCTGATGTCTCTTCTAGTTTTCTGCACTTCTGTGATTTTACACAGCATTAGCTCATCTTTGAGTTTCCTACTCTGAATTTGTTCCTATTATGCTTTGATAGTATTTTAGTACTTTATGGCTTAAGCCATGTTCTAGATTGTGTCTGATTTGCATACAAGTCACATTCCTTCAGGAATGATAAAACCAAGAAACACGAACACTGGAGGTCCATCAAGTAAACAAGAGAAAAGATTTCCTAATATTTTGAGCCATATTCTGATAGAAGCAGATATTTAAAAAAAAAAAATTCATCCCCCTTTTTATGATCATGATGGAATTCTTATGGCCTTTTTTTTTTCAAGTTGCCATTACTACATATAGTGCTGAGACCATTTGGAGATGCATCAGAGCACAGATGGAAATCTGTCGTCTTGTGCTGCTAGGGAGTCAACTTTCCAGGGATTGTAACCTATTTTAGAGCAGGCTCATAGACATACATATTTGCATCATTTTTCTCTGGAAGATATCCATTACATTGCACAGGCCAATCCAATGTTTATTATGGTCTAATAGAGAATAAAGAAGATAGAACAGTTGTCCTTATTCTCAGGTGGCACAGTGGTTCAGCAGTTAAGGCTTGTCTGGGCTTGTCTGCTGGAAAGCCAGCAGCCCAGGTTAAAAATCTGAATGCCATATGATGGAGTGAGCTTCCATCCCTTGCTGCAGCTCCTGCTAACCTAGTAGCATGCAAATGGGAGTAGATAAATAGGTACCACTTCAGTGGGAAGTTAACAGTGCTCCAAGCTGTTATGCTGGCCATGTGACCAAGGAAATGTCTTCGGACAGAGCTGGCTCGATGGCCTTCACATGGAGATGAGCACTGCAATGACCAGCAGAGTAAAATCCTCTGGGACTCCTTTTCCTTTACTTTCTTATCTTCTATTAGATCAGAATAGAAGTTGGATTCTGTCCAATGTAATATTCCCAATCTTTCTAGATTATGAAACACGCATCACATTTTGGAATTAACAGGGTCAGGAGAGATAACATAAAGTACTACTACTACAGCATCTTAGGCCTCAGCCAAAAATTTTAAAAATTCTTACAGTATCATTTTTTAAAAAGCATTATTTTTTGTCCTTTTTTTCTAGACTGCCAAGAAACTGTTGTTTACAGTAGACTGAATGCAGTGTAATTTAAATTGCAACTCCTAGATGTCTTTGACTAAATTTACATCATCATTGATCATCTTCATTATCATCTCTAGATAAATCAGTCAGAGCCAGTTTGGCTAAAACTTTGTTCCAAATAAGAACTGAAGAGCCAGTTTTTGTCTAGTAGTTAACATGCCTGGTTAAAAGACTGGAGACCATGAATTCTAGTCCCACTTTAGACATGAAAACTGATTGGATGACTTTGAGCCAATCACCAGGAGACTAAGTACTAATCCTACCTTAGGCAGAAAGCTAGCTGGGTGACATTAGGCCAATCTCAGTGAATTCTAGTTCTGCTTTAGGCATGAAAGCCTGCTGCGTGACTTTGGACCTCTCTCTCTCTCTCTCCCTCCCTCCCTCTCCCTTTCCCCCTCTCCCTCCCTCTCTCTCTCTCTCTGTCTCTCTCTCCCCAGTAAAGGCAGATCCAAATAAATAAATAAATAAAACAAAGTGGGATAACAACAGCAGCTCTTCATTGCCCAAGGACATCACCAATACCTTGCAATCTGACAACTCTAATCTACATTCAGATTGCTATCTTCATCATTGTCCAAGCACTAGATTCCTCTTATTATAATCTAAACATGGGGAAATTTTCCTTTTGAGTTCTGATATGGTTAATGTTGTGTACTAAAAATGGACTGCTCGAAATCCCTGCGCCTTGATTGGCTAAGGCGCAGGGATTTCTAATTGGCCAGGCGAGCCGCGCCGATTGGCCCGATTGAAGTCTCCCGCGATTGGCTGAAACCATGAGCGGGAGACTTGAATCGCTGCCATTGGCCGCGGCCGCCGCGGCAAAAGAGTATAAAAGCCGGAGGCTTTTTCTCTTTTGCGGTTCGGTTCACGTCTTCAATAAAAAGAGCTGTTACTGATAGTCACTGCCTCAGAGCCTTCCTTTCGGACACGACACTGGCGACGAGGGTGGGATCTCGCCCCTGAACCGAACCCCGTGTCCACAGACAAACTTGCGACAACGAAATGGCGAAAATAGCACCGCCCGCCCCCTTCAACCCCGCCGCCGAGGACTGGGAGTCCTACTCAGACAGATTCCGGATGTATTTAGAGTGTGCCGGCATGAAGGACGCCCCGGGCCCGCTAAAACGCGCCGTGTTCCTGACGCATTGTGGACCAGAGGTTTTCCAGATGGCCAAGGCATTGGCCAAACCGGCAGACGCGACTGCCATGGATTGGGACGTCCTCGAACCCATACTAAAGCGCCACTATGCTCCCGAGGTCCCCATCCTAATTCGGCGGAACGAATTCTACCGGAGATGTCAAAAACCGGACGAGAAACTGAGCGACTTTGTCGCTGAATTAAGGCGCCTAGGCGGGCTCTGTGAGTTTGAGGGATTGAACAGTCTCATAAGAGACCGTTTCGTGCTAGGACTTTGGGATCCGACACTCCAGAGCCGACTTATGGCCAAAGGCGACATCAGCCTCGCCGATGCCATCACCGCAGCCGCGGCCGCAGAAGCAACCCGCACGTCAGCAGACACCATGCGGAGAGCCGAGGCAAAAGGCGCAAACAACAACAACCCCGCAAGGTCGACCGATGCAAGAATCGAAGTGGCCGCACACTACGGCGGTTACCAGTCAGCCTCCAGCATTTCAGACGATGAGGAGGACACACATCGCATGCAGGCGGGTCGCGGAAACCAGCGAAGCCAAAACAGTCGTAGGTCAAGGACCAACTGCGCAGGGTGCGGCGGCGACCACCCCAGGTCCGAATGCCGTTTCTTTGACGCGGTCTGCAGGCATTGTGACCGAAGGGGCCACATCGCCCGAGTTTGCCGCCAAAAGAAGACACGCAGCCCGCCAAAATGGGAGCAGCAGGATAGAAGGAGAGAGAGCCCGCCAAGAACCAGAGAGCGCCAGCCAGCAGGCAGATGGGACCAGAAGCAAAGATCCCAGAGAAGCGGCGACGGTCGGCGGAAAGAAGAAACCCACCAGACGGTGACAATCGGCCATGCCATCTCCGACGGCGCCAGAAAGATATACGTTGAAGTCTACATCGAAGGTCGGCCTTGCAAGATGGAAGTGGACTCCGGGTCCTACCTTTCCATGATTGCATGGCGCGAAATAAAAAAACTAGTGCCCACCCTGCAGAAGGAAAATGTACCCGCCCAGAAAATCATCATAAGGGACTATCAGGGAAATCGCGTGCCAGTGGTGGGCACCAAAAACTTTAGCGTAACCTACAAAGGCCGGACCGAACAGCTTCCACTCACGATAGTCGATCGTGACCGCCCGAGTTTGCTTGGCCTGCAATGGTTCGCCCCACTGAACATCGCATTGACAGGTGTCAACCAAGTCTCCATGGAAGCCTGGGAACAGCGGTTAGTCCAGGAGTTCCAGGAGGTCTTCGATGGAGGATTGGGCAAGTATAAGGGGCCCCCTATTTCCTTTGACTTAGACCCATGGGTTTCCCCCAAGCGACTTAAATCTAGGAGGGTACCCTTTGCGTTAAAACCAAAAATTGACGAACAAATCAACAAACTCGTCAAGCAAGGGGTATTAACACCTATAGATCACGCCAGATGGGAGACCCCTATAGTGACCCCAGTAAAGCCAGACGGGTCCGTGAGGATTTGCGGGGACTATAAGGCCACCCTAAATAGCGCGCTACAGCAAAGCGCCTACCCAGTGCCCATAGTGCAACACTTACTGCACTCATTGGGAGGGGGAAAAATTTTTGCCAAGCTTGACCTCGCCCAGGCATACCAGCAACTGCCTGTGGACGAAGAAACGGCAGAAGCCCAAACAATCGTGACACACCGGGGGGCCTTCAAGTGCAACAGACTCCAATTCGGAGTCAGCGTGGCACCAGGCATTTTTCAAAGTCTAATGGAACGTTTACTACAAGGCATCAAGGGGGTGGTGCCCTATTTCGATGACGTGTTAATCGCGGCGCCAAACGAAGCCGAGTTAGAGAACCGTTTAAGACAAGTCTTGACAAAATTTAAAGAGACAGGACTTAAGGTCAAACGCGAAAAATGCCAACTGTGTACGCAGCAAATAGAATTTCTGGGTTACCTCCTAGACAGACAGGGCATCCACCCTACAGCTAAAAAGGTCAGAGCCATCAAGGAAGCCCCCACCCCGAGGTCCAAAACAGAACTACAAGCATTCCTAGGTTTACTAAATTTTTATAATGTCTTCCTACCTCAGAAGGCAACGGTGGCGGAGCCTTTGCATAGACTCCTAGACAAGAGGGCAGCATGGACTTGGGGGAAACGAGAACAGGCCGCTTTTCAGGGAACCAAAGACCTCCTCACCTCCGACGCCGTTCTAATACAGTTCAGTGAGACTTTACCCCTAGCTGTCACTTGCGACGCATCGCCCTACGGCGTCGGCGCTGTCCTCAGCCATACCCTCCCAGACCAGAGAGAAGCGCCTATTGCATTTTTTTCCAGAACGCTGACAAAACCGGAACGGAACTATAGCCAGCTGGACAAAGAAGCTTTGGCTATAGTTGCCGCCGTCAAGCGTTTCCATGAGTACTTGTACGGCCGCCCATTCAAGATAGTCACCGACCATAAGCCACTGCTGGGCATCCTCGCTGGGGATCGGGCCACACCAAACATCTTGTCACCACGCATGACTAGGTGGTCTGAATTCCTGGCAGCCTACAACTACGAACTGTTCCACAAGCCAGGAAAGAAAATTTCACACGCGGACGCTTTGAGCCGCTCGCCCTTGCCGGACTCGGAACCTGACCCCGCTCCTACAACTAACACCCTGAGCATAGAAAGCCTGCCCATAACCGCATCCGATATTGCCAGGGAAACCAGTAGGGACAGACAATTGGCGAAAGTCTTGCATTGGTTAGAGAAAGGTTGGCCGGAAAAGGACATTGACGAGACTTTTAAGAAATTCCGGCAGCGCCAGACTGAACTGTCTCTGTTAAGGGGTTGCATCCTGTGGGGAGATCGGGTGGTAATTCCGTGCAAATTACAAAGCAGAGTTTTGGAAATGTTACATGAGGGGCATCCTGGCATCGTCAGGACAAAAGCCCTGGCCAGGAGTTATGCTTGGTGGCCAGGGATGGATAAACAAATTGAAACATGGGTTGCAAGGTGCCACCGGTGCCAAGAAACCAGGTCCAGCCCACCCGCAGCACCCACCCGGGACTGGGAAATACCACGGGGACCCTGGTCCAGAATCCATTTAGATTTTGCTGGCCCCACAAATGGACACACTTTTTTGATCACAGTAGATGCATACTCGAACTGGTTAGAGGTGGCTGACATGAAATCCACCACCACGGAGGCTGTCATTAAAGAACTTTGTAAACTATTCTCGACACATGGCCTCCCAGACGTAGTTGTCTCAGACAACGGGCCCCAATTCACCTCACTCGAATTTGAACGTTTCCTGGCTGAGAAAGGTATCCGCCACGCATTGACAGCGCCGGCGCATCCGGCGGCGAACGGTAGGGCGGAACGGATGGTCCAATTTACAAAAAAGACCCTCCGGAAAATGGACCACGGGGAGATCAACGAAAAAATCAATAAACTGCTTTTCATACAACACATCACACCTAACACCACAACAAACAAAAGCCCTGCAGAGCTCCTGATGGGCAGAAAGCTGCGGTCACCACTCGATCGTCTACACCCCACATATAACCCGGAGCGACCCCCGGACTCAAGCTCCAGGTACCGGACTTTTCAACCAGGCGACTGGGTTTACGCTAAAAATATGACAGGGGAACCCCTATGGATCCCAGCCGTCATAACACAAACCACAGGCCCACGGTCGTACCGGCTCCAAACCGTCGATGGGCGAGCCTGGAAGCGACACATCGACCAACTCCGGTCACGGGCAATACCTAACCTCAACCCCCAAGACACGAACCAAGGGGGGAGGGAAGACCCGACAAAAGAAACGCAGAAAAAAAGTAAAGACTCACCAGATCGCTGCCTCCGCGAATCCCATCAGGAGAGGAGCCGTCCAGCCAACTCTACCGACTCGGAAAAGCCAAGCGGGAGCGGCAAAATCCGTGACTCAACCGACCCGGTAGGCCCAGGCGGGAGCCACGGCGAGAGCACCGGCCCGACCATCCAGCCGGTACCCACAGAGCCAGAAGCAGCCAAAAAGATGACCGCTCCGGCCGAGCTACAACAGAAGAATGAGCTGCGCAGGTCAACTAGGACCCGACGTAGCCCCGCCTACCTGCGTGATTACGCCACGTGAAAGACCCTACCAAGAGGGGAGGGGTGTTGTGTACTAAAAATGGACTGCTCGAAATCCCTGCGCCTTGATTGGCTAAGGCGCAGGGATTTCTAATTGGCCAGGCGAGCCGCGCCGATTGGCCCGATTGAAGTCTCCCGCGATTGGCTGAAACCATGAGCGGGAGACTTGAATCGCTGCCATTGGCCGCGGCCGCCGCGGCAAAAGAGTATAAAAGCCGGAGGCTTTTTCTCTTTTGCGGTTCGGTTCACGTCTTCAATAAAAAGAGCTGTTACTGATAGTCACTGCCTCAGAGCCTTCCTTTCGGACACGACAGTTAACCTAGGAAGGGTGTCAGATCTTGAAAGTAATTAAGATGCTGTTCTTTGTGGAAATGAGCAAGACCTTTTCTTTCTGGATACAGAAAGGCATGCATTCATCCTTTTCTCCCAATGTTCATCCTTTCCATATTTTTTTGTATAAGGAATTTCAGAGCTGCTATTCTTTTTTTTTTTTTTTTTAATCTACAGGAACATCACTGCCTTAGAATTAAGATCCTGGGAGATTGTTACTACTGTGTATCTGGGCTTCCTGAGCCACGGCACGATCACGCTCACTGTTGCGTTGAGATGGGACTCAGCATGATCAAAACCATCAGGTAACTTGTGTTTGGTTTTATTACTGCCCTCACACTGTGCTACCATCTGTATTTTTACAGCTCTTAACATGGGACAATAGAATATTTTGTAGGAACTTTGTTTTTTACCCACTTTAAAAAAAAAAACATTTAAGCAGAAACATGGATTAGGATTGTGTACTGAATTCCACAATGGAGTATCTGCCCTGTTGCACTGTACGGTCCTGAATGTTGGGCAGCAACAATAGGGACCGAAAGTTCTTTCCATGCCATGGAAATGCGAAGGCTGTCAGCTCTGTGATTCAGCTGCCAAAAAATGAAAAGGGTGGTGGTGGAGGAGTTGGAAAGTTCAAGATTATTCTGTATGTCGCATTAAGAAATTCCAGCTGCAGTTAATTGGTTCTCATGAATAATGAAGTGTAGAAGTGGGAGGAAAGAAGGTGGATTTTGTATAACTTGTAAAAATGACTTTCACTTTTGGAAATGCCATAGAAATACCAGAGCTGTTCCTAATAAATCAGTTGGAGATTATATTGTCTCAGAGTGACTGGCTACTATGGATAATTTCTGGATGCCTAATGAAGGCTTTGTTGGATATCGGGCATCTCCCTTCTTGACCACATCACAAATGACACCATTTGACAACATGGCACCAATTATAGAGAAGATGAGAGAAGGCCAACTCCCCTGGGTAGGAATGTCCAGAAAACAGCATCTTCAGAGGTGGTATTCAGCAGGTTGTGATCAGTTCTGGAGAACTGGTAATGGAATTTTTGAGTCGTTCAGAGAACCAGCAAATACCACCTATGACTGGCCCACCCCATCTCTTCTCTGCCTCCCAAGTCCCAGCTGATCAGCTGGGTCTTCTTTGGTTGCCCTGCACAGGAGAACAGAGCTGGAAAGCAGGTTAGTGGAGTGGGGAGGGAATGGAGATTTTGCAGTATCCTTCTCCTGCCACGCCCATCAAGCCACACTACACCCACCAAGCCACGCCCACAGAACCAGTAGTAAAAAAAATTGAATCCCACCACTGAGCATCTTCCATCTTGGCCAAGACTGCCTACCAACAGGAAGTCAATGGCCGGTGACCGTGTGGGTATCCAAAACAGAGATGGCAAGAGACCATCAACAAAGATATGCAAGCTCCTGGAGGAGGAGGAGGAGGAGGAAGAGAGAGAGAGAGAGAAAGAAAGAAAAAGAAAGAAAGAAAGAAAGAAAGAAAGAAAGAAAGAAAGAAAGAAAGAAAGAAAGAAAGAAAGAAAGAAAGAAAGAAAGAAAGAAAGAAAGAAGACACCCTTCACTCCTCAAAATAAAAGCATGATTTCTGCTTTACATTGTTCTAGGAACTTGCCATGACTACAAAAGGGAATAAAAAATAGCTTTCTAATATGGGCTATAAAAATAATGTTCCATAAATTGTCATTCTATGTATTTATGGCTGATAAAATAAGCCCAATTATATGTATGTATGTATGTATGTATGTATGTATGTATGTATATATGTGGGGGGGGGCATTCAGCTTTGTGTGTGTGTGTGTGTGTGTGTGTGTGTAGGTCTAGGTGCATTCGGGTCTTTTCCCATGTAAGATTAAAAGTATCTTGGTGACATTTCAGCGAGGTCCCACTCGCCATCCTCAGGTTGGTGCTTTTGGCTTCGTGCCAGTGCAAGCAGTGTGTGATTGGAGCTGCTGTCTCTCTATAAATACTGGTGGGGGGGTCTGATGTGCTGGGCTGGTTGGCTGCACTGCTGCCTCTTGACTGGTTGATGGAGTTGATGTTGGTATAATGGGCTGTGTGATAGTCTTGTGAGTTTTGTTGTGGAGATATCGTGGATCTTGTCCTGTAATCTCCTGAGTCATTTGTTTTGTAGTGATCTTTTTTCCATTAGCCTCCCATGTTTTAATGGCTTGGGTAATGGGTTGTGTGATGGCCTTGCGAGTTCTTTTGTTGTGGTATCCTTGGTCCTGCATTGTAATCTCCTGGGTCATTTGTGTTTTGATCTCTTTTCCATTAGCCTCCTGTGTTGTAATGGCTTGGGTAATGGGTTGTGTGATGACCTTGTGAGTTTTATTGTTGTGGTATCCTTGGTCTTGTGCTGTGACTTCCTGGGTCATTTTCTGTGTTGCAACTTCTTGAGTTCTTGTGGTGTAATTTCCTGAGTTTTCTGATGTGATATCCTGAGCAGGTGGCTGTGATGTAGCATTCTTGGTTTAAGTCTGGCTTCAAGTTTGGGGTTTGGGTCTGTGTTTTTGGCGTGTGTCAGCTTTTGGTTTTGGGGTCGGGGGTGCGACAGCTAGTGAAGCAGCCGTGGTCTGGTTACTGGATGGTGGTTGTCCTTCGTTTATAGGATGGGTCTGATGAGGAGGATTGGCGGTAGTGTCCTGTGTTGTTTTGGGTCTGGTGTTGGTTTTTGTGGCTGGGACTCATTTGTTGGTGAGGGCTAGTTTCCAGATGTCTGATAGGTGGGAGGTATCATCCCGTTTATTCATGTTATGGGGGTGTTTGTCTATTTGGATGGCTTCCCTGATTATTCTCTTGCTGGAGTGTTCAGTGTTGGATATTAGTTTGGTTCCTTCAAAATTAATTTCATGTCCTGTGACTTTAAGGTGCTGGAAAAGGGAGGAAGTATTTTCTTCTCTTCTGACTGTTTTTGTGTTCAGCGATGCGTGCATTTATTCTCCTGTTGGTTTGTCCAATGTATGTGGCTGGGCAATTGTTGCATGGTATTTCATCAACTTCTTGGTTTTCTAGCTGGATCTTGTCTTTGGGGTTTCTTAGGATGTTGGCTATTTTTGGTCAGTGCCGAAGGATGTTCTGATGTTGTGTTTGTGGAGAATTCTGCTGATTTTGTCTGTGGTGCCTTTGATGTAGGGGAGGAGCGCGATACTGTTGTCTTGTTCTGTGTCTTGGTTTTTTTTGGGTATCTCTCTTCAGATTAGATTGGTAATTGTGTTTCTTTGGAATCTGTTGGAAATTAATACTTTAGTGAAGGTGTGTAGTTCTGTTCTCAGGTGATCTTTGTCAGCTAGGCGTTTAGTTCTGGAGATGAGGGTCTTGGCTACGGACTTGATCTGTGCAGGGTGGTGAAGGAATTGTGCATTTAGGTAGCAGTTGGTGTGTGTTTTTTTCCGGTAGATGGTGTGTCCTAGGGAGCCATTGGGTTTTTTCTGACAAATTAGATATATTAAAACCAGCCTCCTCCAAGGATAATCTCAATTTAACTAATGAGCATCTCAAAAATAAATTTCCTAAATAACCTAGTAATGTGGAGAAAATTTGCATTAGGTTTTAACATTAGAACACTTCTAAAGACATCGATCAAATGAAGGACAATATTTATGTTAATAACATTAACCCCATAAGCACAATGGGATCTTAATGCCTCTATTCATATCTGATTCAACTTTCTGAAAGTTTCAGCGTATTTATTTTTACATATTTAGAAATGTTTTGGGGAACATAAAAGTGTTTCATATAATCAGTTTAGAACTGGCAATGGAGGTATCAAAGTGATGGATAGCTTCTGTTTCTTAGGATCAGCACTAAAGGAAAAGTCAAGAAATACATCATAGACTGTGATGAACCATAGTCTCTCAAAATAACCCAAAACCCAAAACATACATTAAAGTGCGGTAATGCCTTCAACTTAACTTCACTGTTTTATTAGGCACAGTTTAAAGTCACAAAACTAAATAATGAGGCAAAAGGAAACCAAAAACAAACCGCATTGACAAGAGTTCTGAAGCAAGCCAAGATAATTAATCATACATTCCAGGAAGATAACAGGGAGAGTCCATGAGAAGACCGCTAACAAAGATAAAACTCTTTCAAAGGAAACACTAAATTTGACTCCAGCAATTCTGACTAGCAGTTACACACTTATATACATAGCTCCCAGCTGCAAGCCAATGAGGAGGATTATGGTAATCTCCTCCCAAGTAGAGCTCACTTTTCCCTGATCCTCTTCTCCCTGCGTGCCTTAGGATGGATAGGAGATGGGCCTGGATCCTCCTCTGACTGCTCAGCCGGCCTCTGCCCTTCCCCAACCTCCTCCACCACCTCTGGAGCCACACTTCCACTCCCTGTTGGCTGTTCCTCCTCTTCCTCAGAGTCAGTCTCCACCAGGGGTATGACACAGACTCTCAATGCCTTGGTAAAGCATATTCCAGTGCTGTGATGTGTCTATATTTACCAAGATCAGAGTGTCAGGACAAGAAGTAAAAGATGAATGCCTATCAAAGCAATTCAACTTAGAGTAAAGGATAAATGTCCTGACAGTGAGAACAATTGATCAGTGGAAGGACTTGCCTTAAGAAGTTGTAGGTCTATGATGGCAAATCTATGGCACGCGTGCCAGAAGTAGCATGCAGACCCACTTCTGCCTGCACCCAGAGGTCGCCTGAAAGAGCCCCACTGTGCATGCACCCACACAACCCACCTGACAGCTGTTGGTATCTGGTGCACATGCGCGGGGGCAGGGTTGTGCGAGAGACATGCATGCATGCGTGGAGTCCTGGGGCACACGGGGTGCTCTTGTGCGCATGTGCAGAGATGCATTGTGCATGGGGGGTTTTGCTCCCATGCACAGAGACTCATGGCATGCAGGGGGATCACACACGCGTGCACAGGGGGCTTGGGGGGGCATGTGCATTGCCTTCTGGGTGCTGGCATGCGAAAACACGAGCGCGCATGCAATTTTCAGCAAAAAAAGGTTAGCCACCACTGTTGTAGGTGCTCTATCACTGGAGATTTTCAAGAGAAGACTGGAGAAGCCATTTGTTCAGAATGGGGTAGGGTCTACTGCCATGAACATTTGGTTAGGTTAGAAGACCTGCAAGGTTTCTTCCCATCCTATTATTCTATGTTCTGTGTTATAATGAGTAAGTTAGAATTAGAATAGCAGAGTTGGAAGGGACCTTGGAGGTCTTCTAGTCCAACTCCCTGCTTGGGTAGGACACTCTGTACCATTTCAGACAAATGGTTGTCCAAGCTTTCCTTAAAAATGTCCCGTGTTATTCACAACCTCTGCAGGCAAGTTGTTCCACTGATTCATTGTTTTCACAGTCAGGAAATTTCTCCTTAGTTCTAGGTTGCTTCTCTCCTTGATGGAGTTTCCATCCGTTGCTTTTTGTCCTGCCTTTTGGTGCTTTGGAGAATAGAATAGAATAGAATAGAATAGAATAGAATAGAATAGAATAGAATAGAATAGAATAGAATAGAGCAGAGCAGAGCAGAGCAGAGCAGAGCAGAGCAGAGCAGAGCAGAGCAGAGCAGAGCAGAATTATTGAATGGTTACAGGAACTGGGCCTGGCTAGTCTAGTAAAGAGAAGGACCAGGAGAGACATGATAACAGTATTCCAATATTTGAAGGGCTGCAACAGAGAGGAGGAGGGGGGTCAAGCTATTTTCTAAAGCACCTGAAGGCCAGACAAGGAATAATGCTTGAAAACTGATCAAAGAGAGATTGAACTGGGAAATAAGGAAAAACTTTCTGACAGTGAGAACAATCAACCAATGGAACAGAAATTTCCCTCAGAAGTTGTGGGAGCACCATCACTTGAGACCTTCAAGAAGAGATTGGACTGCCATCTGTCAGAAATGGTGTAGGGTCTCCTGCTTGGGCAGGGGGTTGGAGTAGATGACCTACAAAGTCCCTTCCAACTCCGATTCTCTGTTATCTGTTGCCTGTCACTGTTCTGATTCTCCAAAACCAAGAAATAGAAATAAAAGGTTTGATTAAATGCTTTTAATTCTGACAGGCCTGGAAACATTGGCACAAAGCAACCAAAACAAAGGCAGCAAAAATCGTTGCTGCTTTCCTGCCTACTACTTAACCCTGACCCCTGCGTGAGCCTGCCCCACCCATATGGCTGTTGTACTTCTAGAGAGACCTGAGAGGCCTGGAATCTTTCTGTTGGGCCTAGTTCTTTCTTCTGCTGCCAGCCTGCTCTCCAGCTGATTGTTGGCCAGCTGCTGCTTTTTTGTCCACCTCCCATTACTGTGGGAGGTTTTTCATATGTAGGCCTTCCCCCCCGAATGGCAACCCCGAGACGGTCCGCCAGAGGCTCACTGTTTTGAGGGTTGACAGATGCAACCACCATCTGTCTTCTTAGAAGACAACTTCAGCAGGTAGCCCAAACACCAAATGTAACTCTTGGTTGAGAAATATTGTCCATTCCTTAGATAGTTGTCCATCATGATGGTTCTGTAATTTTAGATTGAATTCTCTCTCTTCTCTGTCTGATGTCTGTCTGTCCATCCGTCTATCCATCCATCCATCCATCCATCTAGCTCTAGATGGATGACTGGATAGGTAGATAGATCTCATCTAATTGAATTGAATCTTTTCATTTTTAGGTATGTTCGGTCAAGAACAAAGCATGATGTGGACATGAGGATTGGCATACACTCTGGATCCGTGCTGTGTGGGGTCCTGGGTCTGCGGAAATGGCAATTTGATGTTTGGTCGTGGGATGTAGACATTGCGAACAAACTTGAGTCAGGTGGAATACCTGGGTAAGTGGAATCTGCTCCAATGACACCATCATATTCTAGATTTTGAGTCCTACTTTTACATCAGGAATACTGAAATTTGGGCTCTTCCCAGGCCCTGTCTATGTGGAATAAAAACTTCTGCCTCTCTTAGATCTCTTGGTTATAAGCATTGTTTTCTTGGATTTGCTCATCATTCTGATAAGGAAGGGTTTTCTCAATCAAGCTTTATGCCAACAGTGGTCTACAGCAGAAGTCTCTGAACTTAGCAACTTTAAGAATTGTGGACTTCAAATCCCAGGATTGAGGAATGGCTGAGGACTTGTGAGAGTTGAAGTCCACAAGTCTTAAAGGATGTAGAACCTTGATCTACAGGGATGGTCTAGTGGTGAAAGTGTTGGACTCATTCTGTGAAAATCCAACTCTCAGGCCTGGAAACTCACTGGGTGACTTGGAGGAAAGTCTTGATGTGTCATTCAGCCCATGCAACTTCTAGTTGCAGAAACATGGGCATCTTATGCAGTGGTGGGATTCAAAAAATTTTACTACCAGTTCTGTGGGTGTGGTTTGGTGGGCGTGGCATAGCTTGGCAGGTGTGGCTAGGCAGGCATGGCAGGGAAAGGATACTCCAACATCACAATTCCCACCCCCTTACCTGCTTTTTATCTCTGTTCCCCTTTTGCAGGGCAACTAAAGAAGACCCAGCCGATCAGCTGGGACTCAATGGGAGGCAGAGAATAGATGGGGGCAGAGTCAGTCAGAGGTGGTATTTGCCAGTTCTCCAAACTACTCAAAATTTCCACTACCAGTTCTCCAGAACTGGTCAGAACCTGCTGAATACCACCTCTGATCTTATGTACGTGGCTTGAAGTTCCTGAGATCTAGCCTCTACATAGCTTCCCTTCTTAAACTTTACAGATAGCTCTTGACTTATGACTCTAACGGAACTTTTCCATTATGGTTGTAAGCTGTGATGGTTCTGATTTTATAACTTGTTTTTGTGGTGTTAAGTGAACGCCTCGATCATTAAATAAACCCATGGAGTGGTACAGTGGCCTAGTTGTGGAGCTCTTGCTTCACAGTCAGGAGGCTGTACCACTCCATGGGTTTATTTAATGATCTAGGCGTTCACTTAACACCACAAACACAGATATTTATCTCTCTGGGCACAATGAGAATATATCTGCTGAATATAACCCCGTATTGGTAACAGGAAGGGCAAACGGCCAATAAATACTCAGCTCCATTCAGTTGCCTAGACTCTACCCCAGCATCAGTATTCTACTGGTTCAACCTAGTTCGGGCGAAGCGGTAGTAAAAAAAAATGCTACTATTTGGCCAAACCGGTGGTAAAAAACTGCTATGGGTTCGGCCAAACTGGTATTTCTTTTTTTTTTCTCCTGATGATCAGCTGTTCTGATGATCAGCTGTTCCGGAATCCCCCTCACTGTTTTACTGCTTTGTCCAGGAGGCTTCCCTGAGGCCCAGGAGGCAAAAAACAAACAAACCCTGGAGCATGGAGGGGGGGGGGTGTTGCAAAAAAAAGTCACGCCCACTCAGTCACATGGCCATGCCCACCTAGCCACTCCCATCTAGCCATGCCTACAGAACCAATAGTAAAAATATTTGCATCCCACCCCTGCCTGGCATGTTTGGCATAACCCAGTTTCTAGCCAAAATATTGTAAATTATAATCATGTGACTGTGGGACACTAAGAATGGCCATAAATGTGGGCCAGTTACTTACACACACACACACACACACACACATATATCGCAGAGGACCATGGATTTATTAAACATCTTTTCTAATTAGGGAAGTCAGTGACTGTCATAGAACGTTTTCATAGAACATCATAGAACACCAAAGTTGGATCTTGGAGGTCTTCTAGCCAACCATATCCTCAAGCATAAGACCCTATATCATTTCACAAAATGGCTTTCCAGACTCTTCTTAAAAGCATTTAATGATGGAACACCCACAAATGTCTTAAGTTCTAGCTTGCTTCTCTCCTTGGTTAGTTTCTGTCTGTTGTTTCTTGTCTTTCCTTTTGGTGTTTTGGAAAATAAGTTGACCCGCTCTTCTTTGTGGCAGCCCCTCAAATATTGGAACACAGCTTTTGTGTCACCTCTACTGTTCCTTTTCACTTGCAACTGTTCTTCCTATGTTTTCATATGTCACTCTGGAGAAGACCGCTATGCAATCTATAGTGCAGAGTTTGCAAAATTCTCTTTAAAAATCCCATACTCACAGAACCAAAAACACGACTCTGATATAAAATCCATCTGGCTATGCTGCAGGAGTAAACACACAATTTTATAATAATGCTCTGAAGTATACTAGTGTCAAGACATTTGAGTGCTTGATCTTCTCTTCAGGGATATACCCATTTTTCTTTCCGGCATTTCATAATTCCGGACAAAGCCCTTTATCTCCCTGCTGGCCAGACTCAACTGCATGTCACTGATCTCTGCGTATCAGAAATGTTGCAGTCATTGGAACAAGAATGCCTTACTGTAAAAGATGCTGATAGCTCAATAACAATACTTACAGCCCAGGCAGAAAACTGTCATGTGCTAAAAATAACATCGCCTTCCAGCCCCATTTCAGCGTCACTGCCAGTAACAATGCAAAAGCGGTTCTTATCTACATAGGATCATAATAAAATCAATAAAAACTACTAATAAAAATAAAATCCAGTTTAATCTAGTGGTTAAGGCACCAGGGTAGACAGCAGGAGGAAGTGAGTTGTAGTTCTGCCTTAAGCATGAAAGCCTTCAGTTATTTATAAAAAATAATAAAGGAGGGGTCATTTAAAACAAATAAATTAATAATATTAGAAGATCAACACCAAGTAGGTAGGTCCCATGTCACAATATCTCCTAATGCCAGTTTTTAATCTATTTTCCAAAAGCCATGTTTGGATCACCCTACAGAGTGGTAGAAAATGGTCCCAATCAGTGGGGGGATTCAAATCGTTTTACCACTGATTTGGTGGGCGTGGCTTGGTCGGCGTGCCTTGCCTAACACATGCGCTCAGTTTTCCTCACATTACCTGAGACCTGCAGAGCCAATCAGCTGAGAGGATAAAGAAAAGAAAAATGCAGTGGCATGTGGGAGGACCAATCCTGCATTTTTTTTCTCCTTTCTCCTCCATGAGACATTTTTTCTTCCTCTCAGCTGATCCTCAGAGAGATTTTTTTAAATACTTGTTCGGCCAAACCAGTCTGAACCAGCATACCACCACCGGTCCCAATCCTTGAAAGGACTCTTCAAAACTTTAAAATCCTCTGTTCACAGTCTGTGATCGTATTTGATTTGCAGAAAGTCTACCTACCACAAACGGCCACAACGAATACCTCTTCTCTATCCAGGACATGTACCACTTTTAAAATGTTTTGTTTTGTCTTGTCTTTATGATTTTTTTTTTTTGGGGGGGAAATAAAGTAAAATTTAAAGAGGAAAAAAATGAAGCGGTTCTTTGATCAGCCCAGGAAGTGCTGAAAGAAAGAAAAAAACAAAACAAATTGCAGAGTGTTTCATATTGGCACATGAGGCATTTTTGCTGTTAAAAAGGAAGAAACTTCAAAAGTTTTCTTACACCATTGTAACAGTGGTAGGATTCAAAAATTTTTACTACCAGTTATGTGGGCATGGCTTGGTGGGCGGGACTTGGTGGACATAGCAGGAGAAGGATGCTGCAAAATCCCCATTCCCTCCCCACCCCACTAACCTGCTTTCCAGCTCCGTTCTCCTATGCAGGGCAACAAAAGAAGACCCAGCCGATCAGCTGTGAATTGGGAGGCAGAGAATAGATGTGGGTGGGGCTAGTCAGAGTTGGTATTTACTCAAAATATCCACTACTGCTTCAACAGGACTGGTCAGAACCTGCTGAATACTAACTATACTGTACTGTACTGTACTGTACTGTACTGCACTGCACTGCACTGCACTGCACTGCACTGCACTGCACTGCACTGCACTGCACTACTCTATACTACACTACTCTGCACTGCAGTGCACAGCACTGCACTACACTACACTACTCTGCACTGCAGTGCAGTGCACTGCACCGCACCGCACTGCACTACACTACACTACACTACACTATATTACACTACTCTACACTACACTACTCTGCACTGCAGTGCACTGCACTGCAGTGCACTGCACTGCAGTGCACTACTCTACACTACACTACTCTGCAGTGCACTGCACTGCACCGCACCGCACTGCACTACACTACACTACTCTACACTATACTACACTACACTATATTACACTACTCTACACTACTCTGCACTGCAGTGCACTGCACTGCACAGCACTGCACTGCACTACACTACACTACACTACACTACACTACACTACACTACACTACACTATATGGACTTTATATAGTTCTGAAAAGAAGCTTTTTTAAAAAGGAGAACAATTAATGCTAACCGAATTTTGTTTCAGCTAATATTGCTGTGTGCTTAGAAACTAGGCGATTGTGAGTTCTAGTCCCGTCTTAGATGCGAAACCATCTGGGTAAAATTGGGCCTGTCATTCCTTCTTAGCCCTAGAAAAGGGGCAAGAGCAAAACGCTTCCCAAGAAAACCACAGGGACTAGTGGAGACATTTGCCAGGAATCAACATGGAGGAGGCACATAGAGGTAGTCCTCGACTTATGACCACAATTGTACCCCAGATTTCTGCCACTTAGTGAGACATTTGTTAAAGAGAATTTTGCCCGATGCTACGATCTTTCTTGCCACAGTTGTTAAATGAATCACCGCAGTTGTTAAATTAGGTTGTTAAGGGAATCTGGCTTCCCATTGTCTTTGATTGGCAGAATTTCGAAAAAGGCGATCACATGACCCTGAGACACTACGACCATCCTAAATATGAGCCAGCTGCCATTGTCCAAGTTTTGAATGTGCAACCACAGGCATGCTGCAATAGTTATGTGTGAAAAATGGTCATAAGCCACTTTTTTCAGCGCCATTGCAACTCCAGATGGTCAATAAATGAGCGGTTGTAAATTGGGGGCTATCTGTAGATATAGGAATAGAGTAGGCTAGGCTAGGCAGAATAGAATAGGAGAGGAGAGAGAAGAATAGAATAGGAATTGGAATTGGAATTGGAATTGGAATTGGAATAAGAATAGAATAGAATAGAATAGAATAGAATAGAATAGAATAGAATAGAATAGAATAGAATAGAATAACAGAGTTGGAAGGGACCTTGGAGGTCTTCTATTCCAGTCCCCTGCCTCGGCAGGAAACTCTAGACCACTTCAGACAAATGGTTATCTAACATCTTTCTAAAACCTTCCAGTGTTGGAGCATTCACAACTTCTGGAGGCAAGTTGTTCCACTGATTAATTGTTCTAACAGTCTGGAAATCCTCCTTAGCTCTAGGGTTGCTTCTCTCCTTGATTAGTTTCCATCCATGGCTTCTTGTCCTGCCCTCAGAGGCTTTGGGGAATAGCTTGACTCCCTCTTCTTTATGGCAGCCCCTGCGATATTGGAACACAATAACCATGGGCATTACTCTACCCATGGATTCATTGGCAGCCAAACATGCGAACCCACCCCTGACAGAACCTGCAAAAGAACTTTTTTGAGCCACAGAAAGCATTTTGCAACATTTTGTCTTGGTGCTCCTCAGAATTGCCCACCTGTGCCTCACTTCCCTCCATTCTGCTCCTTCTATATACCTCTCTGTGTAGGCGGATCCACATATCCAAGGCGACTTTAGATTGTCTCAATGGGGATTACAAGGTGGAGGAAGGACATGGCAAAGAACGTAATGAATTTTTGAGGAAGCACAACATTGAGACCTACTTGATCAAACAGCCCGAGGAAAGCCTGCTGACTTTACCCGAAGACATTGTCAAAGAGTCTATCCCTTCTTCAGAACGGCGAAACAGCGGAGCGACCTTCACGGAAGGATCCTGGAGCCCTGAGCTGCCTTTTGATAACATCGTGGGAAAACAGCATGTAAGTTTAATGTTCCTCTTTAATATCCCCCGCCACCTAGGTTTGACTTCATTTCCATATCCAAGGAAAGACATTTCTACTTAGCCTTTCCACTGAATGACAAGAGCTAATTAAAAACGCTGCCACTGGGCAGAATTAACCTACGTATCCAAACGTCCCTTTTTCTCGGAGTGTTAGTTGAACTGGAAACATAGCAGATGTCATTGCTCTGTTCCATAGAAAGCACGAAAGGCCTTTACAAGTGGCAGACACCATCAAAACAAGGTGGCTGAAGGCTTGTAATTCCAGACTATGAAATGGGGTGTGCTATAGATTTTAGGCATGTTTTAGGCTTAATATGTTTTTTTTTTACTTTGGTGGACTCATGGGAGGGAGGGAGGGAGGGAGAGAGAGGGGGGAGGGAGAGAGAGAGTGAGAGAGAGAGGGAGGGAGGGAGAAAGAGAGAGAGGGAGGGAGAGAGAAGGGGGGAGGGAGGGAGAGAGAGAGGGAGGGAGGGAGAGGGAGAGAGAGAGAGGGGGAGGGAGGGAGGGAGAGATGGAGAGAGAGAGAGAGGGAGGGAGAGGGAGGGGGGGAGGGAGAGAGAGAGGGATGGAGGGAGAGAGAGAGGGAGAGAGGGAGGGAGAGAGAGGGAGGGAGAGAGAGGGAGGGAGGGAGAGAGAGGGAGGGAGGGAGAGAGAAGGAGGGAGGGAGAGAGAGAGGGAGGGAGAGGGAGAGAGGGAGAGAGAGGGAGGGAGGGAGAGAGAGGGAGAGAGGGAGAGAGGGGGGGAGAGAGGGAGAGAGAGGGAGGGAGAGAGAGAGGGAGGGAGAGGGAGAGAGAGAGTGTTAGAGGTGGATAAAAAGAGAGAGATACTTAGATACTTTAGATAAATGATGCATGAGAGAGACAAAAAGGGAAGGGAAGGGGAGGGAGGGAGGGAGGGAGGGAGGGAGGGAGGAAGGAAGGAAGGAAGGAAGGAAGGAAGGAAGGAAGGAAGGAAGGAAGGAAGGAAGGAAGGAAGGAAGGAAGGAAGGAAGGAAGATGATGGATGGGTGGCCGGATGGATGGATGGATGCTGAGAAATGGTTAGGTTGATAAATGAAGGATGGATGGATGGATGGTGAAAGATAGAAGGATGATAGATGAATTGATAGAGAGAGAGAGAGAACATGACAGATGGATGGATTGGTAGATGGATGGGTGACAAAAGAGATTTAGGTAGATAGATGATAGATAAATGGATAGAGAGATGGATGGTTGGATAAAAGAGACAGATAGGCAAACAGGCAGGCAGATATGGATGGATCTGGATGGATGGATGGATGGATGGATGGATGGATGGTGAAAGATGGTTAGGAAGATAGATGTTGGATAGCTGGATAGATGGAAAGAGAGGTAGATACCAATTTAAACTCCTAACTATTACTACTACATAAATGTCCTAAAGCCAGCCATAATCTTCTCCCTCTGAAGGTTCTTCAGATAGCAGATGGGAAACTGAATGCTTCCCTGCAATGCAGTATCATGAAGAACCTCATGGGACTGGGGAGAGACAATTGATAAAATGAGCATCACATTATTGCCTTGCAAACTCCATCCCTTTCCTACCTGCATTGCGATGTCAACATGGCAAGTAATAGTCAGGGGAGGCAGCTGCAGCAAAACAGTGTGGCACATTGGTCATTCCATTTTTTCTCATCACATCACTACCCATTGCAGTGAATCAAGATTCTCAACCATTTCTAGTAATTAAGACAAATTTTGTTAACAGTGTGTAGAATAGGAGAGAGAGGAAAAAACAAGCCAATCCCCCTAACCCTCATTAAATATAAAAATAAATGCCAGTTTATCCTGGGTTTCCTGGCTCTCACATCAAGCTGATTTTTACCTTTTCTGGAGGTCCATCCAGATTTCTAGAAAGGGCCACCTCTGTGCAAGAAGAAATAAAGAGTTATTGACATGCTCTTGGTCTCTTTACATTCAGAAAATGATTACAGTAAGATAAAAATTAGGTTCCATTTTCCCCGCCTTGTACGGGGATTTATTTACTCATTATTTCTGCAAAAGAGAGAAGTTCGTTTCTTTTCAATCACTTATGAACCCTTCCTGCCTTTGATTTTGTCCGGTCATGACACAATGGATTGCTTCATCTAATTTATGTTAGAAACTAAACTGTGATTCGACAGGGAATAAAATACTGGCTGGGTTTGTGCAATATGCTAGAGATGGCTTGTGGGTTACCCCATGGTCCTTAGGATTAGGTTGAGCCCAATCTTGGCGGTCATTCAGAAGTCCTTAAGACTTGCTCTTCTAGTCTCTTCAGAGGTCGGGAGGTTAGCTGACTCTGTGAGTTATAGTTATTATTATACATGATATAATTATATTTAATTAATGGTAACATAATTATAATCAATTCATTATAATACAATTATGTATTTATTTTCAATGGTTGTTCTCAGCTCCTATTCTTTTTTTTTTTTTTTTGTCGTGCAGTTATTTATTTTTGTTGCATACTTATAGCAGGGGTCTCCAACCTTGGCTCCTGGAAGCCTGGCGGACTTCAACTCCCAGAATTCCACAGCCAGCTGGCTGTGGAACTCTGGGAGTTGAAGTCCGCCAGGCTTCCAGGAGCCAAGGTTGGAGACCCCTGCTTATAGTAATACTGATATTACTATCTCCATGGGCCACCAGAATCATTTGGGGGAAGTGATCTCAAATGCAGAGTAAATCAGGAGATTCGAGCAGTTCAAATGAGTATAAAGATTTACTGGAAGCTTAAGCTCCCTACAAGAATCTGAATGACTAATGGTTAAGGGAAATGAGTGGGAGATAAGGGAGGCATTCAAGGTGGGCTGGACTTAGCTCTCTTGTGGGCACACAGGGACTCGTGACTTATAATGCATTTGATCCCCTCCCTCCGGCTCAGCCTGGTCATCTCGTAAAATTGAGCAGACACATACACTGAAGTTATTATATGGTGAGCCATACAGTCAGCCACATGTTTAGACTGGATTTGGCATTTTTGTGCACCTATCAAATCCTTTCCAAAGACCTATGCTAGGCAAATGTGGAAGTTTGATGGTATTATAACTATCGTCACAGGATGTAAGCTGTTCTGAGTAAAGCTGCCTTTTGCAATTGACCAACAATGGATTTATCAATGCCGATGGTGTTCAAGAAGTGATCCAGTTGTTGTTTTTTAATCAGAATAGAGCTGGAAGGGACCTTGGAGATCTTTTGGTCCAACTCCCTGCTCAAGCAAGAGGCCCTATAAGACCCTATACAATTTGAGACAAGTAGTTGTCCAGTCTCTGTTTAAAAACCTGCAGTGATGAAGCACCCACCACTTCTGGAGCCAAGCCATTCCACTGATTAATTGTCCTCACTGTTACAAAGTTTCTCCTTCATTCCAGGTGGCTCCTCTCCATGATTAGTTTCTATCCCTTGTTTCTTGTCTTGCCTTCAAGTGCTTTGGAAAATAAGTTGATCCACTCTTCTTTGTGGTACCCTTCAAAAACTGGAATACTGCTATCATGTCACCCCTAGTTTATTGTTGTTATTGTTATTGTTATTGTTATTGTTATTGTTGTTGTTGTTGTTGTTGTTATTATTATTATTATTATTATTATTATTATTATTATTATTTAAAATGAGACTGGGGTGGTTCATGTTTTGTCACATTGTGGATATCCAACCTCCCCTTAAAATTCAGAGTGACTTAGTCACCAAATTAAGCCATAATAGAGTTTCACTGTTTCATCTTTTTTTCTTTTAATGAGAGAGGAGCCTGGGCAACTGAATAGAACTGAGGGATTACTGGCCGGATGCCCTTCCCTGTTGCCAATGTGGAGTTTTGTTTAGCAGATATATTCTCAGTGTGCCCAGAGAGAGAAATATCTGCCTCTACCTAGGATCAAACTCACAGCCTCCTGATTGTGAGGCGAGAGCTCCACCTCTAGGACACTGCACCCCTCTAATAGGGCATCACTGTTTGGGTACAGTTTATTGCCTAAAATTCAGCGTTTGGGGCTTGTGAATCCAAATTTACAGTTTAGTGTGTTGGGTAACCACAGTCGTTGTGTATACAGGAATCTGTTAACTATCCTCTGTCTGCATGGCTTCAAATTGGTTGAAGGACCAAGGAATATTTAGACTGGCCCATTTTGGGTGGGAAAATATCTTTGGAATATTTTAGGAAGAGGGTGTGCTCTTTTGAACATCCCTGCTGTCTACTATTCTGGTATTTCTGGGTGTTTATTAGAAATAAAAATTGGCATTGTAATTTAGAAATTGTATTTCAGCAGGATTTATTCTTCCCTTGTATACTTCCATGCAAATTTTATGCATGCCTATTTGATCAAAATAAAATAGGAACACCGTAGTATTAACGTTTGTGGAAATTCTGCTCCCCTTGATGCCAAAATTGGTGTTTAAAATAGCTAAAAATAATAAAAAATGGATAGATCAAAAGAGGATTATAATTAAAATAATCACAGAGTTTTAAAAAATAGAATAAAGATATGTTGAGCCAAAGGATGACTAAGTTTAAAAAGCAGGTTTCTAAAAGTTACTTGGAGGAAAAAATATAATAGAAAATGGCATTTTCGGGATCACACAGAGCATTGCTTGCAACCTGATCTTCTAAAGCAGTGGTTCTCAACCTTTTTTTTGCCCCGCATCCCTAAAGAAATTTCACTCGAACCTTGCACCCCCTGAAATTTATATTTTGCTCAAGGATAAATTATGAGAATTCCGAATAATATTTTATCAAAAAAAAAAAAAAAGATTGTTACTTTATTCTTTAATATAATTACCTGGACTTTTCTCGCACCCCCCTGGAATATCGTCTCGCACCCCAGGTTGGGAACCCCTATAATCTAAAGCAAGGGTGTCAAACTCAAGGCCCGGGGGACGGATCCAGGCCATGAGGTACTTAGATCTGCCTTGCAGAGCTATCCTGGAAACAGTGAAGGACTGGCCTATGGGGTGCCTCGGCCAGCAAAAACAGAACTCAGGAGGCTGTGTGCGGCCCTTGTGAGCACCGTTTTCGCTGGCAGAGGGTTGCAGAATGCTGTCCCAGCCCAAAACAGAGCTCTCAAGGGTCACGTATGGACCCCCCGAGCTCCATTTTCATTGGCAGAATGTTGCAAGAGGCCATTGCATCCAAAAACAGAACTTGGGAGCCCATTTTTGCTGGGAGAGCACTTGGGCCCCCACAGGCACTCCCAACCCAAGTGATGTCATGCTGGCCACACCGACCCTGGCCCTCCGGGGTCAAACACAACCCTGATGTGTCCCTCAATGAAATCGAGTTTGACACCTTTGTTCCAAAGCTTTTGGCTATTGATTTATCACCCCTGAGAGTGAATCCAATCGCTGTTTCTTTTTCAGTCCTCCGTCACTAATTGTAATGGCGGTTGGGTGGGGTGGTTAGATATGATAGAACTTGTAATTTGTGCGTAAATGATTTTATTTATTAATTTAATAAATTTATTTTATTTTTTTATTTTTATTTTTGCAAATAATTCAAAGGGGCAAATTTATCTAATTCTTCTTCCTCCTTTTATTTCCCCCACAACAACCGTGTGAAGTGAGTTGGGCTGAGAGTGAATGACTGGCCCAAGGTCATTCAGCTGGCTTTCATGACTAAGGTAGAACTAAAACACATATTCCTCCAATGATTGGTCCAAAGTCACCCAGCTGCCTTTCATGCCTAAAGTGGGACTTGAACTCACAGTCCCCCAGTGATTGGCCAAAAGTCAGCCAGCCAGCTTTTGTCCCTTAGACAGACTAGAACTCACAATCTCCCAGTTTCTAGACTGGTGCCTTGATCACTAGACCACATTTTTATTTATTTATATTTTATTTATTTATTTGATTTGTCAGTCACTTACAAGATAATAGATATAAGTATAAACATGAGTAAGAATACAGGAAATAGGTATGAATAAATGGGGACAATAGGACAGGGACGGTAGGCACGATAGTGCACTTATGCACGCCCCTTAATTGGCTCTAGATCCCACATCTAGATTCTAGTTTGCTCCTTGGTATCTTTTGAGAGAGATTACAGATTTCACATAGATGAGATTTTGCAGAACTGCAGCTATGCATAATAAAACAAATATGAACTATGTTTAACTCAGCAGAAAATAGCTGCATTTACGATAATAATTGCTAAATTTCACCTTAATATCCTCACAGAGATTCTCCTTTTCCTTCCCAAAACAGCTAAAGGACATATTTGGGGTTACATTACATTCTATACCCACCAACCCTATCCCATCTCAAGGAATTCCAAGCCATCCAATTATTATTTGGGCTTTGCTTAGACCAAATGGAGGTAGATAATTTATAGTTCAGCGTGCTTTAGTAACCAGGTTTTTCCCCTTAATATGTAATATAAATCAAGCCAGTACATTAAAACAATCTCATTCATTTGTTTGGCCTAACATATGAAAACCCCAGAACTGAGTTTTGTTCATTTGGGTTTAGTCTGTTGTAAAAAAACCAGCCATTCATCCCATAAATGTTGCAGCTTAAACGGAAGTTTTCAAGCTTCCTCTGGTTGAAAATGGTGTTTTCTCAGTAACTGAATGGTTCTGGGTCATGGCAAAAGGTAAGAAAAAATGATTTCCCATCTATGTGATGAACTGATAGACCAAATGAAAGCACCTGCTCTCTGGGTTCAAAAAACCCCTCCTGTTCTGTACAATTACTCTCAGATTCCTCCTTTATCTTCATTGATGTGCAAACAGATAGAGATAAAAAAAATGTTTATGACGATGGTTGGGGAGATTTTTATCTCTGTTATTTTTATCCTAACTGAAGACATCTTCATTGTCCTCATTCTGATTGTCTTCAGATCTTGTCTTGGGAGAGGGAGGGGGAGAGAGAGAAGGGGAGAGAGAGGGAGAAGGAGAGAAAGAGAGAGAGAAGGAGAGACGGAGGGAAGGAGAGAAAGAAGGAAAGAGAGAGAAGGGAAGAGGGAGAGAGAGAGAAGGAGAGAGAGAGAAGGAGGGAGAGACAATGAAGGAGAGAGAGAAGGGGGAGAGAGAGAAGGGGAGAGAGACAGAGAGAAAGAGAGAGAGAGAAGGAAGAAGAGAGAGAGAGAAGGGGAGAGAGAGAAAGGCAGAGAGAGAAGGAGGGGGGAGAGAGACAGAAAGAGAGAGAAGGGGAGAGAAGGATGAGGGAGGGAGAGATAGAGAGAAGGAGAGAGAGAGAGAAGGAGTGAGAGAAGGAGAGACAGTCAAGGAGAGAAAAGGGGGAGAGAGAGAGAAGGGGAGAGAGAAAGAGAGAGAAGAAAGTACAGACAGAGAGGGAGAGATAGAAAGAAGGAGAGAAGGGGAGAGAGAGAAAGGCAGAGAGAGAAGGAGAGGGGGGAGAGAGACAGAAAGAGAGAGAAGGGGAGAGAAGGGGGAGAGAGAGAGAAGGAGGGAGGAGAGAAAGAGAGAGAGATTTGTTTATATAAAATGCTGCCTTTAGGACTTTTTCATTCAGCTTTGAAGCCCATCATTGTGACAAGCAGGGAATGTATGGAAGGACTTTCTGATGAGGTTGAGTTTCTCCAAGGCAGGGATAGAAAATGATGTCCATGTAAAAATGGACATCATTGCATCATGATAATTATCTATGCCCTTTTTATATCTGTCTTCTGTCATCTCACAGACATACCTAAAGGGCTGATCTTGTCTCACGAGATCATGACACCTTCTCATTCTGAAGAAACCTTTGGGTTTAAGTCGATGAACAGTTGGAGGAACAGATATCTCAAAAGTCAAGAACACTTAGGGTGACAGAAACAGAAGCAAGCACTTTGAAATTCCTCAGGGGTGAAGGGAGGGAGGGAGGGAGGGAGAGAGAGAGAGAGAGAGAGAGAGAAGCTCACTGGAGGTGTGGTTGTGTTTTTCTGGGAAGCGTTTTCAACAATTTGTGCAGCCCAGATAGAGAAATGATTTCTGACCTCATAACTAGAAAGTTTGTCAGCTTAAACATGAGTGGGTTGTGACTTTCTCTCTCTCCATCTCTCTCTCTCTCTTCCTCTATGAGTTATCTCATCAAAATCCCTTTTGAAGGCTGTCGAGAGAAATTAAAGCAGAAAAGGTTAAAATGCCCGAAGACACCAGTCTTTTCCGCCACACTTGACAGACTATGAGTCAATCTGGAAGAAAGTCATCCGAACACTGCCCTCCTCTTTGGCTAGGGCAGATCAAAAAATCACATAATCTGTTTTCCTTCTCTGCATGAACTTAGTCCTACATTTTTGAAATGTCTCCATGCCTTGTATATTAAAGCTTTGTCATGTAAGCCATCTTGCTTTGCTCTTTTATATCCCAGCACCTTGACTAGGGAGTAAGAAACCTTCACAACTCTCTGAAGAGCATCTCCCTGGAGCTGGTGCTAATGTTGTCTTAATCTATCAGATCTTTATTTATTAGATTCCTAGCCCATCTTTCCTTTAGGAGCTCAAAGTGGCACATCTAGCCCTCCCTCCTCCTGTTCTGACCTAGGCTTCACAAAATCACAAAGCAGACTCCTTGTCCTAACAAAACCCATTTTATTTAGGCTAAAATGAATTCCTCTCATTCACATCCAGCCAAACAGTCTTTCAAGAGTGATTTACAATCACAGACCTTATCAGGCTTGGAGAGTTGCCAGGCCAACAGTTTCCAAACGCAAAGCTGTAACAGGCAAGGAGTCAGGAACAAATCTTCACCCTAATTAAATGAACTAATTGTCTCCTGCAAACAACACTCCCCTTTCGCTCCTCTTTATTCCCTATGGGAGGGGCCATTCACCGTCTACCTGTGCCTTTACTCCCAAGTCGACCTTTGTTCTTAACTGTTCCCTTCTCCTGGCAGCTCTGCGCATGCGCACCCTGGGAACAGGCTCCAGCTCTTCTTCTGCCCCACTGATCTCTGACTCTGAAGACAGCTGATAACTGTCAGATGGCCCTGGTGCCATCTCTGCCTCTGAGACAGAGTCCTAGTCAGAGCCTTCCCCAGAATCCAGGACTGGCCCATATTCCTCCCCAACTTCCTCACTGCCTGAGTCTGCCGCCAGTCCCACTGGCCACTGGTGGACCACAACACCTCCTACTTTTCTCTATAAAAACAGCCCTGTGAAATAGATCTTAGTTAAAGACCCCCAAGGGTTGAACTGATACAAAATTATCTGTGAAAAATCCACAACTGAGAGTGGACTTGGACCTGGATTTATCCCACGTTCATTTCTTTCTTTCTTCCTTTCTTTCCAGGAATCCGTTTAGATTACTTTGCATTCTATGCATGTCCAACTCTCCTTACTGGCTTCCTGCATTGAGTGTGGTTTAGTGTAATTAGATATTATAAAAAAAAGTAGAGAAAATTGAGAACCGATTGCTGGGCAATTTTGTCTGTTGATTTGCAGGGCACCAAACGGAATAAAAATGCTTCGTATTAATTCTTCCTGCTCCTGGTAATCTTAGCTATTTGTCTTGTCTTGTGGTTTTCTTTTTAAGATTTCAGGCTGATATATTGGGCTCTTCCCCTTTTTTATCCTAGCAGCCCTGGATATTAGATCAGACTGAGTTAAGTGTTTTTTTTTAATCGGGGCAACCTGGTCAGAGCATACTGCTTTCACTTTCACCTTTCAGCCCCAATCCAGGAGCCTTTGCGACAAACTATTTTTGTGTTAAATTTATTTTTACTGACAAAGAAATCAAGGGAGACCAGCGTAGATCTATCTAGCTCTTATCAGCTAGCCTTACCCTTCTGGGATTTGAACCCACACTGCTTACATATTAGGTTGATATGTTGACCTCTAAGTCACAGACTCTCCTAGCTTTATTGGCTATATCAGGGGAGAGATTAAGTGTTTTTTTAATCAGGGCAACCTGTTCTACACATTATAGGATGTAGCAGGGGTCGCCAACCATTTGGATCCCAGGGATCACCAAACTCATAATTTTAAATCCCTGTGGATCAGAGACCCTGGGAAAATCCCAAACAAAAGTCTGCAGGAAAATTCCCCACCCCGTTTTCCTACCAATTGATCGTTCTTTATTTGGGATCGCAGGATACTGTCTCCAGCTCCGCTGTTCTCAGTGGGAGAGAGGAGAGACTTTTGGTTTCATGCAAGGAAAGCAGCAAACTCTGCCAGAAAGGAATCTTTGTGAGACTTGTCATACCAGCACAGCCTCTTGGAGCAGGAGGCCTTGCAGGATCCCAAAGATTCCTTTCTGGCAGAGTTTGGGGGAGAGAAAGAAAGACTTTTGCTGCTTTCCTTCCTACTGTTTTTCCAACCAAAAGCAGAAGAAAGAAGCGGAAAGAAGCAGCCTGGTGGCCAGGCAAGGTGCGTGGGGTGAGTGGAGCAAGTTCCCCCCTTCCTCCCTTTCCCCCCTTGTGTTGTTCACAATGCAAGTGACAAAAGCCTTGTGTTCCCACGGGCCATGTGGGCAGCGCAGCCTTGTGTTCCCGCGCAGCTTGGATTAACTGCTTTGGGGTGACATTTCTCTGCAGACCACCAAAATTTTCTCATGGACCATCAGTAGTCCCCAGCCCACTGGTTGGCAACCACTGGGACAGAGCATACTGCTTCCACTTTCGCCTTTCAGCCCCAGTCTGAATCCCAGAAGGGTATAGCTAGCTGATGAAAGCTAAATAGCTTGAAATAGATCTATACTATTCTCCCTTTATTTCTTTGTCAGTTAATATAAATTTAACATCAGACTGAGTTCTTTTGGGTCATTATGTTGTTGTGTAGGGGAAGGTAGCAGTGGGATCATGATATCCTCCCTTCCTCTGCTTCGGTGCATTCATCTGAACAACAGATTAGAAGTCATGTGTGTGCATTCTGCATGCATTGTTTTTGTTCTCCATGCAATCAGCAACCCAACAAATGGGTTTTTTTTCCCCCCCCTAGCAGCGTGAACAATGCACTCCTCCATTTGTGATATGCAGGTAGTCCTTGACTTACAACCACCACTGAGCCCAACATTTCTGTGGTTAAGTGAGGCAGTTACTAAATGAATTTTGCCCCGTTTTATGGCCTTCTTGCCTCCGTTGTCAGGTGAATCATTGCAGTTGATAAGCTAGTCACCTGGTTGTTAAGCGAACCTGGATTCCCCCATTGACGTTGCTTGTCAGAAGGTCCTACCAGGTCAGACAGGGTGGGCATGCTCCCCTAAATATTGCCATCTGATGAGGGTTAGGAAGGGTGCCTGTTCCCTGGCAGCTCCTGCCCTATGGAACAATCTTCCTCCTGGAGTTTGGGAAGCCTCCATCCTTTTAGTCGTTTGTAGGGCTTTGAAAACCTGTTTTTCCTCCCAAATAGAATGGAATGGAATGGAACAGAACGGAACAGAACAGAACAGAACAGAACTGAATTCTTTATTGGCCAAGTGTGATTGGACACACAAGGAATTTGTCTTGGTGCAAATGCTCTCAGTGTACATAAAAGAAAAGATACATTTGTCAAGAGTCGAGAATCATAAGGTCCAACACTTAATAATAGTTGTAGGGTACAATAAGCAATCAAATCATACTAGGAAACAGTCCATATAAATCGTAAAGATACAAGCAGTAAAGTTACAGTCATACAATCACAAGTGGTAGGGGATGGGAGGTAAGGAGTGATGAGAAGATTAATAGTAATAGTAGTGCAGACTTTGTAAATAGTTGAAGGAAATTATTGAGGGAAATTATTGAGGGAATAATTTTTTGAGGGAATTATTTGTTTAGCAGAGTGATGGCATTCAAGAAAAAACTGTCCTTGTGTCTAGTTGTTCTGGTGTGCAGTGCTCTATAGCGTCATTTTGAGGGAAGGAGTTGAAACAGTTTATGTCCAGGATGTGAGGGGTCTGTAAATATTTTCACAGCCCTCTTTTTGACTCGTGCAGTATACGGGTCTTCGATGGAAGGCAGGTTGGTCGTCATTGTTTTTTCTGCAGTCCTAATTATCCTCTGAAGTCTGTGTTTGTCCTGTTGGGTTGCAGAATCAAACCATTGAAAGGGGATTAGATAATTGCCCATTAGGAGTTTGATTTGGAGCCAAGTTTTTGTGGTTTTTAATGCTTCATCTGTTTAATTTTACAGTTTGATTTTAAATGTGTTTAAATTTTGGATTGGGAGCTGCCCAGAGTTGGTTGAAAAATAAGCAAAGATATTCATTATTCAGTAATAATCCTATAACAATAAAGTAGGAATTACTTCATCTTGGCATGCTTCCGGTCTGAACTACCTAATAAGACTAACTCAAGTTTGTAAGACAGGAGATTTATTTCTCCCCTATCATTTTTACAGTCCCAGAAACGAAAGAGAATCCCTCTTTAGTAATTGGACAGCCATTTGTCTGAAATGGTTCAGGGTTTCCTGCCTGAGCAGAAGGCTGGACTAGGAGACCTCCAGGGTCCTTTCCCATTCTGTTATAGCAACAGCAATAGCACTTAGACTTATATACCACTTCAGAATGCTTTTACAGCCCTCTCTAAGCGGTTTACAGAGTCAGCCTATTGGCCCCCCAACAATCTGGGTCCTCCTTTTACCAACCTCAGAAGGATGTAAGGCTGAGTCAACCTTGAGCCTGGTGGGATTTGAACTTCCAAATTGCAGGCAGCTGGCAGTCAGCAGAAGTAGCCTGCAGTACTGCACTCTAACCACTGAACCTGGCTCATATTCTATCCCTTATGAGATATTTACCATGCCCGTATTCTTTCTGCAGGCTGTGTTGCTGCTTATCTAACCATTACCCTGGCTGTGAGTCTTTAACAGATTAAGAGAGTTGGAAGGGATTTTGTAGGTCATCTAGTTCAACCCCATGCTCAAGCAGGAAACCCGACACCATTTCTGGCAGATGGCAGGCCAGTCTCTTCTTGAAAGCTTCCAGTGATGAAGTGCCTACAACTCCTGAAGGCAACTTCTGTTCCATTGGTTAATTGTTCTCACTTTCAGAAAAATTCTCCTTATTTCCAGGTTAAATATCTCCTTGTTCATTTTTCATCCATTACTCCTTGTCTGGCCTTCAGGTGCCTTGGAAAATAGATTGACCCCTTCCTCCTCTCTGTGGCAGCCCCTCAAATATTGGATCACTACTATCATGTCTCCCATCGTCCTTCTCTTCACTAGACTAGAAGTCTTCCTTCTGACTCGTGAGGTTTATTTCTCCTGTCTCTCAAGGTCCCACATACCATTAAAGGAACAAAATCAGGATGTAAGTCACATTAAAAAAGAGCACATCTTGCAAGTTTGAAAAAATCTACTTTGTAGATCTGCACGGATACGCAGCTGAAAGCAGATCCTAATAAGATACCTGCATGAAAGACTTATCCATGCTCAAATCTGATATTCATATAGGGCTCATTGTTATTCATTATTCTGCTTTAAATGTCCGTGCCTGTGTCCTTTACGATGCTTAGCTTCTGCTGGTACTGTAGTGTGGAAAATTTGATTGAAATCAGGGTTAACGGTTAGGAGCAAATGGCACTGTAAAAATAGTAGTGATATTTTGTCCCAGTATTGTTCAAGGACTCCCCTTTACAGCTGGTCAAATATAGTCACGGGAAAAGGGAAATCTATAGGGTGTGTGCAAATATGCTGAACTATACAGTGTTCCTTGTGACTATGAAGATTTACTTTTTAAGGTTGGGTATAAAAAAAAAAATCAAGGAACTCTGGATCATAGCAAAATGTGTTTTCAAGAAAGAACTGCACTGGAAGGACAATACCAAAATAGTATGATTTTTAGGGTCAGTATTGTTGTTATTGGTGTCCCTGTAGTTCAAACATCATTTTTCATCCTTTATCACTGTTGTCTATGGAGATTCTCAGTCATCCAGGTCATGGTTGTCCTAAAGGTGCTTTTTTTTTTTCAATAGGCAACTGGACTTTCTTTTTTTTTCCTTGAAGATGTTTCTTCTCATCTGAGAAAAACCAAAAGTACATATATAGACTGGGTGAAACCAGGCTCAATAGCAGTAACTGTGAGAGGGATCTTGGAGTCTTAGTGGATAACCAATTAAATATGAGCCAGCAGTGTGCAGCAGCAGCCAAAAAAACTAATGCAATCCTAAGTTGCATTAATAGAGGGATTCAATCAAGATCAAGTGAAGTACTAATACCACTCTATAAAGCAGGGGTCTCCAACCTTGGCCCCTGGAAGCCTGGTGGACTTCAACTCCCAGAATTCCACAGCCAGCTGGCTGTGGAACTCTGGGAGTTGAAGTCCACCAGGCTTCCAGGAGCCAAGGTTGGAGACCCCTGCTATAAAGCCTTAGTAAGACCATACCTAGAGTACTGCCTCCAGTTTTGGTCATCACACTATAAAAAAATGTTGTGACTAGAAAAAGTACAGAGAAGAGCAACCAGGGTGATTAGGGGACTGGAGACTAAAACATATGAAGAACGGTTACAGGAACTGGGCTTGGCTAGTCTAGTGAAGAGAAGGACCAGGGGAGACATAAGAGCGACCTTCCAATATTTGAGGGGCTGCCACAGAGAGGAAGGAGTCAAGCTATTTTCTAAAGCAGACAAGGAATAATGGATGGAAACTGAACAAGGAGGGATTTAACCTGGAAATAAGGAGAAACTTTCTGACAGTGAGAACAATCAACCAATGGAACAGAATTTGCCTTTGGAAGTTGTGGGAGCTTCATCACTGGAAGCTTTCAAGAAGAGACTGGACTGCCATCTGCCATGGTGTAGGGTCTCCTGCTTGGGTGGAGTGTGTGCATTGGACTAGATGACCTATAAGGTCCCTTCCAACTCTGTTAATCTGTAAAGGATACTTGTAAAAACAAGGAGAGTCCAGTTGTTTCCTGAAAATAGCACCTATGGGATTTATCACTGTTGGTCATACTAGCTAAAAGTGATGTGGGTTGAAGTTCCACAACTTGGAAAAACGTGGGTTTTAAAACCTTCATTTTTAATGGAAGTAGTTCAAACTAGTATTTCTCAACTTTGTGAACTTTAAGCTGTGCAGACGTCAACTCCCAGAATTCCCCAGTCAGCATGCTAGCTAAGGAATTCAAGGAGTTGAAATGCATACAGCTTAAAGATGCTAAGGTTGAAAAATACTGGTTAAGGTTTATGCTGGAAGATGATATAATGATGGTCGGTAAAGAGAAAGGAGGGAGAAGAAGTGGATGAGAAGAAATTTTTTGATGGAGACATTACTAAATATTCCCTTTAATTCTCTGCATCCAACAAGAAATGGAGACAGAAGTTCTGTCCCTCTTCTCTCATCTCCAAGCAGGCTACTCAATTGTCTGGACTTGTTTACAAGCCTCAGATTGATTGGCGTGGTGACCTAATGATGAAGATGTTCACCTCCCACTTGGAAGGTTGAGAGTTCAATCCTAGGTAGTGACAGATGTTTCTCTCTCAGGGTGTAAAGAAAAAATATCTGCTGTCAACTCCACATAGACATCAGAAAGGACATCCAAACTGTAAATGCTCAACTCCACCTAGTCGCCCAGACTTTACCCCAAGCTAAGAGAGAGGGTTAAAGGTAAAGGTTCTCCTCACACATGTGTGCTAGTCGTTTCCAGCTCTAGGGGATGGTGCTCATCTCCATTAAAAAGTCAAAGAGCCAGTGCTGTCTGAAGACATCTCCGTGATCATGTAGCTGGCACGACTAAATGCCTGAAGGCACACAGAACACTGTCACCTTCCCACCAAAGTGGGTCCCTATTTTTCTACTTGCATTTTTTATGTGGTTTCAAACTGCTAGGTTGGGAGAAGTTGGGAGAAGTTGGGAGAAGTTGGGAGAAGTAACGGGAGCTCACTCTGTTGCACGGTGCTAAGGATTCGAACTGCCGACCTTCCTGATCAGCAAGCTCAGCATTTTATCCACTGAGCCACTGCATCCCTACTAAGGGAGGGGATTATACAATCATAAAAGGAAGTTTTACGAGCCTGAGATAGGCAGGGACTCCCCCCCCCTCTTCTAATACCAGGGCTTGAGGCCTTTCAAGTGAAAGTACCACATGAGGGATTCATCACAAAATAAATATTTATTGTGTTTCTCCGTATAACTTACCGGTAGAATTATTAATGACATTTATTGCCCTGTGATCTGCTGATGGTCATTAGATTAAAGTATAGCTGGCTGGAGAATTCTGGGAGTTGAAGTCCACAAGTCTTAAAGTTGCCAAGTTTGGGGACCCCTGGATTAATAAGTCAAAAGAGTAGCTTTGATTTGATCCCCTCTGAGATTGGTTGTTTTCTCGCAAATGTTTTATTACCCAAAGTAGATAACGTCCTCAGTGCTACGAGAAGCTGTCTTCAAGCAACTTCGGGGAGTACCAAGGAACCCTCATCTCAAATCTGAGCTACAAATATTCTCTTTCAGAGTAGCTTTATCAGTAGTTTTAGCTAGGATGATAAATAGCTCCTCCACATTCAAAGACATCCTCTAGAATGTCAGTGGCTGGAGATCAAAAATTGAGGAAGGCTTTTGATAGACTTTCAAAGGACTATTTGTGAAAATGGGATGCTGTTAAATATTTTCATTTATCCAGTCGTATTTTACTGACATAGTTAGGGTTGAGATGCATTTGAAATCTGCATCTCTGGGAACCTGTATTAGTTTAATAGAGTCCAAATTTGTGAAATTAAAAATAGTTTAAGGTGGGATTCTTTTGCACATTTATTTGCAAGTTGTTATTAGTTGTGAAGTCATGTCCGATGCATCATGACTCCATCGACAATATTCCTCCAGGCCTTCCTGTCCTCCATCTTCTGGAGTCCATTTAAGCTCATGCCTACTGCTTCAGTGACTCCATCCAGCCACCTCATTCTCTGCTGTCCCCTTCTTCTTCTTTTGCCCTCAATCTTTCCCAGCATTAGGCTCTTCTCCAGGGAGTCCTTCCTTCTCATGAAGTGGCCAAAGTCTTTGAGTTTCATCTTCAGGATCTGGCCTTCTAAAGAGCAGCCAGGGTTGATCTCCTCCAGGACTGACCGATTTGATCGCCTTGCAGTCCAAGGGACTCACAGGAGTCTTCTCCAGCACCAGAGTTCAAAGGCCTCCATTCTTTGCTGCTCAGCCTTTCTTATGGTCCAACTTTCACAGCCATACATTGCAACTGGGAAAACCATAGCCTTGACTATGCACACTTTTGTTGGCAGGGGGATGTCTCTGCTTTTTAGCAGGCTGTCTAGATTTGCCATAGCTTTCCTCCCCAGGAGCAAGCATCTGTAGGACCTGCTAAACCCACGAAGCAGATATAGAAAAGATTAATTTGTGAAGTATTAAAAATAGAGTAAGAATAAAACTTTCTTCCTCGTTTATGAAATCTCCTATTTAGCATAGCTTCAAATGGACATCACCACATAGAACAAGTAATAGCCTTCCTTCGAAAAATAGATATTAGTTAACGTGGGAAGAAAATATGTTCCTCTTTCATACGGTTCCTTCAAGTTTAGCTGTCATGCCATGCTATTTAAACATTTTGAAGGAAGAAAATCGTGCTGTATGGGTTTTTTTTTAAAAAAAATATCATAAATGCAATCACTTTCTCATTTTGGTGTTCTCTGAGCTTGGTTGTTTTCCATAAATAGACACCCCAGCATGTTTGATTCCATCCAAAAGGCATTGCATTTAATTTGATGATACAATTCAACTTTCCAATTCAGTTTGATCTAGAGATTAGATTGAACTGCTTTTAAATTAAACTCCCTGAATGTCTCTCAATAGTCCTCTCATAAGCTTCTGGCTGTAAAACAAACAAGCAAGCATACAAACACATTTTGCAATGCAAATGTTAAAAAACGCAGACGATATGAGTATTTTTATAACAATCATCTACCCTATTAATTAGAACTGGCTCTGTGTCTCTCTGTATGTTCATCCATCCATCTGTCCATCCATCCATCCATCTTTCCTATCATAATCTAGAACTTATCTTCTATCTTCTACCTATCATCTATATCTATCTCTCCATTTATCTATCTATCCATCCAACCATCCATCTCTCTCTACCGATCTATTCATCCATCCATCCACCCACCCACCCACAAACCCATCCACACACCTATCCATCCATCCATCTGTCCATCTATCTCTTATCATAATCTAGCATTTATCTTGTAATTTCTGTCTATCATCTATATCTAGCTATCCATCCATCTCTCTACCCATCTCTTCATCTGTCTGTCTATCCATCCATCCATCCATCCACACACACACACACACACACATACACACACATATCTATCTATCTATCTATCTATCTATCTATCTATCTATCTATCATCTATCTATGTAATTTACTGTAATTTATATGCTTCCCATCTCACTCTGCAAAACAAATAACTCTGGTTATTCACATAAGAACACAGAGAAGCTGCCAGGCCATAGCATTTCCAATTACACAAATAATCAGGAGCAAGCTAGAAATCTTGCGTAAACATTGCACAAGGGTTAAAAACATGATACTGCCCGCTTTCCAACCAGAGCACATATATGAGTGCTGCCAGTGCACAGACACACTCCTACCCATTCAAAGAAGGTTCCTGCATAGATCTTTGTGTGCTGAAGTGTGAAGATCTGGACAAAGGTTCATGGTACATTCAGTAGAAGGTGTTGAGAAATTCCTACAGGAACTTCAGGAAGGTGCCTCGATACAAAATGTTTGTAAGCCCTTTCCCTTGATCATATTTGTACAGATAGTAACCATACAAATGAATGGTACGTAAACCGTTCATTTATTGACATTCAAAGTTACAACAACACTGAGAAAAGTAATTGGTTTTTCCACTGATGACTGTTGTAGCACCCCCATGGTCATGTGATCAAAATTTGGGCTCAAATTCTGGCAAATTCCTTGTGTGTCCAATCACACTTGACAAATAAAGAATTCTATTCTATTCTATTCTATTCTATTCTATTCTATTCTATTCTATTCTATTCCATTCCATTCCATTCCATTCCATTCCACTCCACTCCACTCCACTTCACTCTATTCTATTTTCGCATGTAGGTATGACATGTGATCACCATTGGTAAACTACCCAGCTGATCTCTAACAAGCAAAGTCAATTGGAGAAGCCAGATTTGCTTAACCACTGCATTATTCCTTTAACAACTGCAGCAATTCACTTAACTGCAGAAAGTCATAAAATGGGGCAAAACTCACTTAATCTTTAACCCTTAGTCATCACTTAGCAATGGAAATGTTGGGTAGTCAGAAGTCGAGGGCTGCCTATAACCCTTCTAGAGACCTAAGCAAGCAAGTTAAGTGGCTAGCTATTATTAATTAATTTATTTATTTATTAAGAAGCCACCCATCTCATTCACAGAGTGACTCTCTGCCCAAATATCTTAGAGAGGCATTAAGTCCAAGGCTTGTTCCCTCCAGTACACATTTCTGGTGCATGTTCCCAGAGAGGTCTAGAAAAGATCAGCCTTAACCAGATGGGTAAATCACCTAAAATGGTTCAAAGGAGCCCATAATTCACAGCCTTGGAAAGCACTGACTTGATGTGCAATGAAAGAATGCTCAGACATATGTTTGAACGAAGTCCAAGGGTGTGGTTGTCGCTGTCTTGTTTCAACACTGTCGATGCACGGAGACTGAATGGGATGGGTTCTTCTTATTTGGGGCAAACTACTACATAGAAACAGGGAATGAACTTCACACTCCCAGCACTGATGATGTTATCTAGTCAGGTAATGAAATGTCTGCAAGCAAACCACAAAGCTCAGAAAGCACCAGAGTTCTTATTGTGTCCGGGGCAGAGCAGATATGTCGGCATGAATCTCTCCAAATGATTGAGCACAGATTTGGGGTGCTGTAGCCAGTTCTAATGTGAAAATAGTCCTTTTCTTCCTGGGATAATGTGTTCGTGTTCATGTTCATCACACTCCTTTATAATATGAGCCGTGGTGGCGCAGTGGTTAGAATGCAGTACTGCAGGTTACTTCTGCTGACTGCCAGCTGCTTGCAGTTTGGCAGTTTGAGTCTCACTGGCTCAAGGTTGACTCAGCCTTCCATCCTTCCGAGGTCAGTAAAATGAGGACCCCAATGGTTGTGGGGCAATATGCTAATTCTGTAAACTGCTTAGAGAGGGTTGTAAAGCACTACGAAGCAGAATATAAGTCTAAGTGCTAAGTTCTATTGATAATTGGATAAGAAAAACTCATGTTAGATCCCCTTTTTTGAACAACATTTCAGTAAATTTAACAGGTTAACCCAACTGGGCCTAGGACAACTTGCTGCAGCCAACTCACTGTGGACAACTCAACACAGGACAACTCGCCACTGCCAACTTGCTGCAGACCAACTTGCCATGGGTCAACTCCCTGCAAGACAAGAATTACACTAATATCAAAGAAATGTTGGAATAGACTCATTCAAGTAAGGATGCAAAAGGAGGGACAAAAGGAAATTCAAATGACAACAGTTAAAATAATTGTTTATTTTAAATAATTAAGTTGAATTATTGAACTGTCCTGCAGTGAATCACCCCACGACAAGTTATCCTACAGCTAGTTGGCCATGGTTAGTTCACCATGACAAGTTGTGCCCTAGAAACTATGGCAAGTTGGTTACAGTGAGTTCACCAGGATAAGTTGGCTGTGGAGAATTGTCCCATTCCATACCCAACTTCATTCTAAATTTTAAAGCAATGACTGGCAAGATGAATGTTAAGCAGAGAAACCAAGAGGCTCGATGGCACTTGAAAAGATGCCACCCAGAGAGTTTGCTTGTTCTTCTCAGATGCCCTTTGCTAGCTGAGCCTTCTCCTCCTAAAACGTTCAGATGGCTGGATGAATGAATTGCATGGGATGCTGTTTAACAATTTGCAGTGCGACATGATCATTGAAAAGAACAGAACATTTTGCATTTTTTTTAACCCACAAGGGGACTAGCCGGTTTATTCTTTTTGCATGTGCTTTCCCCTAGACTCTGGCTGCCCTAACAAGAAATTCAATAAATCTGCTTCCAAACCATCTTGCACAAGCTTTGCATGTCCAGTCTGGGCCTGAGGAAATTAACAAGCGAATAGAACACACCATCGACTTGCGGAGTGGCGATAAGTTGCGAAGAGAGCATATCAAGCCTTTTTCCCTGATGTTTAAAGACTCTGGCCTGGAACATAAGGTAGCTGGGTCTTGATAGATTGACTTTTGCCAACTCAGATTGACTTACAGTGACCATTGAGTAGCAAAGACCAAATGGTGGTGGGTTTCACTTCTGGAGCTGTTAAGATTCCTTCGGATACAAAGGGTGGAGATCCTGAGATCTGGGATGTGTGGGAAGCTCCTGAAAGCTTAATGAAAGCTGAAAGCTCCCACCACAAATTGCCCCCAGACATCTTGAATGGGATCAGAGAACAAAAACTGAAATATATGGGGAGTGTGGTAGTTACCATATTTAAAAATTACAGTTTTGTTAAATTAGATGTAGGGTTTTCCTTCTTTTCCCCAGGGACAACTGTCTTTCTTTGTCAGCAGCAAATGACCTCCAGAGACTAAATGTGACCCTGGGAAAAGTTGCACATGCTTAGCTAGGTCAGATAAAGACTTAAGAGATGCCTTTGCACAACAGGCTAAGCTTAGAGTGATAGGTGGAGGTGGAGGAGGAGGTGTGGGTGGAAATGGAGGTAGAGGTGAAGGTAAAGATGGAGACAGAGATGGAGAAAGGAGTGGAGGTGGAAATGGAGGTAGAGGTGGAGATGATGATGCAGATGAAGGTGGCGGTGGAGATGGTGGTGGAGATGAAGGTGGAGGTGGCGGTGGAGATGGTGGTAGAGATGAAGGTGAAGATGGAGACAGAGATGGAGGAAGGAGTGGAGGTGGAAATGGAGGTAGAGGTGGAGATGATGATGCAGATGAAGATGGTGGTGGAGATGAAGGTGGAGGTGGTGGTGGAGGTGGTGGTGGAGATGAAGGTGAATGTGGAAATGGAGTTGGAGATGGAAGTGGAGATAGAGGTTGAGATAGAGATGAAGATGTAGGTGGAGGTGGAAGTGGAAGTGGAAGTGGAGATAAAAGTGGAGATGATGATGCAGATGAAGATGGAGGTGGCGGTGGAGATGGAAGTGGAGATGGTGGTGGAGATGAAGGTGGAGATGAAGGTGGAGATGGAAGTGGAGATAGAGGTTGAGATAGAGATGAAGATGTGGGTGGAGGTGGAAGTGGAAGTGGAGGTACAGGTGGAGATGATGATGCAGATGAAGATGGAGGTGGCGGTGGAGATGGTGGTGGAGATGAAGGTGGAGATGGTGGTGGAGATGGAAGTGGAGATGGTGGTGGAGATGAAGGTGGAGATGGTGGTGGAGATGGTGGTGGAGATGGTGGTGGAGATTGAAGTGGAGATAGAGGTTGAGATAGAGATGAAGATGTGGGTGGAGGTGGAAGTGGAGGTACAGGTGGAGATAATGATGCAGATGAAGATGGAGGTGGCGGTGGAGATGGTGGTGGAGATGAAGGTGGAGATGGTGGTGGAGATGGTGGTGGAGATGGAAGTGGAGATAGAGGTTGAGATAGAGATGAAGATGTGGGTGGAGGTGGAAGTGGAGGTACAGGTGGAGATAATGATGCAGATGAAGATGGAGGTGGCGGTGGAGATGGAAGTGGAGATGGTGGTGGAGATGAAGGTGGAGATGGTGGTGGAGATGGTGGTGGAGATGGAAGTGGAGATAGAGGTTGAGATAGAGATGAAGATGTGGGTGGAGGTGGAAGTGGAGGTACAGGTGGAGATAATGATGCAGATGAAGATGGAGGTGGCGGTGGAGATGAAAGTGGAGATGGTGGTGGAGGTGGAAATGGAAGTGGAGATGGAAGTGGAGATAGAGGTTGAGATAGAGATGAAGATGTGGGTGGAGGTGGAAGTAGAAATGGAGATGGAGGTAGAAAGAGAGAAAAAGAGAGAGAGAGACAGACAGACAGACAGACAGAAATGAAGAGAGAGATAAAGAAGGTGATAGACCTTTTGTGCAACATGTTTGGTTACTTATAGTTTAATCTATGGTGTGACACCCCCCCCCCAAATATACAGATAATCTTTGACTTACAACCATTCATTCAGTGATCATTTGACATTACAACAGCACTGAAAAAAGTGACTTAACCACTGCCCCTCGCACTTACAACTGTTGCAGCATTCTCCTAGTCATGTGATCCGAATTCAGGGGCTTGACAACTGTCGTGTATTTAGGACAGTCACAACATCCCAGGGTCATGTGATTGCCAACTTTCTCAGCCACCTTCTGGCAAGCAAAATCAGTGGCGTAAACTAGATTTGCTAACTACTGCATGATTCATGTAAGAACAGCAGTGATTCGCATAACAACTATGGGGGGAAAGGTGGTAAGATTGGATGCAACTCAAACTTGGTATTGTGGAACAAGGAACCCAGGAGACTGACCATGGGTAAGTGAAAGGGTGGGAGCTTCAGAGAAGCAAAGATACCCCAGATGAGACCATGTAAACACCTGACATGCTTGCATTGTTCTTGCTTCTCCTTGCCATTATTACAATTTCTGTGACTTCATTTGGATAACCAATCACATACATACAAGTTTACGGTTTCCTCGTTTCTTCTTTACTTCTTAGTCTCAGTTGAGGTACCCTTGCTTCCCTGAAGCTCCCTTCTTTTCATTTAGCCAAGATCTCTCCCCAGGGTTCAAAATAACAGAAAAACCGAGTTGGAAGGGACCTTGGAGGTCTTCTGGTCCAACCCCCTGCTCAAGCAGGAGACCCTACAACCATCCTGGACAAATAACTCTCCAATCACATCTTAGAAACCTCCAGGGATGGTGCCATCCACAACTTCTGAAGACAACACGTTCCACCATTAATTGTTCCTATTGTCAAGAAATTTCTTCTTAGTTTTAGGTTGGATCTCATTTTGATTAGTTTCCATCCCTTTTTGCTACAATTTCCCTTGTCATGAGTTCAGATACTTGAATGACTAAGAATTGGTTGGTCTGAAAATAAGACACCAAAGGATAAAATGAACAGGAGCATTAGGTTGGGTGCACATTGCATGCTAGTCTAGACTAAGAAGATATGAAGATGTAATGTAATTTATTTTGTTGGGCATAGCATGTGGTGTGATGTATGTTTTGTTGACTAGGGCATAAGGTTTTGCACATTTTATAAACCTAACTGCAAAGTGATGGATAAGAGAACAGCAGAGTAGTTAACACTTACACAGATCTTACATAATGATATATATATTATATATAGAGGGAATATGAATAGTAAGAAATCAGCAAGCCAAAGTTATGGGGTGAAACATTTCATATATCTTTAAAATGGGATACATCACCTGGGGCTCGGGGTCACTGTAGCCTTCCCCCCAACACTGATTCTAAGCACCTAAGAATATGCTGCTAAAATACAATACTGAGTGGTCCATTTTCTATTACTTTCTTTTTCTTTTCCCAAAAATAAGGATAAAATGGGAGGAAGTTGCTTTTTTCTGATTCTTTTTGCTATGGAATAAAATTAAATAACTAATTATATTTTCTAATTATTCTACAAATCAATTATACTCCTAGTGGTTGGTTTATCTGACTTGTTATTAAAATTGCTGAGATCTTAAATCCACTTAGATCAGAGGAAGTATTCCATTAAAAGGTCTTTGTTGGAATATATTACTTTCAGACACAATTGCACCATTTTTATTAACAATGATACAGATTTTATTTTAAGGTCTGTATCCTTGAGAAATTTGATCATTGATCACTTCTTTTGAGAGGGAGGAAAAGAGACAGGTGTTGTTTGAGTGTCCCTTCTTAGGTGATCAAACATGAGTTGAGCTCAGGAAAGAGGCTAGAATTTACTTAAAGGAATTAAATTTTGTTTTAAATTGTGAAAACACTCAGCTTGGTATTTTTAGATGACTTTAATTACATGTTCCACTATTGGATTCCATCAATCCCTTTGGTCAAGGCCAGGAAAGATCAGACCTAAGCTAACCAATTTCCAAAAATAAAAAAGACTTTTCCCATTGGGTGAGTTGAATTGTTCTTCATCCATCCTTGAGTTGGTTAAAAAATAAACCAGTTCTGGTCTAAGTTTTGAGTTTTTTGGAAAAAATTTATTTAGGTTTTCACAAAACATAATGCACATAAAATATCTTTTTTTTAGAATAGCATGGTCCCGGGTTATCACTTCTCCATACAGACACAAACTGAATTTCATATTCATCTTTGTGTTCTATTCCGTATCTTATTACTATTTTAACATTTTCTCAATAATTTTTCCCTTCCCTTAGTTTTCTCAGCCTTGCTTTTAATTATCTCATTCCTTTCTAAATTCAATTATGTATATCTTTTTCTAAGTTTCAATATCTTCTTGTCTAGGTTTTGAGTTTTGAGTTGGTGAAATTTGCTGTCCCTATTACTCTATTCATTTCTATCCTGCCTCTCTTGTTCTTCTCTAATCACTGAATACCTCGGCTGTTCTTCACCTGTTGGATGCCAAAGCCTAACAGATTTGACCTTCTGGTTGACCTTGGATGACCTTGATATAAGGAGGGGAAGGAGGAGGAGCTAAAGTAACGACCAATATAGCTAAGGCTGAGTAAGCCTATCTAATTCATGACTTGAGATGAAGGTAGTATCCTCTGGAAGACATGGCAAAAAAAAAAATGTTGCTCCAAGGAAGCATTTGTAATCCTGGTTGAGGGCAGGGGTGAGAAGGTACTCAAAGCTCTTCTTAGATTTTTAACAGAATTGGAAGGGGCCTTGGAGGTCTTCTAGTCCAACCCTCTCCTCAGTCAGGAAAACCTATACCCATGGTGGCGAACCTATAGCACGCATGCTGGAAGTGGCACGCAGAGCCATTACTGCTGGCCGCAAGCACTCACCCAGAAAACATGTACTGCGATGTGGGCCCACCACCCGCCTGCCAGCTGGTTGTTGGGTATCTGGCGCGCATGTGTGGGGACACGGCGGCACACAGGAGACACTCACACATGTGCAGAAGCATGCAGCGTGCAATTCACGTCTCACGCACATGCGCAGAAGCACGCAGTGTGGGTCACGCGAGTCGCACGAGCTGCGCAGGTTGCTCACACATGGGCAGGAGGCATGGGGACGCCGCACACATTGCCTTCTGGATGATGGCACGCGAGCACGAGCAGATAAGCACTCACGCAATTATTGGCACAAGAGCCCAAAAAGATGAGCCACCGCTGCCCTATACCATTTCAGACACGTGGCTGTCCGGTCTCTTCTTAAAAGCCTCCAGTGATGGAGACCCCACAACTATGGAAGGCAAGCCGTTATACTGATTAATTGTAATTTCTCCTGAATTTTTAGAGTTGCTTCTCTCCTTCATTAGTTTCCATTGTTTCTTGTCTTGCCTTCTGGTCCTTTGGAAGATAGATTGAAATAACCCCCTTCTTTGTGGCAGCCCCTCAAAGCAGAGATGGTATTCAGCAGGTTCTGACCAGTTCTGGAGAACCAGTAGTGGAAATTTTGAGTAGTTCAGAGAACCGGCAAATACCACCTCTGACTGGCCCTGCCCCCATCTGTTCTCTGCCTCCCGAGTCCCAGCTGGCTCTCCTTTTGTTGCCCTGCACAGGAGAATAGAGCTGGAAAGCAGGTTAGTGGAGTGGGAAGGGAATGGGGATTTTGCAGTATCCTTCCCCTGCCATGCCCACCAAGCCACGCCCACAGAAGTGGTAGTAAATATTTTTGAATCCCACCACTGCCTCAAATATTGGAAGATAGCTATCATGTTTCCCCTAGTCCTCCTTTTCACTGGACTAGACATACCCAACCGTTCTTCATATGTTTTAGCTTCCAGCTCTATGATCATCTTCTCTGGGAAGCTTCTCCAGATTCCATGAAGACATGCGATCAACATGCCAAGACGCTGAGTTATAGAACAGAACCAGCTCTTGGTTGGAAGATACAGGACAAATTCATGCCACAAGACCTTTCTTGCATTAATCACCCTTTGCTTCACCTTTCCTTCCTGAAATGCACATCAACCCAAGAAGGAGAAGAAAAACAGGGCCCAATCTCCTTCTAATCAGCTAGACAGAAGTCTCAAAACTTGGCAACTTTAAGACTTATAGACTTCAACTCCCAGAATTCCTCAGCCAGCTCCCCATGTATTATCTACTTCCCGAGTCCCAGCTGATTGGCCGGGTCTTCTTTGGTTGCCCTGTACAGGAGAACGGAGCTGGAAAGCAGGTTAGTGGGGTGGGGAGGGAATGGGGACTTTGCAGTATCCTTCCCCTGCCACGCCCACCAAGCCACACCCACCAATCCATGCTATGCCCACCTAACCTCGCCCACAGAACCAGTAGTGGAAAAAAAAAATTTGAATCCCATCTCTGTGCCTCTGGTTTTAATTCAAGTGATTTCTGCTCCCTGCTTCCCTGCAGCAGATCTGTCTGATTTAAAGCTTTCAAAAGGGATGAGTAATTTATCCTACCAAGATCTTCCATCTGCCTCTTCCGGTCGAGAACCTGTTATTTCCAGGTGCTTCCAGCATCCTCTTTTGAAAGCCCCTTCCAGCATCTCGAGGCTATCTTGATGACAGCCGGGCACTCTCCAAGGACATCCAAAACCACTTAAACCCCCATCAATTTGTAAAGTACTGAAAAACAGAGAAGGCTCAGCCATCTCCATGTGTCATCTCTTGATGATGGTCATCCTTTTCAGGGAACAGCAAATGATTTCACAGCGACAAACATGTTAGCTCATCTGATTTCTCCCACCTCACTTTTTTTTTAAAAAGGTAAAAAGTATCAGCTAAAAGGCTGAAGAGGGGTTGAATGTTCCGTCACAACAGCTCTCAGGAAGGCTTATTTTTAGATCAATGCTAAATTTGCCCAGCAGAGGAAAAAGACGGAGTTTTGATAGCGTTGTAATCTTCACTGCATGTACTCGTCTCGTTCAGCATTCGGTGTGTGGAAGTGGCCTCAGTCCATCCTGATTTTCACACATTCTCACCTGCCCTTTAGCCCTTCTCTCTCTTTCTCTCTCTCCCTCCCTCTCTCCCTCTCTCTCTCTCCCTCCCTCCCTCTCCCTCTCTCTTGGAAAAGTTAAATATATAGAAGTGTTTTGAATATGGAGATCAGTTCATTCTTCTTGTGCATTTCACAAACTTCCCTTGTTCTGTTCTGTCTGCCTATGTATCTCTATCATCTACTAAGCTATCTATATCTATCTATCCCTCCATCCCTCCATCTCTCTATCCGTTTATCATCTAACCATCTTTTGTCATCCATCCCTTCATCCATCCACGATCTATCCATCTATCCATCTATCCATCATGATTTCTCTCTATCAACCCATCCATCATCCTTCTACCTCTTTCACCATCTGTCTGTTTGTCTGTTTATCTCTAACTGCATACCTATCTACCTACATGTCTGTCAATCTATGTATTATCTATTATTAATCTATCTATCAATTTTATTTATGTGTCTGTATCTATATCTATCTATCTATCTGTATGTCTGTCTGTCTATCTATCTATCTATCTATCGATCGATCGATCGATCGATCGATCGATCGATCTATATCTGTCTATCTCATTGGGCAGGTTTTATATCCCTTCAGCTCTCTTCCCTTCCTTAAGATGTATGGATTTGAGCTTTAAGATGTATGCACTTCAACTCCCAGGTTCCTGAGCTGGCGTGCTGACTAGGGAATTCTGGGAATTGATCTTAAAGACGCTGAGGTTGAAGAAAAACTGATCTAGCAGGAATTGAGCACCTAGTTAAGGTAAAAGAGGGAAATACTTACCTAACTGGGATCAGATCAGGGACTTTGTAATCTTACAACCTTACCAAAATAAAGAAATAGCTTGTCAGCTCCTGAAGCAAATAGGAAGTTTGTCTAAGCAGCTGCTTTTCCTGATATAACTGTAAAAGATGGGCCAATCAGATGGGATGGGACTGTGGTCATTCAGCCACCATTTCCACTGCCTCCCCCCTCAAATGTTCTTATCTGTTATTCTTATCTACCCCCTCACCTCACCTGCCAGAGCGCTCAGGCCATCACAGGTGTCCCCAACACGAGTGATGTCAAGCTGGCCACACCCACCCTGTCCCCCGCAAGGTCAAACACAGCCCTGATGGAGCCCTCAATGAAATCAAGTTTGACACCCATGATCTAGTGGGTTACTGCTGTAACTGTGTACCAATACTCCTTGAACTATGACTTTTCATAGTTTTCAGTCAAAATAACAGAGCCTGCCCATCATGGCTATTAAGTCATGATGATTGAGACTGACCTAATTTTATGTCCTTTGTTACGACATTCATTAAGTATTAATGCTACGGCCATAAAGCAAATCCATTGTTTCCCGTGGCCCAGTTTTGATCAAAGTGGGAACTCAGTGCCGGGTTTTTTGGCAAAAACATTGTAAATTGTGGCCACGTGATCATGAGATGCTGCAAACATCCGTAAATGAGGGCTGGTTGCCAAGCACTCAGAATGGAGTCATGTGACTGCATGGGGAGTAGCCCTCAATGTCAGAAGTTTGAAACCGAGTCATAAGTCCATCATAACTTTGAACAGTCTCTTAAGTGATAGGTTGTAAGTTGAGACCAACAGTGTGAAATTGCAACTGCCAGTTGTTTGGCTAGTATTTTGCTATGCATTCATTTCTTTCCAACAACCTAGACTGTCATAATGTATTGGCATAGTTCTGTATATATGTGGATCAATGCCAGGAGTGGGTTCCTACCTTGGTCGCTACCGGTTCAGTGGATGATTGCACATGCCCCTATTGTGCATGCATGCACGTGCCCCTAACTCAGCAATCAGCTGAGAGGATGAAGAAAATAAAAGCTAGGAATGACCCTCCCTTCCACCCATGTGCTTGTCACTTCTTATTCTCTCAGCTGTTCATCGGCAGAACCGGTTCGGCCACACCAGTAGTTATTTTTACTACCAGTTCAGTAGAACCGGGTTGAACTGGTAGCATACCACCACAGATCCATGCAGTCTGGTCTTTTCTAACAGACAGATGGAAATGTTGTCTATGTGCAGATTTTCTAAGTGACCTCCAAGGCTTTTTGGTGGTGGTTTTTATTATAATGGTTCATCACGCAGTCAGCCTAATACTCTACTACAGATAGTCCTCAACTAACAACAATTTGTTTAGTGAATTTGTTTTGTTTGAAATTACAACAGGACTGAAAAACATGACTTATGACTGCTTATCACACTTACAGCCTTTTCAGCATCCCCTTTTCAGTCAAAATTCAGATGCTCAGCAACTGGCTCATATTTATGATAGTTGGAAGTGTCCTGAGGTGACGTGATCCCCTTTTCTGACCTTCTGACAAGCAAAGTCAGTGAAGAATCCAGATTCACTTAACAGCTGTGTTACTAACTTAAAAATTGCAACAGTTTGCTTAACAACTGTGGCAAGGAAAATAATTAAAAAGAGGCAAAACTAAATTGTTTCACTTAGCAACATAAATTTTCAGATCAATTGTGATTGTATATCAATGATTACCATCATTATTGTTGTTATTGTTGTTGTTGCTGCTGCTGTTGTTATTGTTACTATTATTATTACATACTTTAATTAATTACACATGAAATACCACTGACTGGTGCTCATGGTTGATACGGGTTGCTGTCAGCATCCTAAGTATCAACCAAATAGCTTCTTAAAATGTACAATGTTCCAAGTAGCACAGTTTTTTTGGAATTCCACTGGTGTTATTGCAGGAAGGTGCGATTTCTTGATTTATTTTATAAAATTTTTGGACATGGTACCAAGTGCCCCGATTACAATGGGTATAACTATTACACGTTTCATCCATAATCGCAAAGTTTTTATTGTTGTTGTTGCTAAAGATGAGACTGCAGAATCCAAACTCCTAAAGATATTCCCATTAGATGCACTCCTTCTTACCTATCTGTCTCCATTTCTAGATCATCATCTCCCTTCAATGGGGAATTTTCAAAAAATGTGTACCTGATTAGGTGACAAAGCCATCTTAGTAAAGCTCCAGCACAAATGTGGAATTATTGCTCTCCTAGGGTTGAGGGCACACAATTCTTTAATGGGACTTGCAAACATGTGTGTTTTGGGGGGATATTTCTTTGTATGGATGTTAGTGGACTGAATGGGGGGTCCTTGGTGCTCTCTGTGCTTGGTCGTTTTCTTGCAGACATTTCATTACCCAACTAGGTAACATCATCAGTGCTAATAAGGAGTGGGGCTTGGTCTCAGTTTATATTTTAGTAGCTAGAATATAAACTGCCACTAGAATGTAAACTGAGAGTAAACCCACTCCTTACTAGCATTGATGATGTTACCCAGTTGGGTAATGAAACTGCAAGAAAACAACCAAACTCAGAGAACACCAAGGATTTCACTTCCTATTCCAACCCTGAACTGCCAATATTCTCATTTATTAATATACTGAATCCTTATCCCAGCAATATGCTTCCTTTATTGAACTGTGTTTGCTAATTTCCCAGAAGCCTCATGCACTTGCTCTGCTCTCTTTCTAGAGTTGATCTAGAAACTTCACTTACTCGATTCCCTTTTGTGTACAATTTTCTATTTCAGTACTCCCAAATGAGGGATGAGGTGTTCAAATCGAACTTGGTGTGTGCATTCATTGTTCTGGTGTTTATCACCGCCATCCAAAGTCTACTTCCGTCTTCGAGGTGAGTTTCATGGTTTGGAATGGAGAGATTAATTGGAGTTGGAATAAAGTTGCCATTTCCTGGTGGTTTCCATAGCATAGGAAAACTGGGTTCCTGCACAAAGATAGCTATCATTTAGCATCTCATTGTGTCAGGGCTTCAACAAATCCCCCTCATTCAAAGCAAAAGTCTCTAGCCGCATCTCAGAAAAAGTAAATTGGTTTGTTAGAAATTGCCATATTGGTGCATGGCTGGGTACAGCCAATACTAAATCACATCATACATTTCCCCCTTGACCCTGGTCTTTCCCCCACCCCCTGGATGTGATTTCTCCAATAGGACACATCAGTCTCCAAGAGTCATCCATCCATCATGCTCTCCAACAACCTTCTTATGCTTGGACAACTTTGGGCTGCTGAGTTGATATCTAGGCATTTCAAGAATGCCTTGTTTTCCCCCACTCCTTTTTTCTGGCAGCTAAAAAGACTAAAAGGAGTATCTTTTTAATTGACACATTGTAGTGATTGCAGTGAGGGCTGTAGTGTTTAAAGGCATCATGCTAGAAACTGACAAATGAAGCCAATTCTATGACTTTGGGCCAGCCACTGTCCATAAGTTCTCAAAAGAAGTCATTGGCATACCATATCTGAATATGTGGCTGAGAAGACTCCATGAACTTGTCCAAGGGATCATCAGAAGTTTAGACTGTGTTGTGGCCTGTCGGCCGCCAGCCCTTCCAGCAGCCGAATCAGAGGAGGAGGTGTGGGAATCGGGGTCAGCATTGGGGCAATCTGGGAGCTCCCAGGGAGAAGAGGGAATGGAGCTGGCAGAGAGAGAGAGACAGAGAGAGACAGAGGCGGAGCCTGGGCCGTCCATCAGCCCTCAGATGGAGAGTCAACAGCCCCTAGGTCTGGAGGTGGCTGATGAGGAAGAGGAGGAACAGCTGGGTCCAGTGCCTGACATGCAGATGTGCAGAAGGCAGAGGAGAGGAGAGCAGTGGAAAGCTGTGGGCTGATCCTAGGAAGAAAGAGCTACCGTTGCTAGCATGGCCCCATCTGGGGCCTCTGGGGATAAAAGGCAGGGGACAGAGATGAATAGGTGTGGCAGACAACTGGATCAGATCATATGTTAAAATTTATTGCCTGTACACAAGAATCTAGTTCAATGCTAAATTGGCACTAGAATCGGGTCAATGGAATTCAAGAGGATTGGACCGTTTGTGGCAACATAGCAATTCTAGGCTGATCACACACTTAACTCCACCCCCAGCTCTGCCTGCTTCTCTCCTACATCTACAAGTATATTGTATGCTCATGCATAAGAATAAACATTAAGTTGACATCAACTCCTAATGACCACCTGCGTAGACATTCTCCAGGATGACCTGTCCTGAGATGAAAATAGAAGATTTTATGAAGCCCTAAAACATTAGATTTTACTTTTCCTACAAATGCAGGGGAAGGCTGTTTTTCTGTCTTCTAACTATGTGTGTGTGTCTTCCTTCTCCAGAATGATTCCAATGGTTGTCCAGTTTTCTATTCTAATTATATTACATTCATCTCTCGTGCTGATGACCACTGCAGAGGATTATAAATGCTTACCCCTGGTGCTCCGGAAAACTTGCTGCTGGATTAATGAGACCTACCTGGCCCGAAATGTCATCATCTTTGCCTCAATTATGATTAATTTCTTGGGAGCCATCATCAATATTGTAAGTATTTCAGAGGAGGAAATTTGTCTGAATGGAGAAAGGAGCAGAAAAAGCATAACCTATTGTTAAAAGCAACTTTACTCAAATTGATGCCTTTCAGATGTGCTTGACAACAAGCATTTCCTTATCCTGTGAGGTCTGAGCTACAAATAATTCTTCTTTTTTTAAACAAATTTTATTGATTTTTTTAAAGACAAACAAAACATAGGACATAAAGGCATAAAACCTCCTTTCTAAAAATTACTTATAAGTTTTAACAAGGCAAATAAAACATTATTTTTAAGGCATAGTTCCACATTATCACATTTCTATTTAAGCACATATATATCTTTTCAGAATTTCTCATTGTTTCTCCCTTCACTTTTATTCAATTATATTTCTTTCTATCAAGGTTTTATTAATTCTCAATCAAACATAAACACACAAAATACAAAACATAAAACAAACATAAAAACATAAAACCTCCTTAATTATCATTTGTACATATCTTTTCCAAATTTCTGATTATTTCTCCTTTTAGTTTTACACCTCCAAGGTTTTATTAATTCTCAATCAAACATAGCTAACCAAAAACACAAAACATAAAACATAAAACTTCTTTTGAAAAGTGGCTTAGCCCTGGGTTACATCTTTTTTTACAGACCTAAATCAAATTCATGCTCACCTTATATACCATTCTTATCTTATTTACCATTCTATATTTTCTATATAACTTCTCCCTTCTTTTCACTATCTTAATTATATTTTATTTATTTCATCTTATTTTAAAACCATTATGCTTGTATCTTTTGTCCGTTCTTTTCCTATTATCTATTTATCTCTTCTCTTTAACAGAAAATTTCCCCTGTAATCACTTTTAAAGTGTGACGCCTTTCTATCTTTCCCCTAAATTAACACTTAAAATAATACATAATTTCCATTCTGATTCTGCTTAGTGCATTCTACATATTGCATTTTAAAATAAAAGAATAATAAATTTATAATATAGTTAAATATATAATTTCCATTCTAATTCTAATTCTACTTAATACATTATTTTAAAATAGGAAAATGAAATAGTAAATTTATAATAACATTAAGACAGTAACGAATTAAACTATAACTAAACATTAATCATTTTACACATTCTCTTTAATATTTTATTGAATATTGAAATCTATCATTATTAAACATTTTAATATTTTAATATTTTGTTAAATCTTATAATATTCCAATAGACTATTTCAAATGCAAATACTACAATACTATCTTATGTACTCTTGCAGAATCTTTCTTTAATTATACTCTATCCTTTATCTGTAAAAAAAAATCTGCTTTTTTGCATCTTGTTAAAGACCTTTGTGGCTTTTTTTCCCTTTCTCCCTCCCTTTCTTCTCCAGTCTGGTCTTTTTGCCCCCCCCTCCTTCTAACCTCCACCTTTTTAACTTCCCCTCTCTGTTGTATTTCTCTTTTCTATTGCTTTCTAACATTATACCTTTTTTTCACCTTATTTTTCTTTTTCTTGGTTGTTTTATTAAATCTTAAATTCTCATTTTTCCTTCCTCTCTTCCCATTTTCTTTCTTAATTAAACTTTTTTGTCCATTAAAAATGGCATCTTCCTTTTCTTCTTCTTCTTCTTCTTCTTCTTCTTCTTCTTCTTCTTCTTCTTCTTCTTCTTCTTCTTCTTCTTCTTCTTCTTCTTCTTCTTCTTCTTCCTCATGTATTTGCTATGATATGTAGAAACTGCCATTTCTAAAAAGTGGAAGACAGCTCCCAAAGAATCCTTGCCTTCTTGTTCTCTTTCTTTCAGTTTTTCATATTCCATTTTTAATTCATCCACAGATAGTGCCATTGTAAATTTTTAAGAACAACCTAGATGTTTTTAATCTTAAAGTAATTTCCAAGTGTCAAAGTTATCAAACAATCCAAACAAATACAAAATATTTCCTCTTCTTCTCTTTGCAGCTTTTCCTCCTGGGGCAAAATCCCAAAATATATTTTAAAGCCATATTACAGTTAGTTGCTGGTCTTATAATCTTCAAGGCGTCTCCTCCAACAAATTTTTAAAGATTTTTTTAGTCCTCTCCTTCCCACTTATAACAAAGAGCTTATTTTTACCTTAAAGAAGCAGGTTTTTCAGTGCTCATTTGCTTTCTCCGTAAGGAAGGGGAGTGAACTTTCCTTTCAGCACTTTCGCCATTTTAACAACTTCTTTTGGAAACAAATGTATCAATCCAAAAGTCAGGTTTCCAGGGTGTTTAAAAGTATCTTAGTGTCCCGGTTCAGCCAAGAAAACTTCTCCTTCTGATTCTTCCTCCTGCACAAATCTTATCCAGTTGAAGATTCCTTTGTGGTTGCCATTTCTGACAGCTGCTTCACCGCCTCAGGAAAAAGGAGTCTAGCCAGCTGGGAAAAGGGGGTGTGATATCCCCAGACCCCTGCCCAGATCTCCTCTACCTTCCGCTGCCCCTCCAGGGTAGCAACAACCCCCAAATCCAGTTGGATCGGGGGTACCTCAGCGGCGAGCGCACCAGGGACCCGCAGAGATGTGGATTGCTGCCGCCGCCAAAGCCTTGCAACCAGAAATCCCCTGAGCTACAAATAATTCTGTTCTATTGGTACTTTCATAATATTCTTCCATTCTGGCTGGCTATGATGAGAACTATAACCCAAAAATCTGCAAAGTGAAAGATTGAGAAAAGCTGATTTCCCAGGATAGTAGCTTCTGATATTTTGCACTTGAAAGTATTTAAATATATTTTTTCCAATCTGGAAAGTGAAAGAAGGAAGGGAGGGAGGGAGGGAGGAGAGGGAGGGAGGGAGGGAAAAAGGAAGGGAGGAAAAAAGGAAAAGCAAAGAAGGAGAGAGAGGGAGGAAAGGAGGGAGGGAGGAAGGAAAAAAGGAAGGAAGGAAAGAAATCAAACCCCAGATAATTCTTTCGGGGGACCTCAGAGACACACTGGTATCTTTGTTCTTTGGGAAGATATTGTTTCCCTAATTATGGTTTTGTTCTATGCAATACATTACATTTCCAGCTACACATAGTCAACAATGGTAATACTTCTCAAGAACTAGTGTAAATACAATCCAAATTAGCTGAAATTGACAGAGGGCCTTAATTCTCTATCATTCTATACACAACTAATATTTCTCAGTGTGGGTTCATATGGAGGAAATCAATTTAGACATTACTAAAATCAGAATGATGGAACACATGTTCTGGGGTACCAAAGTACTCCTAGATACTTCCTGTGATATCTATTGGCCTCCTATTTCATCTTTCTGTCTGCCTGCCTGCCCACCTATCTAGCTATCTACAGTATCTAGCTAACTCCCTCCTCCTCCTCCTCCTCCTCCTCCTCCTCCTCCTCCTCCTCCTCCTCCTCCTCCTCCTCCTCCTCCTCCTCCTCCTCCTCCTCCTCCTCTTCTTCTTCTTCTTCTTCTTCTTCTTCTTCTTCTTCTTCTTCTTCTTCTTCTTCTTCTTCTTCTTCTTCTTCTTCTTCTTCTTCTTCTTCTTCTTCTTCTTCTTCTTCTCCTTCCCCTTCCCCTTCCTCTTCCTCTTCCTCTTCTTTTCTTCTTTTCTTCTTTTTCTTCTTCATCACCTACCATCTACCATCTATCTATTTATCACCTATTAATTATCCATCATCTGCCATCATATCTCTCAATCTCTCTCTCTCAATATATCTATCTATCTATCCATCTATCTATCTATCTATCTATCTATCTATCTATCTTTCTATCTATCTATCTTTCTATCTGTCTATCTATATTCATCATCACCATCGTCATCTATCATCTATCAATCATCTGTATCATTTATTTATTTATCATCTATCATCCGTTATCATCATCTATCTATCTATCTATCTATCTATCTATCTATCTATCTATCTATAATCTATTTAACATCTATCATATTTATACAGCCACTCATTTCACAAGAGTGTGTGACATAAAACAAAACACTCTTTTAATATATATTTTTGAAATATTAAAATAGAAATCTGCCATAATACAAGGGGTGGAGGTTGGAATCCCAGTTCTAAAACCATACAGCAACGGAAAGAAAGGATAACCACAAGCCTCATAAAATTCCCAGAGAGAGAATAAAAACTGGGAACTGTCTGATTTGCTTTGTGATATGTTTTGTGATGATCCTTTTAAGATGTCTTCCAATGCAAGCAATTTATAAACCCATGGACTACAGATTCTTTGTCGTTTCAAAAGAGTTGTTTGCTATTGCCCTCAGTATATGACTTCCAAAAAAGATACAGGGTTATTTTTCTGCTTTTCCTAAGTGGTTCTTTATTCCAGAGTATTCTTACAGAGTTGGAGGCATTAATACTATTTCTTCTTCTTTTTCTTTGCCCAATCAAGTATTCTTCATCCTTCATTTCTCAACACAGGCTTTACAAAATAGTTGCATTGCATTGTCTTATTTTTCTTTCTTTTTTTCATCCACAGCTCTGGTGTGACTTGGACAAGCAACTGCCTTTTAAGAATCTAACTTTCAACTCTTCAGTATATTTTACAGATATTTGCTCGTATCCAGAGGTAATCCTAAACATATCATTTTGCATGGAGAAAAAAAACACCACCATATGTTAGGCTAGGTAATGATGGGTGAGATAACAAACTTTAGGATGATGTGAAGCTTCAAAGCAAAGCTTTACTTCAGTGACGCTGTAAACTACAGGTAGTTCTCGACTTACAACAGTTCGTTGAGTGACCGTTTGAAGTTACAACGGCACTGAAAAAAGGGACTTATGACCAGGGTAGGCTTCAAAACATTTAGCAAAGGTTTCTCCGCCCGGGTGCTAGGTGGGCATGGCCATGGTGAGTGTGGCCTAGTCAGCCTCCTGCACCACAGGGGGGGGGTGTTTGCCCTCCCCGGGCTTCGGAGGCTTTCATTGAGCCTCCAGGAGAGCGAAAATAACCTCCCCGGGCTCTGGAGGCTCTCTGGAAGCCGGAAACAGGCCCACTTCCAGCTTTCCTGAATTTCCGGGAGGCCCATTTTTCACCCTCCCCAAGCCTCTGTGCACATGCCCTGCACTTACACGCATCTAAAACGGGCCACGTGGGGACTCCTGGGAGGGGTGAGGTAGGCAGAGCCAGCCAGGAGTGGGATTTGAGGCTTCTCTGAACTGCACAAAATCTTAGCTAGGGGCTCTCCCAAACCACTGCGAACTCCCAGCAGCCCATTCCTGCTTATGACCATTTTATGACAACCGTTGCAGCATTCCTATGGTCACCTGATCAAAATTCAGGTGCTTGGCAACGGATTCAGATTTATGACGGTTGCAGTGTCCTAGGGGTCATGTGATCACCTTTGTGGTTCACTTAACAACCATGTAAAACTCATAAGAAAATATTGGAATGTGCTGAAATGAGTAGATTGACATTTGAAATTAGAGAAGAAGAGGATAAACAATTTTATAAAATTTGGGACCTTTTCTATCAATGGTTAGAAAATAAAATACAATAATGAAATATGTAGATTTTTAGAAAATAATAAATATATAAAGATGTACTTCTTTTTTATTATATCTACAAAATGTTTTTAAGATAGATTTGGGAGGATAATATGAATTGTTATAAAATAAACTAAGTAAATTATGTTTATCTCATAAAATATGAATGAATAAAACTATAGTCAAATGATTGATTAATAATGATACTAGGGTATTTAATTTTTGATTGATAATATGAGCTTTTATGTAATGTAACTGTAATTGAAGACTGCGAAATGGAGACACAAAATAATTTGTAAACCAACCAGCACACTGTTTGTATACCTATGGAAGAAAGTTTGATGTTTTTATGTTTGTTTGTTTCTGTTTGTTTTTAAAAACCAATAAAATTTACAAAAAAAAAAAAAAAAGCAACCATGTAAAACTCACTTAAAATGTCTCACTTAACATAAATTTTGGCCTCAATGGCGATCATAAGTCGAGGACCCCTTGTATCATGTTGCTTTACTTCAAGAGGGTTTGAAAGATCCCTTCCAAACTATCTCTAAACTCTACCATTTGCATCCTAGTGCTCCCCAATGTTCTGGAGTACACATGGTCTACTGCCAAGGTATATAAGGAGTATAATCCAAAACACCAGCAGGCAAGAACATGATATTCCAACCTTAAAATGCAGGAATTCTCCTATATAATTCTCCTATATAAGAGAGAACATCTACAAAAATCAAATTTTCAGTGATTAATAATCCCATCGTGGTAGAAGGCCTTCTGGCAGTTGACTTTTAGGGCTGATTCAGTAACTTCAGCAGATTCGTACATTCTCAAGAACTCTCCAAAAGTCTTCAGCTGTTCTAGATGTATATGTCAGCAGACCCAAAGATGCTTTTTCAAGAGGCAACTGGACATTCTGGTTTTTCTTTTAAGATGTTTCACTTCTTATCCAAGAAGCTTCTTCAGCTCTTACTGGATGGTGGGGAAGGGAAGTCAGAGCTGAAGAAGCTTATTGGATGAATACATGAAATGGGTATATATAAGAAAAATAAAAAAAACAATAGGACAGGGACGGTGGGCACGATGGTGCGCTTATGCACGCCCCTTACAGACCTCTTAGGAAAGGAGTGAGGTCAATAGTAGACAGTCTAAGGTTAAAGTTTTGGGGGTTTGTGGAAGAATCCACAGAGTCAGGTAGAGTATTCCAGACACTGACCACTCTGTTGCTGAAGTCGTATTTCCTGCAATCAAGTTTGGTGAGGTTTACCTTGAGCTTGTATCTATTGTGTGCTCTTGTATTGTTATGGTTGAAGCTGAAGTATTCATTGACAGGTAGGACATTGCAATGTATGATTTTATACACCATACTTAGATCGGACTGAAGGCGGCGTAGTTCTAGGTTTTCTAGGTCTAGAAGTTCAAGTCTGGTGGCATAAGGTATTCTACAATGAGTAGAGGAGTGGAGAACTCTTTTTGTGAAATATTTCTGGACTTTCTCAACTGTGTTAATATCAGATACGTAATGTGGGTTCCAGACTGATGAGCTGTATTCGAGTATTGGTCTAGCAAATGTTTTGTATGCTCTAGTTAATAGTGTGATATTACTGGAGAAAAAGCTACACAGGATTGGGTTAACAACTCTTAATGCCTTTTTGGCTATGTAGTTACAGTGGGCTCTAGCACTTAGGTCATTAGAGATAAGTATTCCAAGGTCCTTGACAGAGCTTGGATCATCAACAAGGTCTTGATTACGCTTGTATTTTATTTTCTGATTTTTTTGCCAATATGTAAAACAGAGCATTTATCTGTCGAGATTTGAAGTTGCCATTTGTTTGACCATTCTGATACATAGTCGAGGTTTTTTTGAAGGGTAGCAGTATTGTCTGCGGTGTTAAGTAGCTTTACATCATCAGCGAAAAGAACGCAGTTGCTCTTAATATGATCACAGAGGTCATTTATGTAGAGTATGAAGAGAGTTGGTCCTAGAACACTGCCTTGGGGGACACCACTGTTGACAGATACAGAATTTGATAGGGCGTTCCCAATTTTGACCATTTGTTGTCTATTTGACAGGAATGCTTCTATCCAGTTATGCAGGTGTCCAGAGATACCATAAGATTTTAGTTTTAGTAGTAGTTTGTTGTGTACTACTGAATCAAAGGCTTTACAGAAGTCTATGTAGATTGCATCTATCGCTTTGCCCTGATCGAGTTGTGGAGTCCATATGTTTTGCAGTGTAAGAGTTGCAGATTATAGGATAGTTTTTTTCTGAAACCAAATTGTTTATTAGAGAGTCGGTTGTTTGTCTCTAAGTGGAGGATAATGGATTGGTTAATAATTGATTCCATGACTTTACAGGTGATGCAGCATAAAGAGATTGATCTGTAATTTTCAACTTAGCTGGGGTCTCTCTTTTTTGAAGATGGGGTTGACCATGGCTTGTGACCATAATTTTGGCAAGGAGCTGGTCCTGAAAGATTTTTCAAAGATTATGCTTAGAGGTTTGGCAATGGCAATAGATAGCTTTTTTTAAAGAAGTAGGCACATATTCCATCCTGTCCAATAGATAGAGATGGTTTTAGATTGTGTAGTGCTTTTTCAACAATGTCTTCTGTAAAATTGATATGTATTAGATCATTGTAGTTGTCTGTGGTTTGACTAGGAAATACTGGGCATGATCCATTGCTGTTTACAAACACTGAGCCAAAAAATGTGTTAAAGAGGTTGGCTTTAATGGTGTCATCGTTGCAGTCTTTACCATTAGGTCCTATTAGGGGTGGGATGGACCTTGAGTCTTTTAGCTTGTTGTTTGCAAAATTATAGAAAGCATGGGTGGAATTGGTGCACAGAAGGTTTTCCTCTTGTTTAATGTGATAATTGGTGCATTCAGTCTTTATCTGGTGGCATAAATTTTTGTATCGGCTTTTGAAGTTGGCAACGTGACCAGATTTGTTTTTCCACCAAAGTGATCTCTTTTTGGATTGAAGCTTCCTCATTGTTATGGGTAATCTGTTTTTTCTGGTTTTGGGAGTTTTTATTGGTATATATTGTTTGATGACTTTTGATTTCAAGTAAAAATATGTTGTAATGGTCTTCTACAGTATTGCATCCAGTGAATAGAAATTGCCAATTAAGGGATGAGAAATCATTGTCTGTAAGATCATAGTTGTGTTTGACAAGTGAAATGTCTTCAAAGAAAAACTGGAAAGTCCAGTTGCCTCTTGACAACCATGACCTGGATGCTGAAAATCTCCACAGACATATATGTCAGCGGAGAAATCCCTCTACATTTTTTTTCCTGCAGATTCTCATTTATAGTCTAATGATGTTGATTAAAACTCTCTATTTTTAAAAAAGAGATCATGAGGCCCTAGCAAGAATGTAGAGAAGAGCAATGAAGTTGATAAAGGGTCTGGAGGTTAGATCACATGACGAACGGCTAAGGGAATTAGGTATGTTTAGCCATGGTGGTGCAGTGGTTAGAATGCAATATTGCAGGCTAATTCTGTGGACTGCCGATTGCCAGCAGTTTGGTCGTTCGAATCACCAGACTCAAGGTTGACTCAGCCTTCCATCCTTCCATGATGGGTAAAATGAAGCCCAGATTGTTGGGGGCAAAAGGCTGATTCTGTATACTGCTTATAAAGGGCTGTAAAAGCACTGTGGAGCAGTATATAACATCTAAATGCTATTGCTAACAAAGAGAAGGCTTAGGAGAGATATAATAGCCATCTTGAAGGACTTGTGATTCTATGTGAGACTTTGAATATATTAGTTTAGGTCACTGAGCTAAAGGCTGATGTTTCTCCCAACTTTTTTTATAAAGTATTACGTCTTTACTGGTATCCTGGCTATGGTGACCTGTGCCGTGTTTCTCCGTCTTAATTCGGTCCTTAAGTTGGCCGTGCTCCTCATCATGATTGCAATCTACTGCTTCCTGACTGAGACCATTTACGCTTCCCTGTTTCTCCAGTATGATGACATCAATCATAATGGAGAGTAAGTCTTCATTTACATTTGTTTATTCATTAGATTTGTATCTTGACTTTATTGTTTTTATAAATAACTCAAGGAGGTAAACATATCTAATACTGCTTTCTCCTCCTATTTTCCACACAACAACCCCTTGAAGCAGGTTGGACCAAGAGAGAGGGCGACCCAAAGTCATCCCATCTTTTCTCTCCCCCTCCCTCTATAATCTTTAATCTGTCCATCCATCCACCTATCCATCCTTTCTCTTCCTCCTCCCTCTCCCCTTCCCTTCCCTCCTCTGCATCTATAATCTTTAATCTGTCCATCCATCCATCCATTCATTCATCCATCCATACTTTCTCTCCCTCTCCCTTGCTCTCTTCCCTTTATCCTCTCCTCTCTTTCTCCTTCTCTTCCTTCTCTTTCTACTCCTCTTTCTCCTTCTCCTTCTCCTCCTTCTTCTAATTCTTTTTCTTCTTCATCATCATCATCATCATCATCATTTTAGCCATCCACTGGAGGATGAAGGCCTCTTCCACATGTTCCCAATCAATACAGTCCTGGGCTTTCTTTTGTCAATTGGCCTTGCAATACTTGCTGATATCATCAATCCATCTTTTTTTAGGTTTCTTTTATGGACACATTTTATCAAGTGAGAAAGTTGGAACTAGAACTCACAATCACCTGATGATTGTCCCAGATTCATCCAGCTACCTTTCATGCCTATGGAGGGACTAGACTTCACAGTTTCCTGGTTCTAATCCAGCACCTTTAACCACTAGACCAAACTGCAGCTTAAGGGCATCACTGTTTTTAATTGGACCCCTTTAACAAAAATTTAGCCACGCCGATAGCAGGATGGGTAGCATATACATTTAATAAGTAAATAACAACCCTAAATAGATGTTCCTCTGCTCTGCATCATATGCCTTATATAAAACAATTCCTCAAAGTAAAATGTAACTATCAAAAACAGAGTACAATTTTCCAAATCCTCCAGCCTGTCAGTCATTTTCATGACAGTCACCTGGAGCAAAATCCCTTCCAGCTTCATCTATTACGGTAACTTTCCAGGGAGGGATAGTGTCTGGCATGCTAGGTTTCTACATGCAGGTTTCTACATAATCTACTCACTCCCAAAATATGCTAAGATGCTGCTGAATATCAGTGTGCAATTATTCCGCAGCCCCCTTCTTATTTCTTCAGAACAATGGAACAAAAATAGCCTCGACTAGCAGAGCCTTACCTGAATCATCTCATCTCTAGACAGGATAATTCTGCAGCGATGCTAGAAATATCTCATCAGCTGGAAAAAGACGGGGAGAAATGAAAGGGAGAAAGCCGTCGAATGGCTTCCCAAAGAGGAAAGCAATAACATGGCTGGTTTGATGTGTCAATCTTTTTATTCTCAGGTGCTTTTCATTGACTGTCAGGAACATGGAAATGGAGAGAGGGGTTTTTTTTTAGCATCAGGTGGAAAACCAGGACAGGAACACAGCTTGGGCGGGGAGTTCTCATAGAAGGAATGCAACAATTTTTTTAAAAAAATAGTATCTGACTTAATTCCAGGTAGAATATTTTGAAGCGAGAAATCGTTGCATCCTAGAATCTTGTGGGTTGGATACATGGAAACTTATCAAGGAAAGAACCAACCTAGAATGAAGGAGAGACATGGAATTCAGCAGGTTCTGACCAGTTCTAGAGAACCAGCAGTGGAAATTTGGAGTAGTTTGGAGAACCAGAAAATACCACCTCTGACAGGCACAGCCCCCATCTATTCTCTGTCATGAGTCCCAGCTAATTGGCTGGGTCTTCTTTGGTTTCCCTGCACAGGAGAATGGAGCTGAAAAGCAGGTTAGTGGGTAGGGAGGGAATGGAGAGTTTACAGTATCCTTCCCTTGCCACGCCCACCAAGCCACACCCACAAGCCACACCACACCAAGCCATGCCCACAGAAACTGTAGTAAAAAAAAATGGTATAGGTTCTCCTGATTGAACAGGGGGTTGGACTAGATCTTTCAACTCTGTTCTGTTATTCTGATAATAAATGACAGAGTTTGAAAGGGAATCAATGCATCCACCTCCTTGGTGAATATTCTCCATATCCACTTCTCCATATGCACCCTATACCCTATTCTCTGCACTCATACATGACAAGACCCTAGCAAGGCCTCTGGAGTTTTCCTCCTGACTATCACCTAATAATTTTAGGTAGAATATGAACAAGAAAGTGTGGGATATTTAATACTTGATGGCACATCTTCCAAGGTCTTGAATATCCCAGAGATATTAGGGATAGCAGGTATGTCACAAAAGCTTGGAAAGAAAACTGGCTGGTATTAGGAAAATACTAGTGCATGCTAGGGAAGCTTTTTTTAATCACAGGAGAGTAAAAAGTACCGCAATCTTTAAAAAAATGAGAGAGAAAGGCCTTATTTTTAGGAAGATGCTCTAAGACAGAGTTCTTTAAACTTGACAGATTTAAGACTTTGTGGACTTCAACTCCCAGAATTACTCCCCCAGTCATGTTAGCCCAGGAATATTGGGAGTTGAAGTCTACAAGTCTTAAACTTGCCAAGTTTGAAGACCCTTGTTCTAGGACAGTATCTTTCAAACTTGACAACTTTTAGATGTGTGGAGTTCAACTCCTAGAATTTCCCAGCCAGCATGCTGGCTGGGAAATTCTATGTGCTGTAATGCACACATCTTAAAACTTGCCAGAGTTGAGGAAGAGGAGATTATTTTTGGATTGACAATAAAGGAAAGGAAATTCATTCGGATGATGTCCAAGTTGTTTAATTAAGCAATAACCCAAATCAGGCCTGTGTGAGGATAAAGCCAGCCCCAGCACAGACTGGATTATGCGATTTGCAAAGTTTGCTAGCCTTCCTCCATCTTCTTTTGCATGTTGTGCCAAAAAAGTCACGGAATGAAGCACAACTCAAATCAAGCAGCCGTGGTAATTTTATGCACCAAATAATTTTATGCACATTGCATGCAGTTTTCTTGGGAATGGCATGGAAGTGACTTGGATTTTGCCTTCTTCTGAGTTATTTTTCACTTCCAATCTGCTTTATAACATTGGCATCCCTTTGTGCGATCGTAGCTAAAACATTCTTTGGCTTTTCGCTTGTGGACCCTGGATATTTATTTATTTACTAGGCTTTTATTTCACCTTTATTACTTTATAAATAACTCAAGTATACCTAATATTCCTTCTTCCTTCTACTTTCCCCATAACAGCATCCCGGTAGGGTGGGTTAGGCTGAGAGAAAGAATGACTAGCTAAAGTCATCCAGTCTCTTTCTTGCCTAAGGAGAGACTAGAATTCACAGTCTCCTGATGATTGGCCCAAAGTCACCCAGCTGCCTTTCATGGCTAAGGCAGATCTAGAACTCACAGTCATTTGAAGGTGGTTGGCCCAAAGTCCCCCAGTCAGCTGGCATGCTTAAGGTAAGACTACAATTCATCGTCTCCTTGTGATTGACCCAAAGTCCCCCAGCCAACTTTCATACCTGATGAATTAAAAACAAAACAATAGAAAACATGTTTTAGTTTAAGCTTTGCTCTTCTTTTCTGTTTGTTTGTTTTTTAATTGCCTCCTCCTTTTCTTCTTTTTCTCTTAACAGCACAGATTTCCTAGGGACGAAAGAAGCTTCCTTGCTCCTTATGGCCATGTTTCTGTTAGCTGTGTTTTATCACGGCCAACAGGTAAGGCAAATGTTTCCTTTCCATTTGCACCTTCTCCCAGCAGATCTCCCCCTTGCTCTGCTAGAACCTGCCAATCATGGCTCCCCTTTGGAGCAAATAATTAAATATCAGGTTAGAGTATTTTTTGACCTTCAATAATTGAAGATTTGATTAACCTTAAAGAAAGGGCCAATTAAAATGAACACACAGACAGGTCTGTGCAGCTTCCTTTTTTTTTATATCGCTGTGAAAATATTATAAATAGAAAACCATTTCAGAATATCTTATCTGTCTCTATTCAATTTGCTCTGGTTGGAAATCCAAAATTAATTCAAAATCCAAGCCAGGACACACAGATGCTATGAGAACGGCATAGGGATCTGTAGAAAAGGAGTAAAATAAAATAAAATTGCAGGACAGTAATATAGAATAGAATAGAATAGAATAGAATTCTTTATTGGCCAAGTGTGATTGGACACACAAAGAATTTGTCTTGGTGTAAATACTCTCAGTATACATAAAAGAAAAGATACATTCGTTAAGAATCAAGAATCATAAGGTACAACACTTAATGATAGTCATAGGGTACAATCAACAATCAAATCATACTAGGAAACAGTCAATATAAATCATAAGGATACAAGCGACAAAGTTGCAGTCCTACAATCACAAGTGGGAGGGGATGGGTGATAAGGAGTGATGAGAAGGTTAATAGTAATAGTAGTGCACACTTTGTAAATAGTTGAACAGTGTTGAGGGAATTATTTGTTTAGCAGAGTGATGGCTTTCTGGAAAAAACTGTCCTTCTGTCTAGTTGTTCTGGTGTGCAGTGCTCTATAGCATCGTTTTGAGGGAAGGAGTTGAAACAGTTGATGTCCGGGATGTGAGGGGTCTGTAAATATTTTCACAGCCCTCTTTTTGACTCGTGCAGTATACAGGTCCTCAATTGAAGGCAGGTGGGTAGTAATTGTTTTTTCTTATATATGTTTTTTTCTTATATCTTATCACATATGTGATTGGGGTGTCTATAGGGTATAGGTCAAAAAAGTCAAGATGGCAGCCACAATCATGCAGTTAAAAGCTCTTCCCCTTTTTGATTTGCATTGCACTGACTCCCCACAGATACTTTGGATAGAATGATTTCGAATCTGTCCATTTTATACTACAGATTTTCTTTGAAACCATTCTGACCAAAGTTTCCTGAGACCGTAATTAAGCACATGCTTAATCCAAACAACTCTTCTTTTATTTCAACGCTGGGAATTATGTGCATTCTCAGCCCATAATGAGTCCCAAATAGTCCCTCGAGATAAGAACCCAACTTTATCTCCTTTGAATTGCTGCCAATAATTAAAGTGCCAAATGAACTGTGAAAAAAAAAACCAACTGAAGTACAAAATCCACACAAAGCTTCAAGGTTTAATGTGAACAGTGCAAACGACTTTGCTTCCTGCAAAGGTTTCTCTACCTTTGCACTTCCTTTATACCTTAGGGGAGGGGCAAACACCTCCAAGCCTTACTCCCGAGTCTTAGCTGTTCTTGCCTTAGCTGCTCTTGCCTTCCAGCAGCTCTGTGCACACGTTTACTGGGAACAGGCTCCCCTTGTTCCCCTGCCTCACTGCTGCCAGATTCTGGAGGCTCTGGAGTCAGCACACAACTCCCAGATGGTCCTGGCTCCATCCCTGCATCGGACCCAAGACCCTCATCCAAGTCCTCCCGAGACTCCTGTTCTTCCCCACTGTCCAATTTTGCTGCCATCTGCCCAGGCTGCCAGTGAACCACAACAGAAACTCTTAGAAAATTAGAGAAATGCAAACTTTCCAGAAATAAACTTTGAGAACCGTTTTTTGGGGTTTTTTTTAATGACCCACTCTTGGGCCTTTTTTTAATTTAGAAAATGTTAGGTAAAGAATACAGGAGGAATTAAATTCACCCTATTTAGAAGGGGGATATATAGGTAGCCCTCAATTTACTGACTTTCATGTTTATGACTTTCCAGAGTTATAACAACTTTGGGGAAAAAGTGCCTTATGACGGTTTTTCCTCACAATCATTGCAGGATCTCCATGAACACGTGATCAACATTTGGTCACTTGACAACTGGCATGTACTTACAGCAGTTGCAGTGTCCTGGGGTCACGTGATCCCCTTTTGTGCTCTTCTGACAATCAAAGTCAATGGGGAAGCCAGATTTACTTAAAAACCACGTTGCTAACTTAACAACTGCAGTGATTCACTAAATGACAGTGGCGTTAAAGGTCATAAAATGGCGGAAAACTCACTTAGTTGTTTTGCTTAGCAATGGAAATGTTGGGCTCAATTGTGGCCATAAGTTGAGGACTAATTATGTAGATAACCAGTATAGTCTGCAGTGATGCCCGCAGGACAAATTATAGCTTGTGAAGTCATAATGCAAGCTCTACCCATTCTTCTTAAACAGTGACGTCACAGGTAAGTATTCAAAGGGTAAAGTTGACACTGTGACACATATTTTAGCACCTTCCTCCCACTCCACCCTGCTGGTCTCTTGAATACAGGGAGAAGGAATAGCACTTAGACTTAAATATCACCCCATAATGATTTATAGCCCTCTCTGATTGGCTTACAATGTCAGCAGGGGTGGGCTTCAAAATTTTTAGCAAGCGGTTCTCTGCCCAGTTGCTGCGTGGGTGTGGCCATAGTGGGCGTGGCCTAGTCAGCCTCCTGAACTACAGTGGGGGCATTTTGACCTCCCTAGGCTCCGGAGGCTTTCCTCGAGCCTCTGAGATGGTGAAAATGGCCTCCTCAGGCTACAGAGGCTCTCTGGAAGCTGGAAACAGGCCCATTTCCAGCCTTCCCATACTTCTGGGAGGCCTGTTTTTCACCCTCCCTGAGCCTCCATGCACACCCTGCATTTACCTGCATCCAAAACGGGCCACGTGGGGACTCCTGGGAGGGGAAGGGAGGGGTGGGCAAGGCCAGCCAGGAATGAGATTTGGGGTTTTCCGAAACTGCACAGAATCTTAGCTAGGGGCTCCCCCAACCCCTGCGAACCCCCAGCAGCACACCCCTGAACGTTAGCCTATTGCCCCCAATAATCTGGATCCTCATATTACTGACCTCAGAAGGATGGAAGGCTGAATGAACCTTGGTCAGGATCAAACTGCTGACAGTGAGAGGAGTCAGCCTGCAATACTGCATTCTAACCACTGCATATAAAATCTTGGCAGGAATCGAATGGCCAATAACCTACAGTCTCAGCATAGGCTGAGAACACCTAGTTTCTCTGCTCACATATCCTGCAAGAACCAAACAAAACCTAGTTGACAGTGCTATCTTATGACTTGGTTCACCCCACATGGTTAAGTCACAGCTGGGATCTGACCTGGTTTTGGATGTGAGGCCATCATGAAATCCTCAGGCTCTGGACTAGATTAGGAAATTGGAAAACCTCCCAGTATGGAGAGAAGAATGGCAAATGATTTCCATATCACTGCCAGAAAAATTAGAGGATGGTCTGTGTTAGTGTTGCTCAAGCTTGACAAAGTTAAGAGGGTAGCTGGGGAATTCTGGGAGTTGAAATCCACCCCGCTTAAAGTTAGGTAAAGGTAAAGGTTCCCCTCGCACATATGTGCTAGTTGTTTCCAGCTCTCGGAGGCGGTGCTCATCTCAGTTACAAAGCTGAAGAGCCAGCACTGCCCAAAGATGTCTCCGTGGTCATATGGTCAGCATGACCAAATGCCGAAGACGCACAGAACACTTTTACCTTTCCACCAAAGATGGTCTCTATTTTTCTACTTGATTTTCACATGCTTTCGAACTGCTAGGTCGGCAGAAGCTGGGACAAGTAACAGGAGCTCAATCCGTTATGCGTCACTAGGGATTTGAACCGCCAAACTGCCGATCTTTCTGATCGACAAGCTCAGTGTCTTAGCCAATGAGCCACCGTGTCCCTAAAAGCAGCTAGGACAAATAACAGGAGCTCACTCTGTTACAGGGAGCTAGGGATTCGAACTGCCAAACTCGAACTCGAAATTCGAACTGCTGACCTTTCTGATTGACAAGCTCAGCGTCTTAGACACTGAGCCACCGTGTCTCCCCCTATCCTAAAGTTAAAGATCTTAAGGATCTCTTAAAGTTGCCAAGGTTGAAAAACATCAGGCTACATTGTTACTTGACCTGAGAGAGTCATTGTAAAAACGAGCTATTTACTCATATCTTTCCTCCCTATTGTGAAAAAAGAACTGGGAGAAATGGATTTCTCATGAGAGGAACATCAGGTGCAAAAGAGACTATTATTCATGTAGAGATTTATCACAGCTTTTAGCTACTGAATGTTGCTCTCTATGCTTTCAAAACATTCTCGGTCCTTTGGGGAGAGAAAAAGTCCTACCCATAATTCACAATGGGGGTTAATAACAAACAACTGTCAGAGTTCCCACTCAAGCTGCAATCTTCCCCCTGTAATTTATACAGTCTGGTATTTTTGTTCCTGCTTTGTTTTCAGGTTCATCCTTAATGAGAAATGTTAATTTAATTTGTCTTCAGAAAATCCTGAGATTGGCATTTTTTTACCCCCCATAATGTAATTTCTTCTAGAGGTCTCTTCTCCCCTAGTCCTCAATTTATATTTAAAAAATAATAAGGACTGCATTAGGGTCCATTAGCCTTATGGTAAATCAGATACTCTTTGAACAGTCATGAAATAGAAGCGGTGGCTTTTGAACTTAAATGTGATATGCTTCTAAAATCATTTTGTTGTGCTCCAGGAACATAATCAAGTTACACTAAAGCAAAAAGGAACTCATAAACCTACAATATTTTTTTTCCAAACGAACAAGATAAGGAAGTTTAGCTAGCTGGCAGCATCTATTAGACCTTAATGGATCTCAACAGCATAAGAAGGTTTTGATGCAGTCAGTATTTGGACTGTAAAGTACATAAAGTAACAAAAGGAGGGGGAAAATCAGAAAAGGATAATGGAAAATCACTTTTGTCTTGCAGAAGACAAAACAACAAGAATGTGTCTATGAAAGTCACTGGAAGTCAACCTCAATCTGAAAGAGATTTCATTTTGTTTAAACTTTATTTAAACAGCAGATAATGATCTGAAATAGCGTCTGCTAAAATTTTCTTGGCTCTTTAAAGAGAGATGGTTTTCTTTCCATTTGTTAGACAATTAAAAAAAATTGCCAAGGGAGAATAAATTATTCAGTGAGAACCTCATAAATAAGGTACTGGTTTTTTTTCTCCCCACTTATTCCAGTTATGAACTGGACAAGAAATGTCTGGCAAGCTTTTTCCACTCAGTTTTCATGTGGTATGAAGTCTCCCTGACTTGTGTCTGTGTCTGTGTATATGTTGGTGGAGAAAACCTTCAATTCAATGTTGAGTCTTAGCAACTGTCTGGATAAAAAACTGTCTTCAGTTTTCTTGGCAAGACTTTGCAAGTGATTTGCCATTGGTTAACTGGCCCAAGGTTAACTGGCCCAAGGTCATCCAGCTGGCTTTATGCCCAAGACAAGACTACAACTTACATTTCTCTATTTCTAGCCCAACATTTTAATCACTAGACCCATGCTTCTCACCCTTGGCAACTTTAAGATGCTTGGACTTCAACTCCCAGAATTCCCAGGTCAGCATGCTTGGGGAAGTTGGCATGGTTAAAACATAATGCACTAGACTTATGCACTATTGTGATTCTGTAGTTGTAATTTATCTCTGCTTAAAGGTCAGAAATATGAATATGAAAAAGAGATGGTATCCAATATCAGAAGGACAAAGTCCTATCACTATTTCTATGGATGTGATAATATACACTACCCAGAAATTCCAGTTAACTTTAGGACTCAAATGTCTTCACATTTGGTGGTATATAATAAACATTACCCACTTCCCCCAATAACATGTGACGTGTTAATACCACTTGGTGAGAACACCCTTGGAATACTGCATCCAGTTTTAGCCACAACAGAATAAAAAAGATGTTGAGACTGTAGAAAGTGTGCAGAGAAGAGCAACAAAGATGAATAGGGGGCTGGAGGACAAAACATACGAAGAACAGTTGCAGGAATTGGGTATGTGAAAAGAAGGACTAGGGGTGACATGATATCAGTCTTCCAATATTTGAGGGGCTGCCCCAAAGAAGAGGGAGTCGAGCTATTCTCCAAAGCACCTGAAGGCAGGACAAGAAGCAATAAGGATGGAAACTAATCAAGGAGAGAAGCAACCTAGAACTAAGGGGGAAATTCCCTGATAGTGAGAACAATTAATCAGTGAAACAATTTGCATCCAGAAATTGAGGGTGCTCCATCACTGGGGTTTTTTTAAGGAAAGATGGGACAGCCATTTGTCTGAAATGGTAGAAGGTGTCTTTTTTTGAGCAGGGGATTGGATTAGAAGGCCTCCAAGATCTCTTCCAACTCTGTTATTCTGTCAGCCCTTGTTTATCTTCAGCTAATTTTGTCCAGCCAATAACTAAGATGTGACTTCAGCACAAAAGGTTAGCTTAACATGGAGTGCAGTAAAAGTGTAATGATGGCCATGGGGTTTATCCTTGCAAAATTACACATCCAGAGATTCAAAGGACACATCATTGGTGCAATGACATTTATAATTTTTCACACTGGAATTGATTTGATGTCTTTTAAAACTTTGACTTAGATGGCTATTCTTAAGGACAAACTATACATTACATGAATTATATATTATACAACTCCCTCTCTAATTTTATTTACTTCAAAGTACCTAGGCAGCCAAGTTGATCCACATCAGGATCTTTTCAAGACTGAGTGGAGTTTTAACCCTTTCCTCTCTAGCTTATCCCCAAGGAACATTTTAAAAGAAAAATTGTCTCAATTGACTTTTCCAAGGGCTTTTTTTTTTTTTTTACAACAATCCACTGGACTTTCTGGTTTTTCTTTGAAGACGTTTCACTTCTCATCCAAGAAGCTTCTTCAGCTCTGACTGGATGGTGGGGAGTGGAAGGATTTATACCCCACCATTCAGTCAGAACTGAAGAAGCTTCTTGGATGAGAAGTGAAATGTCTTAAAAAAAAAAACCCAACGACAACAGAGAGTCCAGTTGCCCCTTGAAAAGGCACCTTTGGGACAACCATGACTTGGATGACTGAGAATCTCCATGGATTCTCAATTGACTTTTACTTTACAAAAAGTACACACACATGAAAGTGGCTAATTTTTAGAGCAAAGGTCTTCAAACATGGCAAGTTTAAGACTTGTGGACTTCAACTGCCAGAATTCCTGAGCTAACATGACTAGAGGAGGAATTCTGGGAGTTGAAGTCCACAAGTTTTAAAGCTGTCAAGTTCAAAGACCCCTGTTGTAGAGGAATGAATTAAAATATATTTTCCTATGCCCCAAGATTCTGAGGATCCCAAATGTTTAGTTGACTTGATTAATGTCAAGCACAAAGCATCAGGACTATACATTAAGCTGTAGTTCAGCAAGGTTAATTGCTCAACCGTATAAACAAGGATCTAGTCAAAAGTTCAATACCGAAATGGCATCAGGTAGAAGTTAACAAAATTCAAGAGGAGTTGGACTTGGAGCATTTGTGGTAATGTAACAACTCTAATCTGATGATGTACTTCACTCCACCACTCAACTATGCCTGATCTTCTCTTACCCCTGCAATGTACTAGATCTGTGTTTGTCCTTGAAGATAATGTGTTTGTCCTTGAAGATAGTCTAAAAACCACCCCCAACAGTCTTGTATGACCATCTCTGAACCAAATTTCATTAACTGCCAGACTGTTTCTAAGCCCAAATACTGAAGTTGGTGCTTCTTTACTGGGTCACTCTAGAATTGATTTGACATTACCTACACTTCTCTTAGGTGCGTATTCTTAAGGATGGACCACATGTTTAATTAAAAAGAAGCTAACAGGCTTTCTTGTCTTTGCAGCTTGAATACACAGCAAGGCTTGACTTTCTGTGGCGTGGCCAGGCCAAAGAAGAAATCAACGAGATGAAGGAGTTAAGAGAACACAATGAAAATATGCTACGCAATATCCTGCCCAGCCATGTGGCCCGTCACTTCCTGGAAAAGGACCGAGATAATGAAGTACGTAAGAATTGGGTTCTTCATGGCAAAAAAGTTAAGCTTCACTTTAGAGTTTGCTTTATGATTTTAATAAAGGTTGGAAAGCTGTCAAGAAGAATGGATAGAGCCTTGAGGAAGGTATGTGGCACCCTTTGCCCAAACTTCAACCTAGCCCAGAAAGACAGGAAAGGTTGAGGAAGATATTCAAAACTTTCCTGTCTTGATGGCAGGGGAGGAAAAGAGAATCTCTATCAGCCTGTCAGCATTCTGTCATTGTACCCTAAAACACATACATTTTTTTAAAGGAATCCCTTGATAAGCATTGGAATAGCCCACCTCCTGTACAGAGAAGGGCAACCAAGATGGTTAGGGGTCTGGAGAGTAAAACATATGAAGAACGGTTACAGGAACCAGGCATGGCTAATCTAGTAAAGAGAAGGACCAGGGGAGACATGATAGCAGTCTTCCAATATTTGAGGGGCTGCCACAGAGAAGAAGGGGTCAAGCTGTTTTCTAAAGCACCTAAAGGCCAGACAAAGAATAATGGATGGAAACTGGATAAGGAGAGGTTCAACCTAGAAATAAGGAGAAACTTTCTGACAGTGAGAACGATCAACCAATGGAACAGCTTGTCCTTGGAAGTAGTGGGACCGCCATCAGTTGAGACCTTCAATAAGAGATTGGACCGCCATTTGTCAGAAATGATGTAGGGTCTCCCGCTTGGGTGGGGGGTTGGACTAGATGACCTATAAGGTACCTTCCAACTCTGATTATCTATTATCTGTAGTTGTGGAGGCTCCATTCTTGAAAGTTTTTGGTCAAAGTTTGGACAGTAGAACCCTTGGTTTTCTCTGAGCTTGGTTGTTTGCTTGCAGACATTTCATTACCCAACTAAGTAACATCATCAATCTAGTGAGACTGAGGCTGGCTCCATTTATATATGGTACTTGCCTTTCCAGTGTTGGTAAGGGTATGGTCTCCTCCTTGGTAATTCCAAACAATACTATTTTTCTTTATTTGTATTAGAAGCACCTACAGTTTATAGACATAGGAGGACTACTAAGAACCATCAAAAGGCTGGGCCACAGTTTGTCCACGATGATATCCAGAGCCCTGCCCTGGACAAAGGATTGGATTATGTTTTTTATGCCTGGGTGTATCATAATTCATATTCTCCAATGAAACACATTCATAGCTGAGAGTCATCAATCACATTCTCCAATTAGGGATTTTCACAGCAGAAATTCCAGTAGCTTGGTTACAATCTTTGCAAGATAAGAATGGAATGCACTTTTGGTTTTAAACTGCCTCACTGCTCCTTCAGATTTCTCTCCCCTCCTCCCTGTTCATGGCAATTCTAAAACAGGCACAGAAATATTTTCTGAGTTGACATTAAGCTGCCCAGAGTTATTGGATATGAGGTGAGTGGCAGATTAATTTTATAAATAAATAAACAAATGAAATAAATTAGAAGCTATCAAGGTTCCTTCCAAGCCTACAATATTAACTCTTCCCTGCCCTCTGAAGGAGCTGTATTAAAGGACATCACCTGCTCCATCTGTTCTTAGCACTGAAATCATACTTGCTATTTACAAGAGTAATTCTGTAATTACTGCCTTTGATCTCTCTCTCCAACCCTCCTACCCCCAAACCACCCAGGCTTTCCCCCCTCCTGCTGTTACATTGAATAATCATACCTGCAGAGGGTTTCTGCATCAGCTGCCTGGATCATTCAAGGTTCAATGCAGTAAACACTTATTTACGTAATATGCTAACCTCCCTCCAACCCCCAGGAAGTGAATAGGGAAATGAATGCTTTCCTTTCTGCACAGATTGGCTTAAGGCACAAAAGCTTCCACATCAAGAAAACAAGCGACTGCAAACGGATTGCATTTCAACCTTTCCCAGCCTCTCCAGATGTGTGGGGCAGCTCCTGTTCGATCCACAGTTATGTAAGGGAGTCAGGTGTTTATAGGGTGTTAATTCTTGGACTCTGCCTTTTTGGGGAACAAAAATTAAATGTTTGTCAGACTTCTCAAGTAATCCAGACAGGAACGGAGACCACATGAGCTCATACTACTTTACTGTTAAGGTTCCATTAACACAATCTTGGAAGTTTGAAAGTAAAAACTCTCTTCTGTCTTCTTTACAGTCTAAGAATTGGGGAAAGAGGGTCTTGCTTCTTAGTTTCTTTCTCCAACCATTATGCAGCTGTGGGCTAGGTCAACAGTCCCCAACTTTTCCAGTTTGGTAGCCCAGGGGGAGGAGAGGGGAGTGTGAGTGGCAGGTGCAACCACACAGCTCCATTTGAGCTTTGTGTGTAAGTCTTCTCCATTCGCGTGAGTGGATCTTCAGGTGCACACACTTATCTAATGGTGGGATTCTACCAGTTCAGCCTAGTTCGGGCGAACTGGTAGTAAAAAAAAAAAAAACAGTTACCGGTTCGGCTGAACCTGTATTTCTTTTTTTTCCTCCCGACGATCAGCTGTTCCGACAATCAGCTGTGCTGCGATCCCCCTCAATGTCTTACTGCTTCACCCAGGAGGCTTCCCTGAGGCCCAGGAGGCCAAAAAAAAAAAAAAAAACAGTGCAGGGGGGGGTGCTATGTGGCCTCCCCACATGCTCTATTTTTTTTTGTTTTCCTGGGCCTCAGGGAAACCTTCTGGGAGCAAAACCGCCACCCCAAGAGGCTTCCCTGAGGCCCAGAAGGCCAAAAAATGGAGCACGGGGGAGGTGCTGCGTGCCCTCCCCCCACCCCATGTTTTGTCTTCTTGGGCCTCAGCAAAGCCTTCTGGGAGCAAAAACTTCCTCCAGGAGGCTTTCCTGAGGCCTAAGAGGTAAAAAAAAAAAAAACCAGAACAGGTGCGAGGGGGATGCTGCACACACACACAAAAAAACCATGCCCACCCAGTCACATGCCCATCTTGCTACACCCACAGAACCAGTAGTAAAAACATTTGCATCCCACCCCTGACACTTACCCATCTCTCTTGTGGCCTGGTTTTGAGCTGGCCGTGGCTCAAGGTTTGGGGACTCCTGGGTTATGCTGCCCAACAAGCAGAGGTGGTATTCAGCAGGTTCTGACCAGTTCTGGAGAACCAATAGTGGAAGTTTTGAGTAGTTCAGAGAACCAGCAAATCCCACCTCTGACTGGAGATTTTACATTATTCTTCCCCTGCCACGCCCCCAAGCCATGCCCACAGAACCGGTCATTAAAAAAAAAAAAATGAATCCCACCACTGCCAGCAAGATGGGGGAAAATGGGCTATGCCTGCAGACCAGATGAACCTTAAATCTCTTTGTGTAGTCTTACAAAGCTCTTATATCTGATGACTGAAATTTCTGACCTACTTTTGCTGACTGAAACATGAGCCAACTGTGTGTGGTGGCAGCCAAAAAAGCCAACGCAATCCTAGGTGGCATTAACAGAGAGATAGAATCAAAATCACCTGAAGGACTAGTACCGCTTTACAGATACTTGGAATACTGCATCCAGTTTTGGTCACCGCAATACAAAAAAAAAAAATGTTGAGACTTTAGAAAGTGTTGCAGAGAAGAGCAACAATGATTAGGGGGCTTGAGGATAAAACATACGAAGAACAGTTTGCAGGAATTGGGTATGTCTAGTTTAATGGAAAGGATTAGAGGTGACATAATAGAAGTGTTCCAATATCTAAAGGGGTGCCACGAAAAAGAGGGAAGCAAGCTATTCTCCAAAGCACCTGAGGGCAGGACAAGAAGTAATCTAATCAACTAATCAAAGAGAGAAGCAACCTAGAACTAAGGAGAAATGTCCTGACAGTTGGAACAATTGATCAGTGGAACAACTTGTTTCCAGAAGTTGTGGATGCTCCAACCCTGGAAGTTTTTGAGAAAAGATTGGACAACCACTTGTCTGAAATGGTATAGGATTTCTTGCCTAAGCAGGGGGTTGGACTAGAACACCTCCAAGGTCTCTTCCAACTCTGTTATTCTATTCAACTCAACTCAACTCAACTCAACTCAACTCCATTCTACTCTATTCTATTTTATTCTATTCCATTCCGTTCTATTCTATTCTATTCTATTCTATTCTATTCTATTCTATTCTATTCTATTCTATTCTATTCTATTCTAATAGTGCATGCCCGTACAACATTCAATAGCCACTGTACACACTCTTTGGTGTTTGTGATCTTCTGTTCTTTGGGGTTATTTACCAGTGGTGATGTGGAATAATTTAGCCAAGTACCCTCATCCATGTTCCTGTTGATGCTAATTTGTTTATATAAGGATTAGAACACCAAGCATGAGCTTACCAGCAATAGACTCTAAATATAGATGCGTTTGCCCTGGGAAGCTAACAAGTTCCCACAGAGATCATGATCAAGAAATGTGTATGCAAGAAACAAACTGTTCTACCAACAGAAGAGAATTTTTTGTAGCTTGGGATTCAACCATGGGCTCCTTGGTCCTCTCTGAGTTTGGTGGCTTTCTTGTAGATGTTCCATTATCCAATTAGGTAACATTATCAGTGTTAGATGGTTATCCTCCAAACAAATTCCTAATTCTTGTTTGATGTTTAACCCATGTGTTGCAAGATTGAACCTCAGGCCACCAGCAGGGTTTGCTGAAGGTTAGATTGATGAACAAATTAAATGAATGGACTCTCTTCTGAAACAGAGGTGGGACCCTATCTTTCTTGGTTCCCGAGTCTGCCCCATAGAACAACCTTCTCCTGGAGATCTGGATGGTGCCCATTCTTAACTATCATGCAACATTGAATTGTTAACTAGGGTATACAAAACCTTTGCCAGGCCAATTCTCGAATACAGCTTGTCTGCCTGGAACCTGCACTGTATATCGAACATTAACACGATTGAGCTGGGTTCAGAGGTATTTCTCGAGAAAAGTACCCCATTCTTCCACTCACAATAGAATTCCCTATGCCTCCAGGCTCAAAATTTTGGGCCTGGACAATCTGGAACTCCTAAGAGGTCCTTAAAGGGGCGTGCATAAGCGCACCAGAGTGCCTACCATTCCTATCTTACTGTCCCCATTTATCTGTATTTACTTCCTTTGTTCTTGTTTATGTTCATACTTATACTTGTTATCTTGTACATGTTTGACTAAATAAACAAACAAACACTTTTCATAACTTAAATGTTCCCATTGAAACTTAGGTTGGGAGATTGAGAAAGCACCATTAGTTGGCTGTTTATTGATCGTTGTAATGAAGATGTGGTTTTTATATATATATATATAGCCTCTGAATACATTTTGACTTTTTGGTATATTCTTTGATGGACAGTTCTATTGTTTGTCTGGGTTTCATCTTCCTATACCATTAAGTGTCATCTTGGTGAATGCAGAAAAGAGAATCATAGGGTAGGAAGGGGCCTTGGAGGTCTTCTAGTCCAGCTCTCTGCTTAAGGCAGGAGACCTTATACCAACCTGATCAAACGAGATGAGCAGCTACATAAAACAAACAAATAAGTGCATTTTTTTGCAACCCTGTAATCCCTTAATTCTGGATTGAGTCTGGGTGACTGAATGGAGCTGAGCATTTATTGGCCAGATGCCCTTCCTGACACTTACACAGAGTTTGCAGCAGATATTTTCTCTATGCACTCTGATAGAAAAACATCTGCCATTGCCTAGGACTGAACTCTCAACCTTCTGAGTGGGAGAGGTGAGCGTTTTTGCCTTAGGCTACCATGCCACTCAAAATAAGCACACATTAACAGCACAAAAAAAGCATGCCCTTGTTCTCCCCTGTAAAATGTCCCTTAAATGGCATCTTTTTTCTCTTCTGCCCATTTCTCTTCTCCTCATTTCTAGGATCTCTACTCCCAGTCCTACGATGCTGTTGGTGTCATGTTTGCTTCTATCCCTGGTTTTGCCGACTTCTATTCCCAGACCGAAATGAACAACCAGGGCGTGGAATGCCTACGACTGCTGAACGAAATCATTGCTGACTTTGATGAGGTAATTTTGCAACCTTTTGGGAGTGAGATTTAAGGAACAGCTGGCCATGCCAACAGGCCTGGCATTTGTCAGCCAATTGATTACATTAACCTTTGCATCTGTGCCATTTTAGCTAGCAGTTAATCTCTTTTTAATTCTGGATTGTGTTCAAGATGGAGGTGAGTCCAGCTTGAATAGATGCTGAAAAGCAGCTAAGGTAAAGGTCGAGGTTCCCCTCGCACATCTGAGCTAGTTGTTTCTGGTTCTAGGGGGTGGTGTTCATCTCTGTTACAAAGCCGAAGAGCCAGCACTGTCCGAAGACATCTCCATGGGTCATGTGGCTGGCATGATTAAACACCAAAGGTGCACAGAATGCTGTTACCTTCCCTCCAAAGTGGTCCCTATTTTTCTACTTGCTTTTTTACATGCTTTCGAACTGCTAGGTTGGCAGAAGCTGGGACAAGTAACGGGAGCTCACTCCGTTATGCAGCGCTAGGGATTCGAACCGCCAAACTGCCAACCTTTCTGATCGACAAGCTCAGTGTCTTAGCCAATGAGCCACCGTGTCCCTAAAAGCAGCTAGGACAATCTAATTAAGAACAGGGATATGGGTTAGGGAGGCTAAAAAAAGAATGCCAGAAGGAATATATTGAGAATTGGAAGAAAGAGGGATGTGCAAGTAGAGATAGGCCTCCACTTACAACAGTCCATTTAGTGACCGTGTTACAAAGGCACTGAAAAAAGGGAGCGGATGACCATTTTTCACACTTATGACCATTGCAGCATGCCCATGGCCACGTGAGAATGCTTGACAACTGGTTCATATTTATGACGGTTGCCCGTGTCCCAGGGTCATGCAATCTTCTGTCCTTCTGACAAGCAAAGTCAATGGGAAAGCCAGATTCCCTGAACCACCATGCTACTAATTTAACAACTGCAGTAATTCTACAAACAAACAAGACAAACAAAACATTAAAAACACCAACTCTCATATATACATCCAGTGTGTCAGTTGGTTCATCATTTTTGTGCATTCATTCTGTAGTCTCAATTACAATTATGTTACATAATAACTCATATTGTCAATCCAAACTTATATATCCTAATATCACTAAAAAAAGAAGTTTTTGACTATATTTTTAATCATTCATGCTTTATGAGTTTGTAGAAAATTAATAAAATCTTTTTCAAAAAAAAACAACTGCAGTAATTCACTTAACAAAGGTGGCAAGAAAAATCGTAAAATGGGGCAAAATTCACAACAAATTTCTCACTTAGCAACATACATTCTGGGCACAGTTGTGGTCATAAACACCATCTGTATTTGTTGGAATTATTCTAAAGAGCCTTACAGATAGATTTCTGCTTTGATTTTCCTCATTGTCTGCCAATCACCATCCAACTTCAATTTCTACATAGGAAAATGCCTAGATCAGTGTTTTTCAACTTAGGAATTCAAAAGTGTGTGGACTTCAACTCCCAGCATTCCCCAGTCAGCATGGTATTGTATTATTTATTTAATTGAATAGTCATAAGACCTTGTCAATAACATAACATAAATATATAACAAGACAAAATACATATGTTAGATATATAAGAATACAGTAATAAAAACATATGTGGAAAACCAGGGGGTCAGAATAATAGATCACCCTTGCAGGATATACCAATTTGTTCAATATATTGGGTTCTTAGGACCGCTGCCTTGATTATAAACTTAGCAGTCCTACGAACTATGTGAACATTAGAGGCCCGGAGGAAATATAACAATCTGTGGCTTGATTCCCAATGGGCTGTTCTTTCCAGTAGAAATGATAAATATTTAAGCCTAATGGGGGTATATATTTGGCAGTTGAACAAGATGTGGGAAATATCTTCAATGGCAGATGAACCACATAAGCACGTTCCCTCGTGGTATGGTGCCTGGTGGAAGCGCCCATGTCTGTACATGGAATCCAGTAACTCAAATCTGGCTCTGGTATAGGCTCTTCTCTGTAATTGTAGCATACCCATTGAAAGGTATTTTTCAGGTTGGAAGATGTTTTTATTCTTAGCCAACCATCTTATAGATCTGTTTTTTGCTAATAATTCCATGTCAGTCTGGGCAACCCAGTTAGCATGGCTAGCCGAGGTATTCTGAGATTTGAAGTCCTCATATCTTCCAGGTTCCCCAGGTTGAGAAACACTGCTTTGATTGAAAAATAAAAGACAATTAATGTGCACAATTCTCTCAAGGCCAGGAAAGAGATAATAGTTCTCTCATTCTATACCAAATAACTATCAAAAAAAAAAATCTCAATGGTCCAGTGGCATCATAATTTAATGAAGCCACCACATTTAGATGTTCTGCAGAATTATAGAAAAGCCCTCTGGGTTGCATATTTATTTCTTTTGCAACCTACATGGGCTGCTGAAAGATAAAAGCATTAAAAACGGCAGCGCAATTAAAACCAAGCAATAAACCCAACCAACAGAATAATTAAACTAAACCCATAAGCAATAAAATAGAGTAGCCACAAGCATTCATTGTAACGATGAGCAACACTCATATTCCAACATTTCATGAAAACCTTCATTGTAATGTCTGCGTGGAAAGATGATTAAACTCAAGAATGCATATATGTGCACACATTTATTGTTTTTACTTTTCTCACGGTCAGCCTGAATTGGGCAACTATAAGTTGAAGGTTTTTTCATTGAAGGTTATGGTCCATGATCTGTGATTCTGGTCACTGTAGGATGGTTAGTGCTAGAAGACAAAATCTTGAGCTTCCAGTCTACATCAAACTGACTGTCACACTTTCATTGAAAAGAGAGAGAGAGAATTTTTCACTATTGCTTTCAAAACTCAGTGGGGATAGTAAGTACTATGCAACAATTTGTTAATAATTATTTTTAGCTCCTCTTCCTTTCATGAAGGGGAATGGTATCCTTCAGGATCATTGATCATCTTTCTTTTGGGTCAATACAATACAGATAGTCCTTTATTTACAACAGTTTGTTTCATGACTCTTTGAATTTTAGTTATTTTATTTATTTATTTGATTTGTCAATTGCTTACAAAATAATGGGTATAAGTGTAAACATGAGTAAGAATATAGGAAATAGGTACAAATAAATGGGGACGATAGGACAGGGAAGGTAGGCACGATGGTGCACTTATGCACGCCCCTTACAGACCTCTTAGGAATGGGGTGAGGTCCATAGTGGATCGTTTGAGGTTAAAGGAGTGGAGGTTAGAGGATGTAACAACAGAGTCAGGTAGTGCATTTCAGGCATTGACCATTCTGTGGCTGAAGTCAGTCATACTTTCTGCAATCAAGTTTGGAGCGGTTTATATTGAGTTTGTATCTGTTGTGTGCTTGTGTATTGTTGCAGTTGAAGCTGAAGCAGTCATTGACTGGTAGGAGATTATAGCAGATAATTTTGTGTACTATGCTTAAGTCCAACCATAGGCAGCGTAGTTCAAGCCCAAAATTTCAAGCCTGGTGGTGTAGGGTATTCTGTTACGAGCAGAGGAGTGTAGTACTCTTCTCGTGAAATACTTCTGGACTCACTCAATTGTATTAATGTCCAATATACAATGCGGATTCCAGACTGATGAGCTGTATTCAAGTATTGGTCTAGCAAAGGTTTTGTATGTCCTAGTTAGCAATTCAATATTTCCGAAGGAGATAAAATTGTAACTGAACTGAAAAAAGTGACTTATGATCTTTTTTCACACTTACAACCATTGCAGCATCCCCATGGTCATGTGATTAAAATTTAGAAGCTTGGCAACTGATTCATATTTATGACAGCTGCATTATCCCAAGGTCATTATCCCTTTTGCAGCCTTCTAACAAGCAAAGTCAATGGGGAAGCCAGATTCATTTAACAAACGTGTTACTAACTTAACAACTGTAACAGTTCATTTAACAGGTGGGGCATGAAAGATCATAACATGGGGCAAAACTTGCTAAACAACCGCCTCACTTACCAGCAGAAATTTTAAGTTCAGATGTGATTATAAGTCAAGGACTACCTATATTGTCCATTACTCAAAAGCAATAAATCACAGGGTGAAGGATGTAAAATGAAACCATTTAGCAAGAACGTATCTCATAACCATGACTTTGAAATCGATGTTTTCAGTTATTAGGTGAAGAACGATTTCAGGATATTGAGAAAATTAAAACCATTGGAAGCACCTATATGGCGGTATCAGGGCTGTCCCCTGAAAAACAGGTAAGGAGCTAATCTGATTTTCTAACACACATTTGTCTTGTTTCAAGAGAAAAAGGAAGCCACAGCCCAACCAAAACTAGCAAGACAAAGAATTATATATTTTAAAAACCCATAAATTCCACACTCCTCACACAAATCAGGTCACCTGGCCTGATAACATATAGGAAACACCAAGGTTGGAGCACACCAAGAACTCAACTGTTGAAACCTGAGCTACATAGATTTTCAACTATGGATTTCAGATACTTTTCCATAGCTGGATTTTTTTTTTCTCATTCTTTTCATTACTTCTTCATCATTGATTTAGGCACAGAAGAAGAAAGATTTGCAAGCAGATGTGAGGCAGAGCTGCATATTTTGTTCCGGTCCCATTTCTACCCTTTGCCATTTTGTGATCCTAATAAAGTAGAGTTGTGAATTGCACAGAAGGGTTGTTTGCTTCAATAATTCTCCAAACACCTGATTCCCACAGAACTGGCTTATGTCTTAAGTATATTTACACATGTAGTATGGCTCTATTACTTTTATCCTTCACATCTGTTCCATTACCTTCTCTTGTTGGTATCATTATGATTATTATTACTTGGATAGTATGATTATTATTTTGTTGTTTTGCATGTACACTGAGAGCTTATGCACCAGAGACAAACTCCTTGTGTGTCTATCACACTTGGCTGATACTCTGTTCTGTTCTATTCTGTTCTGTTCTATTCTGTTCTATTCTGTTCTATTCTATATTCTATTCTATCCCATCTCATCCCATCCCATCCCATCCCATTATTCCATTCTATTCCATTCCATTCCATTCCATTCCATTCTATTCTATTCTATTCCATTCTATTCCATTCTATTCCATTCTATTCCATTCTATTCCATTCTATTCTATTCTTTGATTCTATTCTAAAATGGCATCCAAGGACAAATTAGATGAACTGAATGTCAGCTTCTGGTTTGGAGTTTGTTAGTTGGAACGCTGACACTGAATAGGACTAGAATCTTCCTAAGTTTCAAAGAAAGCTCTCTTTGTTGTGGTGTTGTGGTATTGTGGTATTCCAAAAAGAGAAAAGCTTCTCCCCTGGCTAATATTCTGGAACCTTTAAGCTCAATTCTCTGAACTGTTTCAGAATTTGGCTCCATTTTGATGGAGTAGCTGATCAACACGTATGATGCATTGATTTTATCTTTCATTCCTCAGCAGTGTGAAGATAAGTGGGGCCATTTATGCGCCCTGGCAGATTTCTCCATTGCACTGAATGAAAGCATTCAAGAGATTAACAAGCATTCTTTTAACAACTTTGAGCTCCGCATCGGTAAGTATCTGCTGAACATTTTTAAGTGACTGCCATAGTGTCCCAGATGAGCAAGGTTCCCACCAGCTGAAAAGAAAGCCTTTATTAATTTATGCTGCTTGCCATAGGTAGAAATGTCTCCAAGACATACAGTTGCATCCCTTTGAAAGCCTAAAGTTACTTCCTCCTTGACATGAGCAAGCAAATCTTCACAAGTTATATAATTACATTCACTGGAGACCTCAGATTTTATAGGATCGCTCTGTACCATAAATCACTCTGTACCTTTTTTCTCTTCTTATAGGTATCAGCCAAGGCTCGGTTGTAGCTGGGGTCATTGGTGCTAAGAAACCACAGTATGATATCTGGGGCAAAACTGTTAATTTAGCTAGTCGAATGGACAGTACCGGAATTAGTGGCCGAATACAAGTGCCTGAGGATACCTATTTGATCTTGAAGGACCGAGGGTTTGCCTTTGACTATCGGGGAGAGATTTATGTCAAGGGAATCAGTGAGCAAGAAGGCAAAATCAAAACGTACTTCCTTCTGGGAAGAGTCCAGCCCAACCCTTTGACCATGCAACCAAGAAAACTAACAGGACAATACTCCTTAGCTGCTGTCGTGCTGGGGCTCGTGCAATCTCTGAACAGGCAAAAGCAGAAGCAAATTTTAAACGAGAACAATAATTCGGGCATCATTAAGGGTCATTACAATCGGCGGACTTTACTAACTCCGGGTGGATCCGAATCAGCTGCCCAAGCAGAAGCCGCAGACAAGACGGATTTGCCATAAGCCTGCATCTTCCTTGTGATTTCTTTTTCCTTTTCTTTTTTAATTTCTTTTATATATGAAATAAATATATAAATAAATATGTTTTATTTTTTTTTTAGAACCAGTTTTTTTTCCCTTTTCCTTTCTATGGGTTCATGACATCCACAGCCCCGCTGTTTTCCAGAGGCTGCGCATCTGAGGTTGCCTTAAACGATGCTTCGAAGGTCCCTCTCCAATTCAGAAATCTGGGTTCTGAGCTTGGAGTTGGGACACCTGAGATTTGATTCCCACCCACACATTTCCATGCTAAAAAAAAAAAAAGATGTGGTAGGGATTAGACAGACAGTGAATGGACTAAGCTTTGATTTGAAAAGATCTAAAGTCTTTTTTTTTTTAACTATTTACCAAGATGGGTAGAAAAAAACAGATATTTTTCTGGCCTCTGAAGTTTCAACATTACAGTTGTCCTTGATGTACAACTGTAATGGAGCCTGCCCATAAAAGTCATAAATTGTGACAGTCATAAAACATGACCGCCTGATTTTACAGCCATGTTTGCAGTGGTCGTTAAGGGTCGAGGAATTGAACAGCCAGTGTCCAAATGGAGTCAGGGACGCTGAGACTTGTAGTTTTATACAAATAAATATATTTTACATTTATATTTATAGCAAACAAGATAGTCAGGCACCTCATTAGATCGTGAGGTAAATTGTCAGGTAAATCACAGAACAGCACCCAGAAGAAGAAAAAAGGTGGGGAAAAAGGGAAACGCCCCTATACCCCAGCAACCAATCACAAAGCAGATAGCCTCCTGCAGGAGCCTGCACTCTCCAACCAATCAATTCCAACTGTGTGTTCTGGCCAGTGGTGGGATTCAAATTTTTTTTACTACCGGTTCTGTGGGTGTGGCTTGGTGGGTGTGGCAGGGGAAGGATACTATAAAATCTCAGAGGTGGTATTTGCCGGTTCTCCGAACTACTCAAAAATTCCACTACTGGTTCTTCAGAACTGGGCAGAACCTGCTGAATACCACCTCTGGTTCTGGCCCATTATACTATTTACTGTTACAGCTATTAAATTAAATATATTAACATTAATAGCAATAGTGCTTTGACTTATATACTGCTCCACAGTGCTTTACAGCCCTCTCTAAGCAGTTTACAAAGTTAGCCTATCACCCCCAACAATCTGGGTCCTCATTTTACTGACCTCAGAAGGATGAAATACTGAGCCAACATGAAGCAAACATGGTGATTGTGAAACAGCCACCACAGTCCTTAATGCCGCATTATTAAGTGAATGAATGGTTCGCTATGGGGCATGGTTTTGCTAAAAAAAAAAAAAAGGAAATAAATGTCAGGTTTAGGCAAAACCATCCTAAAACATAGTCGTATGCCCGCAGGTTGCTGCAAATGGCTGTAAATGCAGCCCTGTTGGTGAGCACCCAAATTTGGGCCACGGGGGTGGAGGGGTGACTATCATAACTCTGAATATAGGTCATAAGGAGCCCCTAGGTAGATCCAGCATACATTTGAACAGCCACTAAGTGACTGATCGTAAGTTGAGAACTAACTGTACGGTACCTATTCATGCTATTCCTTTGTGCAGTAAGGAACTCTATGCAGTGTGTGAATCCTGAATGTGTGTGAAGATATTGCATAGGTCTTGTTTGTTTATTTATTTGTAAAATGTATCAAAAAAGGATGCTGAGCTTGTCAGATGGAAAGCTGACAGACCAGGTTTGAGACCCGAGCACCACACAGTGGGTTGAGCTCCCATTACTTGCCTCAGAGTCCTGCCCACCTAGCAGTTTGAAAGCATGCAAATGCAAATAGATAAATAGGTACCACTTCAATGGGAAGGTAAGAGAGTTCTATGTGCCTCGGTATATTGTCATGCTGATCACATGACCACATAAGTGTCTTCAGACAAACTGTGCAGCCAAGAAACAGATGAGTACCATCCCCTAGAGTCAGATATGACTGAACAGGGACACTTTTACCTTTTTAAAAATTTATTGGCCGCTCATCTTACTATAGGGTAAGTAACTCTGGGCAACTCACTGAGATACAAACAAACAATGCGTTAGCTTGTAAGGTAGTCTCTAAATTAAGGATCCTACTTTGCATAGAACAACATGAGTATCTTGGAGTAAATCTGCTCATCTGGGTGTTGATTGCTGGTGAGTGGATGCTTAGAAATAGAATCATTAAAGTCCTTCAGAACATCCTAAGCAACCCCAGAAGAAAAAACGAGTCATCTGCAACATGCAATGTAAAAAAAAACTGCAATAATCACTACATAGGACAAACAGGCAGAAGACTGGTAGAACACATCCATGAACACCAGCTGGCAGTCAGAAGACATGATGAAAATTCTTTAGTTTCACAACATACAGACAGATATAACCATAGTTTCAATTAGGAAAATGTGACCATCCTAGACCAGGCCAAAGCCAAAAATGCCAGGGAATTTCTAGAAATCTGGCACTCTGACGAATCAGCCTCGATAGACACATAGATATTAACACCTATAGACTGTGCAAAAGAGACAATCAATCAGCCCAAAAGAGAACAAAAAGACTCCAGCACCTCTCCACCAGTAATCAGCACTCAGATCAGTATAGATTAACTCAGACCAACAATCAAGTAAGCAATGCCCTACTCAAGAAACTGCCAAAGAGCTATCAATAAAGAGCCCGACCAAAGAATCCTTAAGACTAGTGGTGGGATTCAAAAAAATTTACTACCAGTTCTGTGGGTGTAGCTTGATGAGCATGGCAGTGGAAGGATACTGTAAAATCTCCATTCTCACTCTACTTCAGAAGAAAGGTTACTGTAAAATTTCCATTCCCTCCCCACTCCTGGGGGAAGGATACTGCAAAATCCCATTCCCTCCCCACCCCACTAACCTGCTTCCCAGCTCCGTTCTCCTGTGCAGGACAACAAAAGAAGACCCAGCTGATCAGCTGTTACTCAGGAGGCAGAGAATAGATAGGAGCGGGGCCAGTCAGAGAGGGTATTTACTGGTTCTCTGAACTATTCAAAATTTCCGCTACTGTTTCTCCAGAACTGGTCAGAACCTGCTGAATATCACCTCTGTTTAAGACCACCCCAACCCACACTGATAGGCAACTCAACAGAATATAAACTGACTGCAAACAGCACTCCTTACTAGCACTGATGATGTTACCTAGTTTGGGTAATAAAACATCTGCAAGAAAACAAGCAAGTTCAGAGAGCACCAAGAACCCTTCAGAAAAATTATTATTGAATGGAAATATTATTGATCAGGGTTCAGGGCCTACATAATTGTGAAATTCCCTTGTTCCAGCGACCTCTGCAAGCTGCTAAGATCTAATAGGGATGAGTCTTTATGTGTTCCCTCAATTAGAGATTGCCATCAACACGGTTTTGCGGTTGCTGTCCCCTTCCTCTGGAATAGCATCTCCATTGGCAGGGCAAGTCATTATATGTAGCAGAGAGCAAACCCCACTTCCTTCTAGCACTGATGATATTATCTAGTCAGGTAATGAAATGTCTTGCAAGAAAGCATTGAAATTCAGCGCACAGAATGACCCCACATTATTTCTACCAAATAAATAAATTCTGATTTCCCCCCCCCCCCAAGAATCTCCTTTTCCTCATCACACCGTGAAACAATAAAAACCAAAATTGATTTAATTTCTGAAAGCAGAAGCATTAGGTATCAAACATCAGGAATTAAGGTATGGAACAGGAAACCCATTTAGATTATACCCTGTTTCCCCAAAAATATTGTTAGGGATAACATTGTTTACCCTAACTGGTTTTGGTAAAATAATAAATATGTTATCATGGTTTGCTAGTTAAAGTGTCTGCAACTTTAACTGTAGGACTGTAATTAAGGGAGTGGTTGTAAAAAGCACCATAAAAAAAGCAAGGCACTGCAGCTTGCTCTCTCTGACTTGATGATCCCTAATTACTGGATGAAGACTGCGTTTTTCCCTACTGGAACGGGAGAGAGATAAAGGACTGATTTATTGTAAGTGAACTGACATTGGATATTCTACATGGACTTTGCTAACTGAATATCCTTGAATGGACTGATTAAAACGATACATGACTAATGGACTGTTATTCTGACTATGCTATAAACTCTCAATGGAATAAACTATATTTTTGATAGCACAAGCGTATCTGTTATTTTTACTGTATGTTAACAAACATACAAACTTATATCACTCATTTATCTGTGTGCCTATCTGATTAACGCTGCACATTCTGTTTAGCTTGTCTCCTTAATCCTGGTTGGGGAACACAGGCTTAACACTGGTTATGGGCCTAGAGGCTGCAAAGTCAGTTTAACTAGGATAAAACAGATTTATGTAAAAAGTGAGAGTTTGTGTTGTTATACGTTACAGTAAACAGACAGCTGTGTTTTATTAATTATAGTTTTATATCCATATAAGAAAACATGGCACAAGTCAATCTACAAAGTTTGTCCCTTATATCCAAGTTGGATGGAACAAACTATGTTTCATGGTCTATGAAATGTAGTCTACTTCTACGAAGAGAAGGTCTGTGGAACATAATTGAAAACCCACCAAACGTAGAGGAATGGGATCCAGAGGTTGAGGAAGATAGACAAAAAATAGAAGAATTTATGCAGAAGAATGAACAAGCTTTTTACATAATAGGACTAACACTGTCTGACCAGCAACTTGTTCATATCCGTGGAGAGCAAATGGCTGTTGGGTGTTGGCAGAAGCTGAAGAGGATTTATGTCCGAGATAACGTTGGTGCTCACATAAATATAACACGAAAGCTTTTCAGGACACATCTCCAGAAGAATGGTGATATGCTTAGTCATTTGAATTCTCTAAAAAGCATTTTTCAAGAACTGCACGAGAAAGAGCTTATTTTCTCTGAACTACACCAAGTTTACATAATTCTATCATCACTAAACGAAAGTTATGATAACTACGTCACTTCCCTTGAAGTTTTGCCTAAGGAAAGTTTAACTTTAACTGATATAACTGGCAGACTGATTGAAGAGGCCAGAAGAAGACTTGAAAGAGATCAGTTAAGGAGGGAGCAACCTCAAAAAGAAGATAATGAATCTCCTACTGCATACACAATTAAAAAGTGTTTTAATTGTGGAGGAAGAGGACATTTGGCAAGATTTTGTAAAATGGCAAAGCGCCAGAACGCTGGCCAGAATACTAAAAGTCATCAAAAGATAAATGAAAATTTAGAGTTAGCCATGTATATTAACGGAGCTGTAAAAAATAATTTATGGGTGGTTGACAGTGGAGCATCCCACTGTATAATACATGATAACAAAAATTTTATTAAAATGTCCCAGAGTATATCGTTAGCCAATGGCTGGAAACTGAAAGCTAAAGGTCAAGGTATAGCATATTGTTCTTTCATAAAAGAGAATGTAAAAATGTTATATGTACCACAACTTAAGTTTAATTTAATTTCAGTTAGAATTTTGGTTAAACTAGGATATGTAGTTACCTTTAAAGGAGATAACTGCATAATTGAAAAAGAAGATAAGAAAATTATTGCATCTTTAAGAGGTGAATTATATGTTTTAAATTATAATGGTTTAGAGGTGGCTAACACGGTTTATGATAATAAGAAACCGCATGATGAATGTATTCATTTGTTACACCGATGGCTAGGGCATTTAAATTTTAAAATGCTTAAGAGAACTGTTCAATTATCTTAGGGAATAAGTTTGAAACCTTGTAATAAGTATTTGCAATGTTCTATTTGTAATCAAAGCAAAAGCAGGGTCATACCGGCTAATAGAGTTGATGGATTTACTACCAAAGAGCCTTTAAAAGTAGTATTTGCTGATTTAATAGGTCCGAAAAAACCAAGTGTAGGAGGAGCTCGATACATATTAAGTATAATGGACCACTATTCTAGAGATGGGTTTTGCTATTTAATGAAGAGCAAAACTGAAACGTATATAAATCTCTTTAATTGGATAAAATTTGCAGAAAGAAAAACTAAAAAGAAATTAGTAACTCTTATAACAGATAATGGTGCCGAATTTACAAATAATAAATTCCAGAATAGACTTAGAATGTTAGGTATTCAACATAAAAAGTCTGCACCATATAGGCCATAACATAATACCTTTATAGAGAGACGAGGCCAAACACATACAGTTAATGGCACGTACTATGTTGTCTGATTCAGGATTACCTGACAATTTATGGGGAGAAGCAATAATGTGTGGTAATCATATATTAAATAATGTTGTTAATTCAACAACAGGTGAATTACCATTCATACTGTGGCATGGTACAAAACCTGATTTAAGTTACATGCACACATTTGGAGCACCAGCATGGGTGCATATCCCTACACAACTCAGACACAAAGGACAGCATAGAGCTAAAATATTATTTTTTGTAGGATGTAAATCTAATCATAGATCTTATAGATTCTGGGAACCAGGTACATCTAGAGTTTACACCAGTGCTAGTGCTAAATTCCTAGAACATGTAGGATGGAATAGATTAGAGCAAGATTTAAATAATGAAGTAATTATTGAACCCTACAAAAGGCAGAAAGAACAAATTAGTTATAAGAAGAGTCCAATTAAAGAAGAAGTCCACGAAGAGCAAATAGGACCAGAACAAGAGGAAACAATTGATCAGGAAGAGTTAGATAATCAAGAACAGTTAATAAATGAAAGTCCACCTGTAAGTCCTGTAATACCTAGACGTACTACACGTATAACTAGACCACCTGATAGATATCAAGCAAGTATAGTTTGCCAAGTAACTAAAGTTCCAACTAGTGTAGATGAACTTAGGGTGTATCCTGCTAAGGATAAGGAGAATTGGCAAAAGGCAATGGAAAAAGAACTAAATTCATTAAAGGTAATGAAAGTATATGAAGATGCTAAATTACCTCCAGGAGAAAAATCCATTGGGTGCAAATGGATATTTAAAGTAAAAACTGGCAATGATGGGACTGTTACCCATAAAGCTAGGTTGGTAGCTCAAGGATTTAATCAAACTGCATCTGATTACGATAAAGTTTTTGCACCAAGTCTAAAAGCAACATCTTTGAGAGCAGCTTTAGTGTGGGCAGCTAAGAAAAACTAGTCATTAACCATTTAGATGTAGAAACTGCCTATCTGCATGCAGCATTGCAGCACACTATATATTTGAAAAAGCCAGTTGTTATAAAAGACAATAAAGTAAATAGTAATGATTGTTGGAAACTCAAAAAGAGTCTTTACGGGTTGAAACAATCTGGCTTTGAGTGGAACCAATATATTATGAAAGAGTTAAACAATATAGGTTTTAAATCTGGTTTAGCAGATCCATGTGTGTTTAAAAGAGAAAATAATGGAACGGTGTCATTATTGTTATTATTTACAGATGATATTGCTTTGATAACTAAGACTAATAATGAAGCTAATGAGATTATATCATTATTAGCCAAAAAGATAAAATTAAAGCATTTAAGTGAAATTAAAAGATATCTAGGATTGACAATTAACAAAACAAAAAATGGATTTAAGATATCTCAAGAAGATAAAATTAATTAAATTAATTAAAACATATAAAATGGAACTTTGTAAACCGGCAAAAACTCCAATGAGTCAGGAAGTTTGCCAAACTGATGATCAAAGTCCCAAATTTGATAAGTCTATATATCAATCTTTGATTGGTAGCTTATCATATATAAGCAATTGGTCAAGGCCAGATATAGCTTATAGTGTTAATCAGCTGGCACGTTTTAATTCAGATCCACATCAATGTCATTGGCAATCATTAAAAAGAATTTTAAGATATCTTAAAGGAACAATGAACCATGCATTGTATATAGAACCAAAGGGTGATTTGAGTCTTAGTGCCTATGCAGATGCAAGTTTTGCAACTGATATAAACACTAGAAAATCAACCTCTGGAATGGCTATATTATTTGGTAAGACACGAATAGGGTGGAGGTCACTCAGACAACAGCATATTAGCTTGTCCATGATGGAAGCAGAATTTTCATGTCTGTCATTACTATGCACTGACTTAATTTTGTACAAACAGTTATTATTAGACATGGGTGTAACTGTTAAAGATTCCATTATTGTGTACGAGGACAACCAGGCAGCCATACAGTTGACTACTAATATAGCTGTAAAAACTAGATCAAAGCATACTGATTTAAGATACTTAAATGTTAGAGAATCTGTAAAAAAATGGGCTAATTAAATTGGAATACTGCATGACAGAAGAAAACATTGCAGACCAATTTACAAAAGCTCAAGGAGTAATTAAGTTTAAAGAGAGTTGTAACAAATATGATTTAAAGATGTAAATAGTTATTAGTTATATTATTATTATTATTACCTAAAAGGGGAGAATGTTAGGGATAACATTGTTTACCCTAACTGGTTTAGCTAAAATAATAAATATGTTATCATGGTTTGTTAGTTAAAGTGTCTGCAACTTTAACTGTAGGACTATAATTAAGGGAGTGGTTGTAAAAAGCACCATAAAAGAAGCAAGGCACTGCAGCTTGCTCTCTCTGACTTGATGATCCCTAATTACTGGATGAAGACTGCGTTTTTCCGTACTGGAACGGGAGAGAGATAAAGGACTGATTTATTGTAAGTGAACTGACATTGGATATTCTACACGGACTTTGCTAACTGAATATCCTTGAATGGACTGACTAAAATGATACATGACTTATGGACTGTTATTTTGACTATGCTATAAACTCTAAATGGAATAAACTATATTTTTGATAGCACAAACGTATCTGTTATTTTTACTGTATGTTAACAAACATACAAACTTATATCACTCATTTATCTGTGTGCCTATCTGACTAATGCTGCACATTCTGTTTAGCTTGTCTCCTTAACCCTGGTTGGGGAACACAGGCTTAACAAATATGACCTACCCTGAAACTAAATCCTAGCTTGATTTTTACACATGCACTCAATATAAACCCTATCTCCAAAATAAGCCCTAATTAAGATCCCATCCACTCCAGAGTGCACGGGTAAATATTAAGCTAGGATTGGGATGGGGTGATGGAGCTGCCCTATTACTTTGAATTGTTGTAGCCAGGCCTGGCACACCCCGACACCTGCCTTGCCGGCCCATTTCTTCTGCAGCAGGCAAGGCTGGCAAGGCTTTCCTGAAAGCCTCTGAAGCTGATAACAAAGCTCTGGAATGATCCAGAACTCTGTTATCAGCTGAAGAAGTCTTCAGGAAAGCCTTGCCAGCCGCAGAAGATGTTCCTGAAGGCATCTGACAGTGAAAAGAAGGCCAGGCACAAGTGAGGTTAGTCAGTGGATGACATCCCCCCAAATTAAGACCTGGTGCCTTTTTTTGTGGCAAAAAAATATAAGACTTATTTTCTTATTTTCAGAAAAATACAGTATATTCTCAAGCAAATTCCCCAGCCTTGGCAACTGCCAGATGTATGGACTTCAATCCCCAGAATTCCTATGCCAGTAGGACCATCACAGAGGATTCTGGGATCTGAAATCTGCATTTTAGAAGTTGCCAAAGTTGTGTGAAATGAATGGCAGAACTTTCCATTTAATTTTGTGTTGCCAGCAAATTCTGCTCTGAATCTGAGTGCTCTGAGGTTGTCAAACTTTCCAGTATAATTTCACATGTTCCACAAAGTGGACTGAAATAGCATCGCTTCCAGTTACTTTCTCTTTTTTCGTTCCTTGCCTTGACACCCTAAGTAGCACTTGTCATTCTCTTATTGATGCTCAAGAAATAAAGTGCTCTGGCTTTATCAGCTGAATGTAGAAGTTGTTGCAAGCAATTTTTCACAGCTAAGGATTGCCAACAGTTGTTTCTCACCTAAAATTGAAGTGAAAAAAAAAAGTGGGGAAGATAGAAATTGTTTTAGATGAACAACCTTTACTGCGATAATGCCTTGTTAAATTCAGCAGGACTAACTTTTGAACACAGTTACAGCCTCACCAAGAAGTATGATTTTATTTATTAGCTTGTTTGTTTGTATGCATCTCACCTTTATTATTTTTACAAATAACTTAAGACAACAAACATATCCAACACAATTTCTTCCCTCTATTTTCTGAACAACAACAATCAACAGTGAAGTGGGTTGAGTTGAGAGGGAATGACTGGTCCAAAGTCACCCAGCTGGCTTTCATGCCTGAGGCCGGGACTAGAACTCACAGTCTCCTGGTGATTGGTCCAAAGTCACCCAGCTCATTTTAGCACCTAATGCAGGACTTGAACTCACAGTCTCCCGCTTTCTAGCCTGGTGCTTTAGCCACTAGACCAAAGTAACTCTTTGACTTCCTTTGTCTACCAAATGTTTTAATTTGGTATACATATTTGATTAATAATAAATATGTTAGCTGAGTGCTTCCTGGCTTCTAATCCTGGCTGCATTAACACAACAACCGCAACAAATTCATTTCAAAATGAATGAGGCAGAAAACAGGGAATTAATCAGGTTGAAGAGGACTAGGGAGCTAATGCTACACCCGGTTGTGTTACTGTACTGTAGACTCGATGTATTATTTCCGTGGAAACCTTATGTTTTATTTAGAACTGCTAACCGACATAAATAAAATATAAAGCAATTAAAATCCAGTGAAAAGGAATGGCTCAAACATCATTATCATTCACCAAATTCAAACAGCTCATTGAAAAGGGCGGCTTTGAGTCTCCCAAATAACAGAATAAGAAGAGTTGGAAGGGACCTTGGAGGTCTTCTAGTCCAACCCCCTGCTCAAGCAGGAAACCCTACACCCATTTCAGATGAGTGTTTGTCCAATCTCTTCTTAGAAACCTCAACTGTTGAAGCACCCACAACTTCCGGAGGGAAAGAAAGGAGTTAAATGCCATTTGCAAGAAAAATGCATGGGTGAAACTGAGCAGGAAGTCCTACTGTATCCCTGCATCTAAAAGATGCTGAACTACTTGCAGTGTAAACATTTGATTTTTGTTATTGGAATGGGGAAGAAGAATTCATATTATATGCCTCTTTATTGGCTGGTAACTCCTATTATTCCAGATCTCACCTTCTGCCAAAGGGCAGAGAGAAATTCTTGAGTGTTTTTCAGGCATGATTTTTTTCCGAGAAGGGCACGAAGGCAAAAGTTGCTGTTTAGCGACCAACTTTTTTCATGATTTTTTTCCATTGAGACAAAAAAAAAAAAAAAATCATTCTTTGAGCTTAATCTTCTCATTGTTGGAAGTTAAAACCTATCCCTCTCCTAGAAAAAATGAAACATTTTAGGATATACTAAAAAGGCAGAATATTTCCCCTAAAAGAGAAGTAGAAACTCAGAGAGGCAGAAACTCAGCCCCTCCCCACCTTTGTTAATGGGCCATTAAGGCCTGGGCCAGTCTATTCTACATAACAAAGACCTACCTCCTTCAGGCAGAGCCATTGAATTGCCCTTCATTGCACCACCCACCAAGTTTCAACCAAACTTAGCACACAGATGACCTACAAAGCTAGCTTTGGCCTCTGACAGTAGCCAATCAGGATACTCTTCCTGTGCCCCAGGGAACTCAAAGCCCAGAGAAGGAATAAAACCCAGGGACTCTCAGCATCTCTTCCCTTTTACTACCCAGGAACCCATCCCATTCATCAATAAACCATCTTTCCAAGCAGCTTCCATGTTTCCAGTGTCTTTTTCCCCCACTTGGAACTGAACCCAGAAGGATATTTCTTCCAACACCCTACCCAACCACAGGAGTTCAGCACTCATGCCCAAAAACAAGGACTGTCCCTTTTTTCTTTTCTTTTTTTAAGATAAAGTGGCAAACAAGCAATTAAACAATTCTGGGATTATCTGGAAGTCTGATGTCTTTGTAATCACCAGCCTTTAACCTGGAGCCCTTCTGTTAAAAAAAATCACTTTTCCTGGATGTTATGTATGTACCATAGTTAATAAAGTATGAGCTTGAGGTTAAGTGCAGGTTTCTGGCCCTGCACTTCCGATTGGCTGTTAGGCGGCCAGATCGGATTGGCTAGTTCTTAGGAATCCGATTGGCCCTTAACAGAGGATTATTATTGATTTAAAGTACTTGTGTTCATAGCTCGCCATTGGACAATTCTCACAAAGGTTGCCTATATAAGGCAGGGTTCACTGTTGTTGTTTTGAGAAGTCACTATGCTAATAAAGAGCTAAAAGTCACTATTCAGAGGCTGTCTCCATTTACTCCAACCCATGTCCAAGTACTTAACACTGGAGACGAAGGTGGGATTTGGAGACGTCTGAACCTAAGAAGTCAGGAAGCAAGACCGAGCACGTGGAAGACGACGCCAACAATGGAACCATGTCCAGCAGCATCGTACCACCCGCTCCGTTCGATCCAAACCAAGAGGATTGGGAATCCTACATGGATCGCTTCCAAATGTTTCTTGAGATGAATAATTTGAAGGATGCCACACCAGCAAAAAAGCGGGCACTGTTCCTGACGCACTGCGGCCCAGCTGTTTTTAAAATGGCAAAAGCACTCGCCAAACCTTGAGAAGTGAAAGCCATGAGCTGGGACGACCTCGAACCCATTCTGAGAGATCATTACGCGCCAACTGTGCCTACACTCGTGAGACGCCATGAGTTTTATCAAAGGAACCAGTGAAAAGGAGAGAGCGTGGCCAATTTCGTGGCAGACATCCGAAATTTAGGAGGCCTCTGCGGGTTCGCCGATTTAGAAGAAGCACTAAGAGACCGAGTAATTCTGGGATTAGATGCGCTAGGCGTGCAGAGCAAGCTGATGGTGAAAGGCGACATCAGCCTTGCTGACGCCATCGCCGAAGCCACGGCTGCGGGGGTGACCAAAAAGTCGGCTGCACAATTACGGCAAAGCCGCACTTCGGCAACACAACCGACCGGCGAAATCTTACCCAACTCAGAAGGGCAGCTCGTTACGACGTACCACGAGGACCTCTCTTTGTCGTCAGACAGCGATGAAGAAGGAGTCTATCGAATGCGGTCCAACCGGGATCCTCGCCCGAAGCCCTTACGCCCTTGCACTGGCTATGGAGCAAACCATGCCAGGGCCGAATGCAGATTCCGCGACGCACTCTGCCATGAGTGCGGGAAATGAGGCCACATCAGCCGGGTCTGCCGCAGCTTACCAGGACCCAGCCAGGCCTCAAAAGGGGCCAACTATCACCAATCGACAGGAAACCGTCCTGTAAGGCGAGAACCAGTAAACCACTCCTACAGAAATCGCGCTTTGCAAAAAGAAGAGGCTCTCCATACTATCACTATAGGTCACGCCTCAGTCATGGACACTAAGAAAATTCAAGTCACGGTAGCCATCGAGAACCAGCCTTGCCACATGGAGGTCGACTCGGGATCGTCCCTCTCGATGGTGTCTTGGAAGACACTCAAGCAACTTATCCCCACAATCCAACGCCAAGACCTCCAATTTCAACGCCTCATCCTCAAGGACTACCAAGGAAATCGAATCCCTGTGGTCGGGTCCTTCCAAGTCCGAGTCTCCTTCAAAAAACATACAGCGTACTTACCTCTAACGATCATCGACAGAGATAGGCCTAGTCTATTAGGCCTCCAATGGTTCGCGCCACCAGGCATCGAGGTGGCCGGCGTGAACCGAGTTGGTGGTTGTGAGTGGGAGGAAGACCTTGTTTCTGAGTTCAGCGACGTCTTCGCGGACCGTTTAGGCGAGTATAAGGGGACCCCAATCTCATTTAGTTTAGATCCAAAAGTAGCCCCAATTCGCTTGAAGCCCCATCGAGTTCCATTCACTCTAAAAGCTAAGATCAACGAACAACTCGATAAGTTAATTGCTCAAGGGGTGTTGAAGCCCATCGATCACTCTCCATGGGAAACCCCTATTGTAACACCCATTAAGCCAGACGGGTCAATCCGAATTTGTGGGGACTACCGGGCCACTTTAAACCACGCCCTACAGCAGAATGCGTATCCAGTTCCGGTGGTGCAGCACCTCCTCCATTCCTTGGAGGGCGGAAAGGTTTTCGCTAAATTAGATTTAGCTCAAGCTTATCAACAACTACCAGTGGATGAAAAGACGGCTCAGGCCCAAACAATTGTAATGCACAGAGGTGCTTTTAAATGTACTCGATTGCAATTTGGGGTTAGTGTAGCCCCGTGGATATTCCAAAGCCTCATGGAAAGGTTGTTACAGGGAATCAAGGGTGTGGTTCCGTATTTTGATGACGTATTAATTGCAGCCCCTACCAAAAAAATTTTTGCAGGATCGTTTGAAAAAGTGTTCTTAAAAAATTCCAAGAGGCAGGACTTAAGGTGAAAAAAAATAAATGTCACTTATATACTGACAGTGTTGAGTTTCTAGGGTATTGGATTGATAGCCAGGGCATCCACCCTACCGAAAGTAAATTAAAGGCGATAAAAAATGCCCCCAGGCCACGTAACAAGGCCGATCTCCAGGCATTCTTAGGCCTCATTAATTTTTATAATGTATTTTTACCGCATAAGGTGACTGTTGCTGAACCGTTTCACCGGTTATTAGATAAAAAAGCATTGTGGGTATGGGGTTACCGGGAAGAACAAGCATTCCGGAATGTTAAAAAATTGCTCACATCTGACTCTGTACTTATGCAGTATAACGAGACTTTACCACTAGTTATAACCTGCGATGCCTTGCCCTTCGGGGTGGGCGCCATTTTGAGTCATGTACTGTCTAATGGGAACGAAGCCCCTGTTGCATACTTTTCAAAAACTCTTTCACAAGCAGAGCGGAACTGTGGACAAATTGATAAAGAAGCTCTCACAATCGTTGCCGCTGTAAAGAAATTTCATGAATATGTGTATGGAAGGACATTCACCATTATAACTGACCACAAACCGTTGCTAGGGATAATAGCAGGGGACAAGCCAACCCCCTACATATTATCTCCTAGAATGACCCTATGGTCAGAATTCCTCGCTGCTTATAATTATCGCCTTCAATATCGACCGGGGAAAGCCATTCCCCACACCGACACATTAAGCCGAGCACCGCTTCCAGAGACTCTCGACGATCCGGCACCAACGGCAACCACGTTGCAGTTCGAAACACTCAACTCGCTGCCTATGACCGCCCGAGACATCGTGAGAGAAACCAAATGAGACCACACCCTAGCCCGAGTCCTAGGATGGGTAGAACGTGGATGGCCATTGGACCAAGTCCCAGATGACTTCACACCATTTAAAGCAAGACAGACTGAACTTTTTTCACAAAAAGGCTGTGTCATCTGGGGCGATAGAGTCGTTGTCCCAGAATGACTCCGGAAGATGCTACTACAAACCCTGCACGAGGGCCACCCCGGCATCGTGTGGATGAAAGCACTCGCACGAATTTACGCATGGTGGCCAGGCATGGACCGGCAAATCGAGCAGTGGGTCAAAGCGTGTACCAGTTGCCAACAAGCCAGCAACGTTCCACCAAAAGCCATGCCTACTGAATGGGAAACGCCACGTGGACCCTGGTCCAGAATCCACCTGGATTTCGCGGGGCCAACCAAAGGATATACCTTCCTGCTGACAGTCGACGCATATTCCAATTGGTTAGAAGTTCATCGTATGACGGCCACAACTTCTGAGGCAGTGATTAAGATCCTAAATAGACTCTTTGCAACCCACGGATTGCCTGACGTCTTGGTGTCCGATAACGGGCCACAGTTCACGGCATTAATGTTCGAGCAGTACCTCGCTGACCGCGGCATCCGCCATGTGCTCACCTCGCCTGTGCACCCTGCGACCAATGGCCGAGCAGAACGCATGGTCCAATTTGTTAAAAAGACTTTGCAAAAAATGGACTATGACAATATCAATGACAAAGTCAACCAAATTCTCTTTTTGCAACACATAACTCCACATAGCGTCACCGGTAGAACTCCCGCAGAACTACTGATGGGACGAAGACTCTGTTCCCACCTCGACCGTTTGCACCCTGCTTACGAACTGGAAAAGCCAATAGGATTCAGTGGCCGCTATCACACGTTCCAGGTAGGAGACCGCGTTTATGGACGGAACTTATCAGGTGACCCGTTATGGATAGAGGCAACGGTAGTGCGAGTGACCGGCCCCAAATCCTACGTAGTAAAATGCTGTGACAATAGACTGTGGAAACGGCATATTGACCAATTACGGTCACGACTCATAACGGCCAGTCAACAACTCCCCCATGACCAAACCGAGTGGGGGGAGGTACAGAAGAAGAAGATGACGTTCCAGGGAACCTGCTCGAAGAGAGCGACGAATCAAGTGAGACTCAAGAAATGGAGCAGGAAGGAGAATTGTTTGCACCGCAAGAAATTGCACCTGAGCAAGAAGCAGAGACACTGCCAAACAACAATCTACCTCAACAGGATTGCAATCAACCAGTCCAACGAAAATCCGAAAGACTTAAAAGACAACCATCCTACTTAAAGAATTATATAACTACACCATAATTAAGAAGCCAGGGGGAAGGGGTGTTATGTATGTACCATAGTTAATAAAGTATGAGCTTGAGGTTAAGTGCAGGTTTCTGGCCCTGCACTTCCGATTGGCTGTTAGGCGGCCAGATCGGATTGGCTAGTTCTTCGGAATCCGATTGGCCCTTAACAGAGGATTATTATTGGTTTAAAGTACTTGCGTTCATAGCTCAACATTGGACAATTCTCACAAAGGTTGCCTATATAAGGCAGGGTTCACTGTTGTTGTTTTGAGAAGTCACTATGCTAATAAAGAGCTAAAAGTCACTATTCAGAGGCTGTCTCCATTTTCTCTAACCCATGTCCAAGTACTTAACACTGGACTTCAAGCTTAGGGAATTAATTGTAGTTTAAAGTAACACCTCACACATCTCTAAGGGCTCATCTTGACACACATAACACGTGTTAGCCACGTTTAGATGCCGTGTTCTAAATGGCACTTACAACCATTTGTTTAGTGCAGGAGTCCTCAAACTATGGTCCAGAGGAGAATGGTACTCGAGGCCGAGGCCAAAAACGGGACATGTGGAGGCTTCAGGAGGCCAAAAGTGGCCCTGTTTTTGGGCAGCAGAGTGGTACTTGAGACTGGGGAGGCAAAAAATGGACTCGTTTTTGGCCTCCCTGGCCTTCAGAAAGAGAGAAGGGGGAAGGATGGAAGGAGAGAGAGAGATAAAGACACACAAACATACAAACAGAAGTCCCTCACACCTGCTTTCCATCCTCAGGACCATAACAAAGTTTAATTTGTGCGCATTTTTAATGGACTGCTAAATTGGCCATGCCCAGCCAGTCACATGAGCACCTAGCCACACCCATCCAGCGGTCTGCCCCCCGCAACAGTCTGAGGGCCCGTGAATTGGCCCCCTGTTTAAAAAGCTTGAGGAACCCTGGTTTAGTGACTTTCAAAGTTACAACAGCACTGGAAAAAGATGATTTACAGCACTTTCTCGACTTGCAGCCTCCTCACATTCGAGCTGCAGCCTCCTCACATTCATGTGATAGCTGTCTAATCCACTTTATTAATCCTTTCCCTCTCTTCTCTTTCTCTCTCTCTCTCTCTTTCACACACAAATACACACACACACACACACACACACACACATCCTTCTTCTGAACTTCTACTCCTTATGCTCTTCCATACATGATTGAAAGTGCTTTTGGAGAGGGGGCTGACAGAATTTTTGCTCCAGTTAGCCATTATTTGAAACATGGTCTGAGCAGTGGTGGAATTCAAAATATTTTACTACAGTTCTGTGGATGCACATGGGGCATTCTAAAATGGGCAATTTTAAGCATGAAAACTTACCTTCTAATCAGCACTGGTAAGTAAAACTGCTGAGGCGTGGCAATCCACTCTGCTGTGCCTATCAGCTGAGCAACAAACAAAGGAAATATAGGACAGGAAATGCCAGGGGCAAATGGGTAAGGCCAATTGCTGACCAGCACTACCGGATTGCTAGAACCGGTGTAAACCAGCAGCATATCACCACCGGGTCTGAGTCTTCAGATACCCAAAGAAACTGCAAAGATATTTATCTGATTTTGTGACTGAGAAAGGAAGCGAACCTACCAAACAACCTTCCTTTTACCACAGTCCATATCTTGCCTTTATATTTATTTATTTATTTATATATTTGTTTTATTTTATTTTGTCAAGCGATTATAAGATAACAGGCATAAGTATAAACATAGTTATGAATACATGAAATGGACACATATAAGAAAAATAAAAAGAAACAATAGGACAGGGATGGTAGGCACATTGGTACGCTTATGCACGCCCCCTACAGACCTCTTAGGAAAGGGGTGAGGTCAATAGTAGACAGTCTAAGGTGAAAGTTTTTGGGGTTTGGGGAAGAAACCACAGAGACAGGTAGAGTATTCCAGACATTGACCATTCTGTTGCTGAAATTGTATTTCCTGCAATCAAGTTTGGCGCGGTTAACCTTGAGTTTGTATCTATTGTGTGCTCTTGTATTGTTATGGTTGAAGTTGAAGTATTCATTGACAGGTAGGTCATTGTAATATATAATTCTATGTACTATACTTAGATCAGACCAAAGGCGGCATAGTTGTAGGTTTTCTAGGTCTAGAATTTCAAGTCTGATGGCATAAGGTATTCTGCAACAAGTAGAGGAGTGGAGAACTCTTCTTGTGAAATATTTCTGGACTTTCTCAACTGTATTAATATCAGATATGTAATGCGGGTTGCAGACTGATGAGCTGTGGGAATAAACTTTGACTTCAGTATTGGGTAATGATTAGTCTAAGACTTTATACATACATGTCTGCCTAAGGGTCACTGAGATAAGCAAGGAAATTAAAAACAAACACCAGAAACAATTAAGCAGCTCAGACAATTGTAAACAGTTTTGTGTGCTATATCTAATTATTGTAATCCACAATGTGAATGCTTACTATGTATGAATTTCTCAATAAAAGGGGGCACTAGAATTTGCTCTAGACTCCCATCCCGAGTACACCAGCCTCTGTGTCTCATTCTTTCCATGGGAGTCCACCACAAGTGGTGACCCCGACGTGATCCACTGCAGCTGGTACGTGTCCGGACCTCTGTGTTTCCTCGCCTGGAATAGGTAAAGTACGTATTTAACTATTGCTGGACAATAGGATTATTCAGGGAGCATGGGGGAAAAACTCTCTCAGCCACAGGAATGGCATGTTAGTGAGCTGCAGAAGTTAGCCAGGACAAACTACTTTATCTTTAAACCCTCTGGGGGGGAGCAAATAGTTCTTTCAAAAGATAATGTGAGAGAGCTGCTGCAAGAGATCTGGCGGCAATGTCCCTGGTATCCAGAGAAAGGCTTTTTAAAGTTAGACACATGGAGGAGAATTGGAAATATCCTTCATGAAGAGCCACGGGCAACAGCTGAAATTTTGATATTTTGGAAGATTGTTATGACTGCTTTAGAGACCCAGCAACAACCTTTTTTAAAAACTTTAGTGGAACCTCTTCCTTATAAAGGAATCGTATTGCACCCGCCTTCTCCAAAACTGGAGTGTGCTTTATCATTTCCAACAGCACCTATTCCTGTGAATGATAAAATCCAATCAAAAATGGGAAAGGTTCAAGCCATGATGCATCAGGCTTTCAATGAGGGGAAGTTAGAGTCTGATGAAATTACCCAGATGAATTTGTTTCTAGTCAATAGGCAAGTGGATCTCAAGGCAATCTGCAGACTGAATGGGCTTTGATTCCTTTGGCAGTTCTTAGGGAAATTAAAAAAGCAGTAAAAGATTATGGTATTCAAAGTCCTTTTACAAAGGGGCTTCTGACAAGTTTGGCTACCTCACACATGATTCCTAGTGACTGGAAAGATTTAATGAGAATGACATTGAGCTCTACTCAGTATGTGGTCTTTGACTCAGAATACCAAAGGGAGGCTGTCACTAGGGGAAGGAATTCGGGGGGGCTGTATACACCAGACCAATCTATGGGGCAGGCTTGTTTGAATCCACTGCAGATCAAGCTGCTAATTTGCCTGATCACGTATTTCCAGTGGTTATGGCAGCTGTCCTTGGGGCGTTGTCCCGCATTCAGGATGTGGGAACCCCAGCACGGTCTTTTTCTCAAATTAAGCAAACAGCATCTGAGTCTTATAATGATTTTGTGGAAAGGCTACAATTGGCTATTACCAGGCAAATCTCTAATGAGGAAGCTACAAAAGAACTTTTGCTGAAATTGGCAGTTGAAAATGCAAACGCTGACTGCAAGCGTATCTTGCAGCCCTTGGTGGCTAGAGGTGAGGTTACTCTGGCTGATCTGTTAAAAGCATGTGCAGTGGTGGGTTCTCAGGCTTACAACATGGAGACTTTGGCTATGGCATTGCAAAAAGGGATGAAACCTACAGGGAATTGTTTTAATTGTGGAAAGCCTGACCATTTTAAAGCCCAGTGCCGTGCCCCTGGGCGGGGTTGTAGGCATTTTGCTTCCTCCCCTTCTGCAGGTACGCCAAGACCAAAAGTTTGGTATAAAAGACTACCAGATCCAATGTGGAAAGGACCTATCCTGATGATACGCTGCTGTTAAAGATGAGGAGACAGTTGTTTGGGTTCCTGCTCGCTGTGTGCGTCCTTATCATCAGCCAAAGGGGCAAGGGGATGGATTTGGGGGAATGGAAAAGAAACACATTGATCCAGGACATGGGGAAGCTAGCAAACCTTCATAATAAAACTGATTGTTGGGTATGTATGCACATGCCAACTCACAAAACATCAGGGCTTCCAATGGTTGCAGTACCTTTGGCTGAAGGTGACTGGTATAAGGGACAATGCTATGGTTGTTCAGGGATGTGGTCTAACAGTTGGACTAAAAGTAACATAAATACATTGCATCTTGGAAGCCGAATCCAAGAGGTGGCGGGAATCTGCTGGACTCACAATGAGACAGTAGAGAATATGACTTACTTGGGAACATATCCATTTTGCAACAAAACAATTGTTATTGGCAATGGAAGTTGGGTTTCTCCGGATGACATGAAAACTAAAAATCTCACTTACTTTGTACATAATATTTCTAAATTTGATATCATATCTTTGATCAATGAAAATGGGTGTCCAATTATCCCTGCCACATGTTGTCCCATCATGATAGAAAACCAGCTGCCCAAATGTGCAAATGGGAAATACGCACCACCGCCCACTTATTTGGCTATGTTAATGGAATCTTTTGTACGATTAATCTATGCTGAACCAAATACGGTTGGTTGGTCATCTCCTGGGAGCAAATCTATGGTTGCTGTGTGGACGGATGGCCTATGATCGCATGCCAGCACGATGGAAAGGAGTCTGCACCTTTGGCAAAGTAATCCCATCTCATGTCATTTTAAAATCTTTGGGGACTGGTCATATCCGCAATGCGCGTTCCGCAACGGAAGTAAACTCTGTTTTGAATCATGACTACTGGACACAGATATCAAGGGGAGTTATTCCTCCTTTAGGAGTCATGATGAACTATAGAGATTTGCATCGTTTAAACAATTGGACAGTTACTATGTTTAAAGACACCATTAAAACGCTAAAACTGCTTGAAGAAGAACAAGGAAAAATCCTTGACTTTGTCCTGCAAACCAGACATGCGGTGGACACTATTTTGGCTGCGCAAGGGGGAGTTTGCGCTGTGATTCATACACATTGTTGCATGTATATCTCTGATTATTCTCCAAACATTACAGCTACTATACAGCATATGGAACAAACCCTGAGTGAGAATCCATTACAATTGGAGGACGAGGGACTGGATGTGTGGTCTGCACTTTGGTCCTGGTTGCCAGATGGTTCATGGATTCGTCACCTAATTGTTGGAGTGATATTGCTTTTTATACTTTCTCTTTGTGTATGCTGTTGTATCCAATGTCTCCCTGGACTTTTAGGAATGTGTCGGGTGAAGCCTACGGAAGGAGAACTGTTGTTGCAGATGGCGAAAAGCTACCGAGGCATCCGCAATCATCAAAAAACTAAAACAGGGGAGATGTGGGAATAAACTTTGACTTCAGTATTGGGTAATGATTAGTCTAAGACCTTATACATACATGTCTGCCTAAGGGTCACTGAGATAAGCAAGGAAATTAAAAACAAACACCAGAAACAATTAAGCAGCCCAGACAATTGTAAACAGTTTTGTGTGCTATATCTAATTATTGTAATCCACAATGTGAATGCTTACTATGTACGAATTTCTCAATAAAAGGGGGCACTAGAATTTGCTCTAGACTCCCATCCCGAGTACACCAGCCTCTGTGTCTCATTCTTTCCATGGGAGTCTACCACAATGAGCTGTATTCAAGTATTGTTCTAGCAAATGTTTGTCTTCTAAAGCAACTCTTTAGAACTTGTTGAGGAGAGGATCGATTTATTTTCCAAAACACCTGAAGGCAGGACAAGAAATAATGGATGGAAACTAATCAAAGATAGAAGCAACTGGGAATTAAGGAGTAACTTCCTGACAGTGAGAACAATGAACTGATGCAACAGCTTATAGCCAGACGTTGTGGGTGCTTCATCACTGGAGCTTTTTAAGAAGAGACTGGACAGTCACTTGTCTGAAATGGCATAGGGTCTCTTGCTTGAACAAGCAATTGGACTAAAAAACCTCCCAGGTTCCTTCCACTTCTATTGATTGAACTACTGTAAAAGAGCAGTCTGAGCCAAGGAGAAGCATCTAAGTGGACAGGCCATTCAAGGCCTATCAAAGAAATGAATTGTAGCCTCTAAATTCCAGAGTTCCAAACAGATCCCAGTTTAATGAGCTCATTCGTAAAGAAGGATTAGGGGCTTCCAACTCAAACTGAAAAAATAAATAAATATGGTTTTCTCAGCCACAAACACTGCATGCATAGACAAATGTAGCATATTCAGATGGAAACTACTATTTCTAGGAGAAAAAAACACAGATTAAGAGTCATACTATCTCAGTACCAAGGACCAGGGGTGGGCTACTGGGGGCTCACAGGGGCTTGGAAGAGCCCCTAGCTAAGACTCTGTGGGTCTCAGAGAGCCCCCAATAACCTCAGAAAGACAAGCAGCAAGGGAAAGCTCTGAATAGGCTTAATTGAACTTCTGGGCATTCAGCCAAGAGCATTTCACACCTTGTAAAAGTGTTGCAAGCTAGATAAACTCAGTGCTTGGGAGGGAGAGCCACTGAGAAAATCAAATAACATAGCCACTGTCTCCAAGGGGATTAATTCCCAAATAATAAAAATCACGTAACTCACCAGAAAACTCCACTAAGACTCCCAAGATCCCTCTCACAGTCACTGCTATTAAGCCTGGTTTCACCCAGTCTTTTATTTAAGTATTAAATGCACAAAATAATAAACAACTTTTGGGTAAATATCTTTTTTTTTTTTAGGTAATTAGGGCAAAGAAACGATTTCGGGTTGGCCATGACCACCCAGTCACATGACCACCCAGCCAGTCATTAGGGCAGAGAGCCCCTTGCTAAAAAATTTGAAGCCCTCCCCTGCCAAGGACCCACAGTTTAACCCTGAGCTACAAAGTGTGAAAGAAAGAGCAACAAAGATGATTCGGGGTCTGGAAGGCAAAGCATAGGATGGACAGTTCTGGGAACTGAATATGTCTAGTCTAACAAAGAGAAGGATTTGAGGTGACAGGATAGCAGTCTTCCAATATTTAAGAGGCTATCGTAAAGAAGAATTGGTCAATCTATTCTTCAAAGCACCTGAGGACAGGAAAAGAAGTAACAGATGGAAGCTTACCAAAGAGAGATCCAACCTAGAATTAAGGAGAAATTGCCTGACAGTGAGGACAATTAATTTTTAAGAAGAGACTGGATAGCTATTTGTCTGGAATGCTATAGGATCTCCTGCTTGATCAGTGGGGTTGGGCTAGAAGATCTCCAAGGTCCCTTCCAACTCTATTATTCTCCATTCGGTATTGGATATCACCCAGGATGTGTTTGGTCTCCCCAGCAGCAACTTGTAGCAGGGAAATAATCCAATCCAGATAATCAAATGTTTTGCCTTCCCTACCTCTCCCCTTTATCGAACTCAAAGTGAAAAAATAAATAAAAATCAGAGGACGAAATATAAATTGTCCCATTTCCAGATCTTTCAAACCACACCAGGCCATAAGTTCTCACTCTGCAAGAGAATATCAATAGGTGAAATATATGATACAGGAGAAAGGAAAGCCCCCCTAGAAATGTATGCTTTTAAAATCCATAAAACCTGCCAGACCGAAATTGACATTTTGTGAAACGGTCGGAAGAGCTAAAGTTGCAACTTGCAATTTGTTTCGAGGGTTTTTAAAGCATATTGTTCTCTGTAGCTTCTCAACAGGATATACCATAAATGCCGGTTAACAAAACACAAAGCACAATACTTTCTTGGCCTAGTTTCTTGGCTCCTTTGGAGTAGATTTCCAATTTATTTTCATTTTATTTAACATGAGACCACCTATAACCTCCAGCCAATTTATTATCAAGCCTCCTCTTCCTAATTTTCTCTGTGTACACGTACCATGCTGTGCCTGAGCAAATCAACCATATTATGGCTTAATGCGAGGTTGTGGCTCACACAGCATAGCTGGTAGGGTAGGATAATCAAATTTCCACTCCATAGTTCCCCGAAAAAGGGGAATTGAAGAAGACCTGTTGGTAGAAAAGTTGCTAAGAGCTATAACGTGAGGAAGCATTTGCATATAAAACAGAAATCATGCTCTAGGGGCATTGTCAAGATTTGTTGTTAGAACAGCTAGAACAGTGACAAATCTATTTACACCATGTATCTATTGTGAAAACAGTAAGGGAGAGTTTTAAATTTCTCCAGAGTCTGCTGACCCGAACCTGCCTCTTTAAAATGCTCTCACCACCATTAAACAATTATAAAAGCCATGATGGCACAGTGGTTAGAATGCAGTACTGCAGGCTACTACTGCTGACTGTCAGCTGACTGCAAGTTGGCAGTTCAAATCTCACCAGGCTCAAGGTTGGCTCAGCCTCCCATCCTTTTAAGGTAGGTAAAATGAGGACACAAATTGTTGGGGGCAATAAGCTGATTCTGTAAAACTGCTTAGAGAGGGCTGTAAAAGCACTGTAAAGTGGTATATAAGTCTAAGTGCTATTGCTGACAAGTCTCAGCATGTGTTGGCTTTTGGATGGCGCACCACCAGGTAATCTTAGAGGTGTAGTTTAGGGGTTGGGGAAAATCTCAGCCACTGACTGCTCTTGGCAAGAAAACACCACAGCTATGTCTGTGAAGACAGTGGCATTTGAAATCAACTTTCCCTTTATATTCCCCAGTATGAGAGATTAATTTGCAAAATATTGAGATCAAATGAAATCTTCTGTTGCACAGCCCCTAAAATTAGGCCAATGCAGGGTTAGATCATTTATGATTCAGTGTGCTGATGTGTCTCTATTTGAAGGAATCAGGCCATTAGGGTAGCTAAACATTGATGGATTTGGAGAAGGTATTGTTTCAAGAGTAGATAGTCCTGGACTTACAACAGCTTATTTAATGATTGTTGGAAGTTAACAATCATTGGTACTGAAAAAAGTGACTTATGACTGTTTTTCACACTTATGAACATTACTGCATCCCCATGGTCACATGATACAAATTCAGATGCTTGGCAACTGACTCCTATTTATGTCCTCAAGTTCCTTTTTCCTTGTCATTTAAACATAAACACACACTTCTTCCCTGCTTAACTGTTATTCATTTCCTTAAGGAACAACAACAGATCATGTTTATATCTCTAGTCAGGTTTTAACAGTGGTGGGATTCAAATTTTTTTTTCACTACCGGTTCTGTGGGTGTGGTTTGGTGGGCCTAGCTTGGCTTGGTGGGCATGGCAGGGGAAGGATACTGCAAAATCTCCATTCCCACCCCAGTCCAGGGGAAAGTTACTGCAAAATCCCATCCCTCCCCTTCCCATTAACCTGCTTTCCAGCTCCATTCTCCTGTGCAGGGCAACAAAAGAAGACCCAGCTGATCTCGGGAGGCAGCTGATGGGGGCAGGGCCAACCAGAGGTGGCATTTACAGTTCTCCAAAGTACTCAAACTTTCCTCTATCAGTTCTCCAGAACCTGTCAGAACTAGTTGAATACCACCTCTGAGTGTTAACCTGTGAATACAACTGATTAAAATTAAGTCATTGCTGTTAAGGAAGACCTTTCAGCATTAGCAATGCTTCCAAGAGAGTATATTAAAGTTCACAGCTTTCCCTATTTTCATTTTGTTTTCCCTTACACATGTTGGACAAAACCCCGCCTTATTAATGAAAAACCTTCTTGGTTCAGAGAAGAATGGAATCAGTTGGAGAATTAATTAACTAGAACTAAAAATGATAACATTGTTTTGGAGAAGACATATTTAGGTGCAGGCAAGCAGTTATTTAAAAAGAACTAATGAAAGATGTTCCACCAGTTTAAGAAAATAAATAAACCCAAGTCCTTTCATCTGGTATTTCTTTTTTAAAAAAGGAAAATATATCAGTATTGAATCATTTTTTTCCTCTTGCTTTCAGTCAGAAGATGGATAGAAGCATGGTGCCCTAATACCTTAAATTATTGTGGGAGTTATCGAATTATTTAGAAAATGATTCATGGAATGCTGTCAAAAAAAATCAAGGCACCATAGAATCATTGAAAAAAGTCATAACACAAGTTAAAATGGCACAGCAATAAATATGTGCAACAATGCCATCCTTATTAGCACAATAATATAATACTTTATTAGCATTTTATTCATGCCATTCGTCAGTTCAGGATCCAATTTTAGCAGCGAGGAAATTAAAATATTTACTTATTTATCTATTCTAGTAACCATATTATATGCCAAAGAGACTCTCAGGAGCTCTTGTGGACAGTGGCTCACATGAAAAATTAATACCACTTTATAATGCCTTGCTAAGGCCACATTTGGAATATCACATCCAATGTAGGGTGCCACAATTAAAAAAAAAAGATGTTGAGATTCTAGAAAGAGTATTAAAAAGTGCAGAGAAGAGCAGCAAAGATAAATAGAATAGAATAGAATGTTTTATTGGCAAGTGTGATTGAACACACAAGTAATTTGTCTTGGTGCAAATGCTCTCAGTGTACATAAAGAAAAGATACATTTGTCAAGAATTATAAGGTACAACAATAATAGTCATAGGGTACAATAGCAATCATACTAGGAAACAATCAATAAAAACCGCAAGGATACAAGCAACAAAGTTACAGTCATATAGGGGAGATAGGTGAAAGGAAAGATGGGAAGATTAATAGTAATAGTAATGCAAACTTAATAAATAGTTTGACAGTGTTAAGGGAATTATTTGTTTAACAGAGTAATGGCTTTTGGGAAAAAACTGCTTGTGTTTAGTTTTTCTGGTGTGCAGTGCTCTATAGTGTCATTTTGAGGGTAGGAGCTGAAACAGTTTATGTCTGGGATGTGAGGATTTTGGATTAAGGAATTGGAAGCTAAAACATACAGTAAAACCACTGACAATTGACTATCCAAGGGGCTGAAGGAAAGTGGACAACATATGAACACAGTCAACATTCGGAAGAACTGTTTTGATATGTACACGTGCCTCATTTGATTGTACAGCTTTTATTAGAGAATGCCATAGAGAAACACACATAGTGAAAACACCGGGAAATCATTCATACAATACTGTAACGTACAAAAATCAACCATTTATGTGTGTGTTGTTTTCTCATGGTTTGTTCATTCTTTCTGAAAAAAGAATCTATTTTAGTCTGTTTCTTCTATTTACGAAGGTAAGCGTAGAAAGCACTCTCAGTGCTGGCTATACCACTCAACATACCTGGGCATTTTTCTATGACAAATGACTTTAACTGCATTATCAAATCACTGACATCCTCTTCTTTCAGAATATCTGCAATTTCTATGTCCTCCTTATTTAATTTTTCATTTTCATTCTTCTGCTTCATCAATTGCTTCCTGCACTTTTCTGCTGGGTTGTACCTCGGCCAATACTGATAGGAAAATTGCTTCTGGGCTACGTTCATTACAAATTGTCACATCATCCAATCTATTGCAACAAAATCTTTGAAATCTACTCCCTCAAATTCCACCATGGGAAGTGGGCTGTCTAGCAAGGCTGCAACATCTTGTTCTTGGAGTTGTAACAAATCCAGCTTTCTTGAAGCACTTCTATGTTGTTTCAGGCTGAAGGTTTTTTTTTTTCCAAGCAGAACTAATCCAGAGATTCAGCAGCCAGAGGAGTAACAGATACAATAGATCAGTGTCTGTGAACCTTTTCGGCACCGAGTGCAGAAACAGGAGCATGCATGCAGAGGGGAGCACTGGAAACCGGAAAGAGGAGCTCCATGGTGCATGTGCGGGAGTGCCAGAAACTGGAAGAGCAGCTCCCTGGCATGCATTTGTGCACCGGCCACCTGGTCTTCCGTTTTCTGGAGCACATGCATACGTGAAGACCAGCTGGCTGGTGCACATGTGCGTGCCAGAACCCAGAACAACAATGGGTGATGGCTGTCATGCCCAGAGAGATGGCTCTGTGTTCCACTTCCGGCATGCATGCCATAGGTTCACCATCACAGCAAGAGATGATTTTGCTTCTGCGGTTGTACCGTAGGTTTATGTTTTAGCAATGACCCATTGCAGAAGATGGGCCTGGTACTGCATTTTGAATGTTTTGATTAGGCCTTGGTCGAGAGGTTGAATTTTTGATGTAGTGTTTGGAGACAAAAGCTTCAGTTTCAGGTTTGTAAGATGGTTCGCTTGGATAATTGTCCACTACAAGGAGAATAGACTGTTTCTTCTTCGTCTTCATTTCTCCATCAATACCTCTTTTCCCATTCCTCATATAGGGTGACAGTCATCCACACAGATTTGCTAGACTTCCATGTGATGGGAAGCTCTTTGGGCTGCAGATTCTTGAATGAGCATGGCTTTGCCGAATTACCATTCACCAAAAGTTTTAGCTTCTTTCTGCTTAAGCTAGCACACAGCAGAACTATGGAACGTTCTTTAGAAACTTTTCTACATTCACATTTATCTTTATTTTATTTATTGATTTGATTTGATTTGTCAATTGTTTACAAGATAATAAGTATAAGTGTTGATAGTTATGAATACATGAAATGGGTACATATAAGAAAAATAAAAGAAAAATAAAAGAAACAATAGGACAGGGACGGTAGGCACGTTGGTGCGCTTATGCACACCCCCTAGAGACCTCTTAGGAAAGGGGTGAGGTCAACAGTAGACAGTCTAAGGTTAAAGTTTTTGGGGTTTGGGGAAGAAACTACAGAATCGGGTAGAGTATTCCAGACATTGACCACTCTGTTGCTGAAGTTGTATTTTCTGCAGTCCAGTTTGGTACGATTAACCTTGAGTTTGTATCTATTGTTTGCTCTTGTGTTGTTATGGTTGAAGCTGAAGTATTCATTGACAGGTAGGACATTGCAATGTATGATTTCATATACTATACTTAGATCTAACCGAAGGTGGTGTAGTTCTAGGTTTTCTAGTTCTAGAATTTCAAGACTGGTGGCATAAGGTATTCTACAATGAGTAGAGGAGGGGAGAACTCTTCTTGTGAAATATTTCTGGACTTTCTCAACTGTGCTAATATCAGATACGTAATGTGGGTTCCAGATTGATGAGCTGTATTCGAGTATTAGTCTAGCAAATGTTTTGTATGCTCTAGTTAGTAGTGTGATATTACCAGAGAAAAAGCTATGTAGGATTAGGTTACCAACTCTTAATGCCTTTTTGGCTTTGGAGTTACAGTGGGCTCTAGCACTTAGATCATTAGAGACGAGTATTTCAAGCTCCTTTACAGAGCTTGGATCATCAACAAGGTCTTGACTATTCAGCTTGTATTTTATTTTCTGATATTTTTTTTTGCCAATATGTAAGACAGAGCATTTATTTGTTGAGATTTGAAGTTGCCATTTGTTTGACCATTCTGATACATAGTCAAGATCTTTTTGAAGGGTAGCAGTATTGTCTGTGGTGTTGAATAGCTTTACATCATCAGCAAAGAGAACAGAGTTTCTCTTAATATGATCACAGAGGTCATTTATGTAGAGTATGAAGAGAGTTGGTCCTAGAACACTGTCTTGGGGGACACCACTGTTGACAGATACAGAATTTGATAGGGCGTTCCCAATTTTGACCATTTGTTGTCTATTTGACAGGAATGCTTCTATCCAGTTATGCAGGTGTCCAGAGATACCATAGGACTTTATTTTTAGGAGTAGTTTGTCGTGTACCACTGAATCAAAGTCTTTACAGAAGTCTATGTAGATTGTGTCTATTGCTTTGCCCTGATCGAGTTGTGTCGTCCATATGTTTTTGCAGTGTAAGAGTTGCAGATTACAGGATAGTTTTTTTTCTGAAACCAAATTGTTTATTGGAGAGTAGGTTTTTTGTCTCTAAATGGAGGATGATGGATTGGTTAATAATTGATTCCATGACTTTACAGGTGATGCAGCATAAGGAGATTGATCTGTAATTTTCATTTTCATCTTACATTTGTCACCCCTCATTATGAGGTTCCTGTCAGGCATGACCTTGAAAAAGAGCCCACACTCATTAACATTGTCATCTTTGAAGCCACTGGGGAAATCTGGAACCTTTTCAATAAACTCTTCAACTCCATCAGATTAAAGACACAGTACTTTCTGGGAGATCTCAGGTTGCAATTTAAATTTCTTGAGCCAACCATTTGATGCTTGGAAATCTTATATTCTTGTAGACTAAACTCAACTGGTTAAGTTTTAGTAAATTAATATTTTAGTAAATTAATATCACTTGCCAAGATACATCTTGTAGAGGTGGTCAGTATAGAGAAATTGGCTTTGTATTGTGTACATATAGTGTTTATCCAGTCTACAAAAATTAGGTCAACTTAGGGAGGGAGTCAGTGTAAGGAGATGGTCAACTATGGAAGTTTACTGTCCTTGCATTATGGAATCTGTTAGATATGAAAATTTGAGATTGTGGTGCTTTACATCATTTCAATGATGGTGTCATTATGCAAAAGATGCAAATGAAGTTGTTTGTGTAATTCTAGTGTTACAGAAAAGATTTGATAGCAATTTAAAAAAAAACAATTTTTAACAGGTTTGAGCCAGTTCATTTATTGCTCACTTTGATTCATGTCTCTGTTTCTTTGATTCTAAAGGAAGATCAAGGCCTCTTGTTAATGAGCAAGGAAGAAAAAACACAAATGTCTATATCTTCTTGTGGTTGTTACTGTGGAAGAACAGATTGGGATGACAGTTGTAGAAACAATGAAAGATCTTGATCAGGTTTTAGAGAAATGATAGCAGATGCTATGCTTGAAGGGCCAGTGACTTTTAAATTTAAATAATAATAATAAGAGCATGTCTATAATGTTATGAGGTGGGGGGGTGGAGGAGGGAGATCAGCTGAGAAATGTTGTGCAAAAGGAATTTTTAAGAATTGCAGGAGGAGCAAGGGGAAAAGTATGCATTAATTCCAGGCAATACAAATAGTGCTAATAAAGGAGAATATTTGTAGCTGTGGAAAGCCTCCCCCCCCTCCATCCTAGAAGAATGAAATATTTTGGGAAATATTAAAAAGGCAAGATATTATATTTCCCTAAAGGAGAAATGAAGAAACATGCTCTTAAAAGACAGAAAGCAGATTCAGTCTCCCTGCCCCCAGCAGATACTGAGGCCAGCTTTTAGAAATGCAGATTTGGTAATCCATTCAAGACAGGATATTTTGAAACAAAGGCAGAATGGTAGGATTACCGCTCACTCAAGATCCAACTGAGGACAAAGCCCTTAAGCCACAATAGAAATTGCTCAACACCTTTCAGAACACAAGCCTCTTCATTGCATCATCTCAGAGCAGTCCAAACTTCAACCAAACCTGGGAGCTCAGACAAACACCTAGGATTTTCATGGCTTCTTTTGCCTATAGAGCCAGCTATGACCCCTACATAACCCCTCCATGACCACATAGGAATCTGACAACAGCCAATATAAAATACATGTTCTTGCACAGGAACAGGAAGCTCAAATGCAAAGCCCAGGGAATGTATAAAACCTCCCCCCACTCTAAACTCCACATGGTCAGCTGCACCAGAACCACAAACCCATGTGCTTCTGCTTCATTAATAAATGGACCTTCTTTCCAATCAGCCTCCAGCCTCCATTTTGTCTCCAGTGCCTTTCTCCTGGCTTGGAACTGGACCTGGATATTTCTTCCAACATAGCTCAGCATTGACATGAAGGGTCTTTGGTACCTAGAAAACTATTAAGGTCCTTTCAGCCATAAGATTCTATGTTTCTTGGCAATACAAGACTGTTTAATAAGCCATTCAGAACTTGGAAGGCTAGAAGAGTATGAAGTATCCTGTGTGGTTAAAATTAGAATTCTCTCTCTCTCTTTCTCTTCATCTTGATACTGCTACTCAGTGGCCATGGGAAGTACAGACTTTTTGTTATCGCAAATACATGTTATCTTGCCTTCTGCAGTTCTAGTGCAGAGCTGGAAAACTACGGCAGCAGTGGGATGCTACCCGTTCTATTGCCAGTTCAGTGATTGTGTCAGAATATATTCATGAACTGGAATAGAGCATGGTAACAAGGTCAGCCAATGAATAGGCATAGCAACTAAATCAGCCAATGAGGACAGTTTGGAAACTGAAATTACACGTGGCTCTATATTAAGCTCAGCAACTCTGAAGCTATGTTGAGCTCTGAGTCTGTCTGTTAAAAATGAAACGGCTTCTCTCCTCTGCTTGCTTGCTGAACTCAAGTGAGACTGGAAGCACTCTCTCTTCTCTGGTGCGACTGAAGTCACTTGCAACATGTTTCTGTTTGAGTTTGCTGCATGTTGGAGAAATCTACAACTGGTTTGTAAGATCTACTTATTATGTTTATAAAGATGTTAAATGAAGAATCAGCCATCTTTGTTTATTTTTCTGGTGCTGAATTAACACTGCAAAACTCTGAACAGATTGTGTGCACAGCTTTCCACATACCCAGCTGAGGCCTGCAGCACCAATCAGTGAGAGGCTAAAGAAGAGAAAAGGCCAGGGGAACGTGGGAGGGCTGATCCTACACTTTTCTCTTCTTTCTCCTCTCAGCTGGTTCAGAGGCTTTGTTTTTCTTCCTCTCAGCTGATCATCAGAGGCTTTTTCTTTACGACCAGTTTGGCCGAACCGGTACCAATTTTTGCTACTGGTTCAGTTGAACCGGGCTGAACTGGTAGCATATACCATTGAACTAGGGCCCTTTTACAACTTGTGGACTTCAACTCACAGATTTCCTAAGCTAACATGACTGGCTCAGGAATTCTGGGCATTGAAGTCCACAAGTCATAAAAGGGCCATTGTTCCCCAGCCCTGTTCTAGTGAAACACTAAATCACTCACAAACTGTCCTCTCCTGGTTGTGGTGTCTTCCTGGAGATTCCAGTTTGCTTTGTCTGGGAATTTGCACCTGAAAGATCTGATTTGAATAAATCCCCAACAAAAGGAACTACCCTAGTGAAAGAGGGAAGAATGGCATGGTAGAAGACCTTGGAAATTGTCTGTAAGTTGTAATATGCAAACAGAGATCAACCAAGACCAGATTCAGAAGGAAGCTTCTTTATAACTTTAATTATATTACACTTCTAAAAAGCTCAGGATGAGCTGAAAATACTTTTCAATATGTTCCTTTCTCACCAGGTGTTTTTTTTCTCTCTCTAAGAGTTCCAGGTTCAAATATATCGCTATTTTCAGCAACTTAATCACAGTTGGAAAATTCCTTATCCTTGGATGCCCTTAATGTTAATATTTTCAGTTTTCCTCTGCTGCCATCTTATGGCAACTCTAACCAGAAACATGGGTCAGATAATTATTCCCAAATACAAACTAATTCTGAACGTGTTGGTTTGGCAGTATCTCAGAAACATGTTTCAAATTTTGGATTTCACTCTGAAAGCCCTCCCAACTATTGACACCCCGAGATAATTTGTAATGTGATAGGAAGGGGGAAAATATTAAATAGCTGGGAGTAAATTTGTTCGCCATGATACAAAAAAGATGCTAAAGCCCAAGAAAGTGTTCAGAGAAGAACAACAAAGATGATAAAGGATCTGGAGGCTAAATCATATGATGAGCAGTTGAGCAAGCTAAGTATGCCTAGCCTATAGAAGGGGCTATCACAGAAAAAAGGGAATTGACTTATTGTACTCTCCAAAGCCACCTCATGAGAAGGAAGGACTCGCTGGAGAAGAGCCTAATGCTGGGAATGATTGAGGGCAAAAGAAGAAGGGGATGACAGAGAAGAGGCATTGGGTGGAAGCTTGTAAAAGAGAGATCCAACCTAGTAGTTAGGATAAATTTTCTGACAGTGAGAACAATTCATCAATGGAATAGTTTGCCTCCTGGAATTGTAGATACTCCATCATTAGGTATTTTTAAAAATAGACTGGACATTTGGATATTTGACTGGGATGGTAAAAGGTCTCTTGCCTTGACCAGGAGGGTGGACTAGAACATCTCCAAGGTCTCTTCCAGCCCTACGATTCGATGTTCAATGTCCAAATTTATATAGCAACCCAACTGTCAGGTGCAGGCAACTACGTCGACTTGTGAAAGATTCAACTTGGCAATTTTATTTTGCTCTATCTATCTTGTTTCCCTAAAAATAAGACCTACCCTGAAAATAAGTCATAGCCTGGTTTTTAAGTGTGCCTAATATAGTCCTACCCCCAAAATAAGCCCTAGTGAAGTGGGTGGGCATGACCAGCACAGGAAGTGGCAAGCTGCATGTGCCGACAATGTCTGGCAGCAGTTGCAGGCCAAACAACACAGGTGAGTTGATTACCTGTCCAAGCAGCAGATAGAGGCAGAGGCGGGGGGAGGCATACAATGGATGTGCTGCATGGCTGCAAGAAATCCAAGAGTTGGTGAACCAGAGCGGGCAGACAGCCACAGGAGACTCATCTGTGCATTTCTTGGCTTGCCTGCAGCCCACACAGTGCATCCAGATTGCTTGCTTTCTACCCGGACCTCTGCCCTCCATCTCCTGCTGGCACCACTGAGCAAAGATGAGCCTTCCATGGTGGCCCACCATTCTGGCCCATCAAGTTGACTTTCCTGTAGCCCACACAGCTTATCCGGATCACCTGCATCCCCTCCATGCATCTCTGCCTCCATCTGCTGCTTGAACAGGGAATCAACATACCTGTGCTGCAGCACTTGTTATCTCTTGTGTGTGTGCTGTGTGTGTGTGCTGGGGGCAGAGCATCCAGCTGGACTGATCACCCTGAAATCATATTTCCCCCAAAATAAGCCCTACTGCTTATTTTGGAGTCCCCCAAAATATGAGGCCGGGTCTTATTTTGGGGGAAACATGGTATAATTACAATAGTTTGCCTTCTTGTGAAAACAAACAGATCAAATTTCACAAAACTTAGGAGTCAAATTTGGTTGGCTGGGAAATTCTGGGAATTGAAGTCTACAGGTCTAATGTGAGATATGCTGTACAGTGCAGTAAGCCATGTGCAGATCTGTACATTGGGGAAACAAAACAACCACTTCATAAACACATAGCACAACATAGGAAAACAAACTAATCAGGACTAAATTCAGCAGTCCGTCTGCATTTAAAAAACAAAGGCCACACTTTTGAAGATAGCAATGTCCACATTTTGGACAGAGATGACTGTTGTCTTGAAAGATGGATCAGAGAGGCCATCTATGTCAAAATTGAACAGCCCTCTCCCAACAGAAGGGGAGGGATATAGTATCACTTATCTCCAGTCTACAGCACAGTCCTTTCAACAATTCTAAGGAGGTTCCACACCCATTTGCACCATTCAGGTGATCCTGATGACCCAAATAAACCTCCAGGTAGCCTTAACAACTTGCTAAAAGAGCAGCTGTCTGCAATGAGTATAAATCATTCCATTCCCCACCATCCAGTCAGAGCTGAAGAATTTTTTGGATGAGAAGTGAAATAATGTCTTTAAAGAAAAAACAGAAAGTCCAATTGCCTCTTGAAAAAGCACCTTTGGGACAACCATGACCTGGATGACTGAGAATCTCCATAGACACCTACAGATCTAAAATGTGCCTTCCCCTGATTAGACTGACCTTGTGTCATCTGGAGAGTATCAGTATATAACAGCCATGCCTTCTTTCTGCAGAGTCAGCATTCAGTGGGGGTAAACTCATCAGCTTCCTTGCCGTTTCATCAAGTTAATTGCAAATGCTATTGCTTTTCTTTTAAATAGGATTGATTAAGTTCTTTCTTGTGGTTAATTTTTGAAGGCCATCCTTGTGTTTTATTGCCAATTTCCACGTGACATTCCCCATGGACTGGATGCTAAAAGCATCCACCCTCTAAATTAAAAGATTGCCTCTCCCAAAGTTACATTTGTGTAAAAAGAGGCTCTTGTGAGATTCACAGTCAACAGTTAATGTTAAGAGTTTTTATTAAACTTTGGAAGATGTTAATGTTGGTTTCTTAGAGAAGCACAGTGGTTAGAGTGCAGTAATTGCAGGGCACTTCTGCTGATTGCCGGCTGACTGCAATTTGGCAGATCAAATCTCACCAGGCTCAAGGTTGACTCAGCCTTCCATCCTTCCGAGGTAGGTAAAATGAGGACCCAAATTGTGGGGCAATATGCTGATTCCAAAAACTGCTTAGAGGGGGCTGTAAAGCACTATAAAGCAGTATATAAGTCTAAGTGCTATTGTTATTAGTGAGCCTTGGCACATGGTCAATAGCATTCTTGCTATCATCATTCTTTGAGATGAGCTAGTATCCTGCAGATAAATGATAGGGTTAAACAAGCATCCAAGCCAGTTTGGTTGTGGTTAAGGCAACAGGGTACATACAAATCATAAGCTTTAATCCTACCTTAAGTACTAAGCTGGCTGGGGGATCTTGGGCCAGTCAATCATTCTCAGTGTTAGGAAAAAGGCAATGGCAAACAGGAGAAGGAGGAAGAGGAGGAGGAGGAAGAGGATCCAGCCCATAATTAAGCTTGACTTCTCTAGGAAGCAGAATGATTACCTGCATATTACAGTAAATATTATTTAAAAAAAAAACTTATATTTCCATGGTATCTCTGCTTTATTTGGCTTGGTGCATTGCTTATTGCGTAATGGAGTAAGCTTCCGTTACTTGTCCCAGCTTCTTTCTTTGAAAGCATATAAAAATGCAAGTGGAAAAATAGGGACCACTTTGGTGGGAAGGTAATAGTGTTCCATGCGCCTTTGGCATTTTGTCATGCCGGCCACATAACCACAGAGATGTCTTTGGGCAGTGCTGGCTCTTCGGTTTTGTAAATGACTAAACACCAAAGGTGCATGGAACACTGTTACCTTCCCACCAAAGTGGTCCCTATTTTTCTACTTGCATTTTTTACCTGCTTTCGAACTGCTAGAAATGGGAGCTCACTCCATTACGTGGTGCTAGGGATTCGAACCGTCGAACTGCCGACCTTTTTGATTGGCAGGCTCAGCATCTTAGCCACAGAGCCATCACGCCCCTGTATTTAAGCAGATATTAAAGGGCAATTCATAAAAAGCCTGTACTGCCGCATCCCTTTTGAACTGATTAATGGGTTAAAAATTAATGGCCCCACCAGTGCTAATCAATACATATGCATCTTTTAAAAATGCATTTTGGATGTCATAGTTGAATATCGTCCTGTGTTTTTTTTAATTCAGAATTTCAGTATCATCAAGCATGTTTCATTTTTCAGAGCTGTGGGAAATCTAGACACAGTGCTGTGGGCAGGGGTTTAACTTGTTTTAGATGAGAGAGCAGTCAAATTGGGAAATAACTTGGTAAGAATGCTTTCTTTTATAAGGGAGAACAAAGCCAGAATGGAAGGTAATGCATGGCCTCAAAACTTTTGAGTTCACATCAGTGGACACCACTGTATGCATCCACGGTGAGTAGGCAGTAGTGGGGAGGAATAGGGATCAGAACAGTGATCAAGAGAGGAATATTATGGGCTTTTGTTTTTATTCCTCTCCAGACAAGATCTCTGTAAAAATCCTCAAAATCTTTTTTATATAGTGGCAACCAAAATTGGATGCAATATTCCAAGCGTGGTCTCCCCGTATCCGTGAATTGCAAGAATAGCAGTTTTCTTGCAGTTCTTCAGTTGCTGAATGGATATTCTGAGCTGTGGTGGCACAGTGGTCAGAATGCAGTACTGCAGGCTACTTCTGCAGCCTGCTGTTTGGCAGTTCAATTCTCACAGGCTCAAGGTTGACTCAGCCTCCCATCCTTCCAAGATGGGTAAAATGAGGACCCAGATTGTTGGGGGCAAGATACTGACTCTATAAACCACTTAGAGAGGGCTGTAAAGGTACTGTAAAGTGGTATATAAGTCTAAGTGCTATTGCTATTCTGCTTTTCATGGTATTGTTGACACTTAAATACCACGGAAAGACAAATGGAAGAAATTGGAGCTGTGGTAAGAAGGAGATGAAATGTACATTCATATATGGTCCCTGCAGGGATTTGCACTCCTGCCTTTCAATGTTTTCAAATGCTCTCACTTACTTTTTGACAAAGATTATTACATTATCTTCTACTCTCATCTTCTATTATTACAGACTTGCAATCAATATCCTTTAGATTGGACATTGAAGTGAAACATAGACAGAAGGCACCAGGGTGTGCAGTCATGTGTTACCATATATCAATTATTTAGATTTGTGAATTGTTTCCTTTTTGGTAAATATCAGGTTGCTATTAGCACTTCATCTTCTCCATAGCAGGATTTTCTGGGGCTTCCTGTGGCAGCTGCAAAGAGGATTTCAAAGGAGTGTGTCAGACACAAAGAACTAGGACCAAGCACTAAGTTCTAGATCAGGGGTCTCCAACCTTGGCTCCTGGAGGCCTGGCGGACTTCAACTCCCAGAGTTCCACAGCCAGCTGGCTGTGGAATTCTGGGAGTTGAAGTCCGCCAGGCTTCCAGGAGCCAAGGTTGGAGACCCCTGTTCTAGATAAACTGATGTATTGCTCATGCCTGTACCCAAGAATCTAGTCAAGTAATGATCAGCAATAAATTGTCACAAGAGTTAACAGAATTCTGGTTATTTCTGTAAGTTAGATGGTAGGAGTCCAGCAGCTTGCCTGATCAGGCTTTGGGCATTGGAAGCTGAAACAGATGTGAGATCAAAGTTTGTATAAAAGAGGTAGAAACAGCATCTGGCTGAAATCTCCATTTCTTTCATCTACGCCTACCTTCAGGATGGACAAATTAATTCCATCTGCCTTTTGATTGTGTCCATGCCGAAATGAATTAATGATGCTCGGGGCAACAATGTGGAATGTACATTCAACCAACCTCTTCTGAAAAACCCAACTTAATTCCCTCATCTCCCTCAAAAAGAAAAGAGGTGGTCCCATGTTTATAGACCATCTCTTGCAATAGTTCCGACTGACATCCTGAAGATCTCAGAGACAAAATGAAATTCATTCTTCTCCCCCAAATAAAACCTTGCTGTTTTGAGCTCACTTGAATCACCATTCTGTTTGGTGTAAAGGATATGGAGCACCACAAAACCAGTTCTTTCTTTTTCTTTTCTTTTTTCTGCTTATTTCAGGTTTTCTTCAGCTAGAGTCTTTAAAGCCATATCACTGATTTGCAGAGATGCAGTTAAAAAGGATTAGAGTTGACAACTTAACAAATGAGATCAACGTTTGCAAAGATCTCAGTCTATTTTTTTCCCCAGTAAAAGAAAATTCATTTTTCTGATTGCTTTTGCTTTGTTTTTCAGTATTGAACTTTGTTTACAGATAGTCCTCTGCACTCTTAACCAGTTGGGGCCTGTGATGTCCATCATCTGGATGAATACTAGCCTACCCCTGTTGTCAAATCCTTGCCAAGAAGATGGTATTTTTAAAGTCATTTTAAGAACAGCAAGGAACAGCTGAAAGACAAGATCTTTAGGTTGCTCTACCAATCTGCTCTAAATCCATAATCCCCAGGTGGCAACATTGTAGTGACTCTCAAATTATCTCAGAGACTTTAAAAAAATGATGTTCGACTCAACCAAAGAGTAAGTGTAAAACCTCTTCTTCGAGTTGCAAAAGCTTCCGGAGGAGTGATCATTATTTACTAAGAGGGAGCTGTTATAAATAAACAAAAGACACATCAAAGCCACCGAGGTTATGCAACGAGACAACAATTAAAGCAGAACATCCAGACAGGGTGCCCACAGCTGAAATGAAAAAGGTGGCAATCTAAATACCTTTATCAGAAGGAAGAGGGCACTGCCAGTGCAGCCAGTTAATTCAGTAAAACTCTTGTGAGTCTTGAACTCAGTTGCAGAGCAGTGAGTTTCCATACACAGGTAATCCTTGACTTACAACCACATGACCATTCAAATCAGAATAGAAATAGAGCTGAAAGGGACCTTGAAGGTTTTATAGTCCAGCCTCCTGCATAAACTGGAGACCCTAGACGATTTCATACAAGTGACTGTCCAGTTTCTGCTTCATGAAGCACCCACAACATCTGAAGGCAAGCAGATATTCCACTGGTTAATTGTTCTCACTGTTAGGAAGTTTCCCCTTAATCTCAGTTGCTTCTGTTCTTGATTACTTTCTATCCATTGTTCCTTGGCCTGCCCTCTGGTGCATTGCTATTGCTATTCAATGAGTGGATGGATGGATGGATGAATTGCCCAAAGCATGTTTTCTTTTAGAATACCTGAAAATATTGATTTCTATTTACCACTTTCTATCTTTACTGATTTTGCCTAAGTTTAACTGGGTTCTCCTTGATTGGCACATGGGAGAAATGAGCATAATCTGATACTATTTTAGAAATTTCCAGAGGAACTTGTTTAGCCAAAAATTAATAACACATAAGGGGTGAAAAACTCTGTGGCTCTCCAGCTGTTGCTGAACTACAGTTCCCATCAATCTTTACCACAAGCTTAATGAGAGCAGAGCACTTGAAGGGCTCACCTCCCTATTGCTCCAAAATGGTGATTCTCAACTAATCCAAATGGGTGGACATCAAGTTCTAGAATTCCTCAGGTAATATAATCACACCTTGGAATTCTGGGAATTGTAGTCTATATGTCTGGGAATTTATCAGGTTGGGAAAAAGCACATTGGAGGGGGATCCCTCTCTTTATCTCTGTTTCTGTGAAAATTTGTAGTGACAGGCAATAAAGTCTCTCTTTTTCAACACTTCCTTTTCTTGGCAAGAATATTCCACTTGAAAGAATAAGTGGCCTTCTAGGCTATACTGGCCTACTGCCACAAGATGGCACCCATTCCAGGTTTTGTTTCACATTTTTATTCACCTTCAGGAGATGCCAAAATATGCCTACAGTTAAGAAGCACCATCAAATAACATCTCCCCTCTGAGGAAGAAATGAAGGGAGGGAGGGGAGGAGAAGAGAAGAAAGGAGAGAAGAGAGAAGAGGAAGCAAGAGGGAGGGAGGAGGAGGAAGCAAGAGACAAGAAAGGAAGGAGGAGAAGAGGGAGAAGAGAAAGGAGAAGGGGAAGGGAGGGAAAGGAGAGGAGAGAGCAGGAAGCAAAAGGGAGGGAGGGGAGGAGAAGAAAGGAAAAAAGAAAGGAAGACGAAGCAAGAGGCAAGAAAGGAAGAAGGAGAAGAAGAAGAGAGGGAGGGAAGGAAGGAAGGAAGATTCCATGTGGATGGAAACTGGAGACTAAAATTGACAATAGCTTTAAAATACCATTCACCAAAAAAAGACTTAGCTCCCTTTATCCAAAAAGTTGGAATTTCCATTTGCAGGATACTTCCTGGTCTCCCCTTGAGTTCCTCTCCTGCCACCTGATCTTTCCTTTCTTTATTCTATCTGCAACTCTGTTTTGAAGACAGATTCCCCTAATATCCACTCCATCCCCCACATGCTGTTACATTCATTTTTTAAACAACTGGCAATTTCAGTTAATATTTAAGGCAATGTTTATTGTCATGTTTCATCTGAAGTCCCTCACCCACTTGGATACATTATGAGACATGGCTGAATTTATAGCCAAATGCTGGGAATGTAGTTATAAGCCTTCCCGGTTGATAAGCGTTGTGGTTGTTGTGGCTGTTTTTTCTTTTCATCTCTTTTTCCTTTTGTTATCTACTTATCTCTGTCTACTTATCTTTATTTACATATCAGTGGTGAGGTTCATAATTTTTTACTACCAATTCTGTGGCCGTGGCTTGGTGGCCGTGGCAGGGGAAGGATACTGTAAAATCTCCATTCCCTCCCCACCCCACTAACCTGCTTTCCAGCTCCATTCTCCTGTGCAAGACAACAAAAGGAGACCCAGCCGATCAGTTGGGACTCAGGAGGTAGAGAATAGATGGAGGCGGGGCCAGTCAGAGGTGGAATTTGTGAGTTCTTCGAACTACTCAAAATTTCTTCTACCAGTTCTCCAGAACTGGTCAGAACCTGCTGAATATCACTTCTGTTACATATGTCTATCTACTTACTGCTATTTCGACTATATGTCTCTATATCCATATCATTTTTTCATCATAACAAAATGTCCAAAACAAGCAAGAACAAACATAGAAAATAAGAAACAGAAATGCAAGAGAGAAACTGAAAGAAAGAAAAAAGCATATAATTATATCTTCCATCCTTTTTTCTACCAAGAAGTTATCTTAAATGTCCCCCTGTTTTTGATTTTTTCTCTTTTAGATGTTTATGATCTGTTTCTAAATGTTGCTCTTACTTTTAAAGTATAAACTGCCCTGAATATTCAGAATCTGGACTGTTAGGTTTGGAGCATGGGTGCGAATGATGGAGATGAGCCGGTAGAAACAGTGAACTTCAAACTCTTTATTTACATATTGTGACAGCTCAGCTCGAGGGCTGCTATAGCCTTACTTATATAGGCAACTCATTAACTATTCAACCAATAGCAAACCTGGAGCGCTAGCTCCGTTAGCCAATGGGAATGGCCTATTAATGGCCAATCGGATGCTCCTGAACGGACCAATCCGATCCTGCCATTAACAGCCAATCAGAAGTGCAGGGCCAGAACCCTGCACTTGACTTCAAGCTCAAGATAACTTTATTGGTATTATTCATTCACAACATGGACCACTTCTAAATTAGTGAACGTGAGAGAAAGAAAGATGGCCATGCTGGCTCAGGGATTCTGGGAGTTGAAGTCCACAGGTCCTTAAGTTGCCATAGCTGCCCACTCCTGGATTAGAACATCGTAAATCCACCCTCTGGGTCTTCTTGGAGGTAAGATAGTGTAGGAAGTCCCCCCAACAAAGAATGAAATATTTTGGGACATACTAAAAAGGCAGGATAAAATATTTCCCCTAAAGGAGAAATTTTAAAAAAAAATTAAGGGAGGAAGAAACCAGCCGCAGTTTCTCTGCCCCAAGCAGAAACTGAGGAGGCCAGCTTTTAGAAATGCAGATTTGGTAATCTATTCAGAAAGACTGGGTCAGGCAAAAATTCCAGATAAGCAAAAGATTGAAAAATTAGCTCAGACGAACACCTAGCATTTGCTTTTCCTCTTTTGCCTGTACAGCCAGTTATGACTCCTACACGACCCCCCCCTAGGAATCCAGAAGGTGTTGGAAGAAATATCCATCTGGGTTCAGTTCCAAGTGGGAAGAAAAACACTGGAAACATGGAGGCTGCTTGGAAGGATGGTTTAATGGAGAAGCGGAATCACCAAGCATGTGTGATTCTGGGTAGATGACCACATGGAGTGTAGAATGAGATATATTTATACCCTCTCTTGGGCCTGGCAAGAAATAGTTATTGGTTGTCAGACTCCCAGGGGGAGATGCGGGGGTCAGGCTAACTTTGTGGTGGCCCCTCAAATATTGGAAGACCACCCCTAGTCCTTCTTTTCATTAAACTAGACATACCCAATTGTAGCAACTGTCCTCCAGCCCCCAAATCATTTTATCATGTACCCCTTAATCGTGTAATACAGAGAGCTGGTCCTTCCAATTACCTGATCCCAAGTTACGTAGGACTTCGAAGATCCAACTTTCCTGCCTTTTCTTCTTATTTGTTGTTGTTTTCTTTCCCAGTTTGTTAAATTCCACCCCGGGTTTTATTCCAAAAAAGAACATTTTACATTGCTGTTTCTTCTTCACAAAGCATTGAATCATTACCACGCTTGCAGTCATTTTTCTGCCTGTGACATGAAAAGGTATGAAAAGAAATTTATATTTCATTGTACTGCATGGTTTTAAAGCCCTTTTTTCTCCTGATTGATGGCTTTAATATTCATGACTCCTGCTTTTGTCTCAAAGACTATGTGGGGTTTCTTGTCAGTTCTCTTTTATGCCACTTAGTTAAATGACAAGAATTATTAAGAACTGAGTGGGGGGGCTTTCATTTAGCTTCAACTGGGAAAAAAAACCACCCAAATTAATGAGGAAACAGATTTGAGGAGCAGTTCGAGATCTCGTATTTATGCTACCGGTAGGATTGGTGGACCTAGTTCTCTCGAGAAAGTGTGGGGAACCTCAATCTCCGCTGGAGTGGGGCTTTGCCCAAAAGGTCTAAAACCAACATCAAGGCCTGAATGGAGACCAGCTCAGTAGGGTGGGGACTTGAGATGGGAGACCATGGAGATCCCAGGGAGATAGCTTGGATGGGGAGTTCTGGTGAACAGTTGGCCCCACCCATCCGCCCCTGCCCTTTCCTGTCCTATATTTGCGTTTTTTAGCTCAGCTGATTCGCGTGGCAGAGTGGATTGCTGTGCTTCAGCTGTTTTACTCACCAGCGCTGAATAGAAGGTAAGTTTTTAAGCTAAACATGGGTGGTTTTTGAATGCTGCATGCACACACAAACTGCATGTTACGTGCATGCATGCTGTCAGGACAATCCACCCCCATTCAAATCACGAGTCTCTAGGCGCATCCCTCAGACTTTTTAAAAAATCATTTACTAGGAGCGAACATGTCGGCTTTACCTGGGTGCAGCCGACACTGAGATGCATCATTCATTTCACCTTTGACCCTGGTCTTCTCCCACCCCCTGGATGTATATTCTCCAATGAGATGCATCCATAGCCAAGAGTCATCAATCATGCTGTCCGGTAATAATCTTGGGCGCCAGAAGCTTCAGCCACCTAGCAATTATCTAAGGTATACATTACTCCCCCCACGCCCTTTCTGCTGACAACTCTAAAAGCCAAGAGAAATATTTTTGAGTTGACACACACGCTCACTGAACCAGTTGTTAAACTGGTTGCAGCCCATCACTGAACTGAGCCCCAAATTTCTGTTGCTAAACGAGACATTTATCAGTGAATTTTTGCCCCATTTTATGACCTTTCTTGCCATAGTTGTTAATTGCATCACCTCAGTTGTTAAATGAGTAACATGGTGGTTAGATGAACCTGGCTTCCCCATTGACTTTGCTTGCCGGTAGGTCACAAAAGGAGATTCGCATGACCCCAGGATCCTGCAACCTTGGTAAATATGAATCATCTGCCAAGCATCCAGGTAAGGTTACCTGTACCATGCAGTAATGCATGGTATCCCCATGGTCATGTGATTTACATTCAAATGCTTGACCACTGTCTCACATTTATAACGGTGGCAGTGTCACCGGGGTCATGTGATCCCCTTTTGCAATCTTCTGACAAGCAAAGTCAAGGGGAAGACCAAATTCACTTAACCACCATGTTACAACTTGCAGTGATTCGCTTAACAAAGGGACAAGAAAATGGGGCAAAACTCACTTGACAAAAGTCTCACTTAGCTACAGAAATTTTGGGCTCAATTATGGACCAAAGTTGAGGACTACCTGTAATCGGGCTGACAGAAGTTGCATCCTGGCTCATTTGCCAGCACATGGGATGCCCGGTCTTCCTGTCCTGGAAGAGAGACAACAGTATAAAGAAGATGTTGAGACTCTAGAAAGAGTGCAGAGAAGAGCAACCAGGATGATTAGGGGACGGGAGGCTAAAACATGCGATGAACAGTTACAGGAATTGGGCCTGGCTAGTCTAGTGAAGAGAAGGACCAGAGGAGACATGCTAGCAGGGTTCCAATATTTGAGGCGCTGCACCAGAGAGGAAGGAATCAAGCTATTCTCCAAAATGCTTGAAAACCAGACAAGGAATAATGGATGGAACTGAACAAGGAGAGAAATAAGGAAATAAGAATAAATTTTCTGATGGTGAGAGCAATCAACCCATGGAACAGAAATTGCCTTCGGAAGTTGTGGGAGTTTCATCATTGGAAGCTTTCAAGAAGAGACTGGACCACCATCTGTCAGAAATGGTGTAAGGTCTCTTGCTTGGATGGGGAGTTGGATTAGATGATCTACAATGTCCTTTCCAACTCTGATAATCTGTTTAAACTTGTTTAAGACCAAAGAAAATTGAAGCAATCAGACTTGTTTTTTTATTTTCTCCTGGAATAAGGACTTGGGTTCAACACATGTTTCCCTGCAGAGAGGATGGTGGAAGAGTGGGCCTCCTGCTTAAATGTTCATCTGTAAGTTCTGCTCTTCTTTCTTCTATTTTCAGCTTTATAGAATGTGGGGGAAGGACTGAAATACATTCTTTTAGGAGATACTGAAAGCTACATTGTCCTCACTCTGCTTATAATGGCCTGGATCTACCAGCAAAGCAGAAATTATCTCAGGGCAAAACCATCCCTCCTAAGAAATGTGAGTGGAATTATAAAGGTACGATCTGTTGTTGTTTTTCTGCAGCTGTGCCTTTGTATCAATAAGATCGGATGGGAGAAGTTATTTTTTGGGGGGGGGAGGGGGGTCTCACAATGCATCTATTCATCCACCCATCTCTCAGCAGAGGGCCATTTATCCAACGTTTGTGGGTGCACTATTGCACCGTTTTAAAATCAGGGGCTTGTCATATCGTCCTAGTTCTGTTTGTTTATTTATTCCATTGATATGCTGGCTGACTCCTAACAACTCTGCACGGCTGGCAACATTCAAAGCAAGAAATGAGAATAAAGTCAATAAAAAGGCAGAAGATGACAAGTGTGACAGAGCCAAAAGAATGGAGCAAAGATTCTCCTTCTCCCTTGCCAGAGGTATGTCCTCATCGCTCTTCCGAACTATAGCAGACTCAATATTAAGAAAACAGTGAAAGAATATCTTGGTCAAACAAGATAGCTGACCTGTCAGTTTGACTAAATCTCCTCCTGTAGCTCAGATGTTTCCTCTTCATTAGTGAATTCTGCTCCATCTTTATCCAACTGGGATTCTTTATCACATAATGGTGAAGTCCACCACTAACAATCCAGAAACCTCCCTAAGCTTGCTTTTTCAACATTCCATAATAATCTGAGTGTGTGTGTGTGTGTGTATGTGCATATATGCATATATATGTGTGTGTGTATGTATGTATATATATATGTGTGTGTGTGTGTATTGTTTGTGCATATGTGTGTATATATGTATGTGTGTATCTATCTATCTATCTATATACATACATACATACATACATACATACATACATACATACATACACACATACACACATACATACATACATACACTTATATATATATACACACAGAGAGAGATTACTATGGAATATTGAAAAATCAAGCAGTGCGGTGTGTGTGTATATGTGTGTGTGTATATACATAGATATATATATATATAGAGAGAGAGAGAGAGAGAAGGAGAGGGAGGGAGGGAGGGAGGGAGGGAGAGAGAGAGAGAGATTATTTCCACTTTTTATTATTTTTTTAAATAACTCAAAATATGCTCACAATGCTCCTTCCTCCTATTTTCCCTATAAGAACAACCCTATGAAGTCGGTTGGGCTGAGAGAGAGTGACTAACCTAAAGTCACCACACAGCTGGTTTTCATGCCTAAGGCACGACTAGAACTCACTGTCTCTTGGGGATTGGCCCCACGTGATCCAGCTGGCTTTTTTATGGCTAAAATAGGACTAGGTCTCCCCTGGTGAGTGGTCCAAAGTTACCCAGATGGATTTCATGCCTAAAGTAAGATTAGAACTCATAATCTCCTGCTTTTCAGCCTGGTGCCTTAACCATCTCACCAACCTGTCTCTCAATATATATATATATTGGAAGTATCTAGGCAACGTTTCGATGAAGTCTCATTCATCATCTTCAGGCTTGGTCTTCAGCTCTGTGCTTCTCAGAGTGATGTGAGCTTGCAGCTGCTTCTTCCTTTTAACTGCTAGTGGGGGTGTGACTTGATTGGGTGGGGGCTTAGCTGTGTTCTGATTGGGTGGGGGGGTGTTCTGATTGGGTGGGGGTTTGGCTGTGTTCTGATTGGTTGGAGGGTTGGCTGTGTTCTGATTGACTGGAGGCGTGTTCTGTTCAGGTGGGGGCTTGGTTGTGCTCCGGTTAGTCTTAGTTGCTGGGGGATTTGAGCTGGTGAGTTGTGATCTTGCTGTTTGGCTTCGAGTTCGTGGTCGTGCTGCATCTTCATGGTGGGGGTCAGTTCGCTTCATGTATGGCTCAGTCCATATATGTAGAATTGCAATGTTTCTCCTCCAACTCATATAGACAAGGAATGTGGAAATAAAAAGTTTTGTTTTGTGTTCATTCAGCATATGAGAAATTATCTTGAGATACGCTTTCTGGTAAAACATGTATATTTTATCTAGACACTTTGGCAGTGTTTGAGCAGTCCATACTAAAGTAAAACATAAAACATTCAGAATCCAACTCACGTTCCCACTTTCTAAAAGTGGAAATTTTATTTTGTCTTAAACAAAATAAAATTGAATGTTTTCTGGCTTCATCCAAGATGTTTCACCCATTAAACAATGTGATTTCAGACAACATACTCAATCCTCAAGCATCTAAACCAGATTAAACCTAGTGATTAACTGATCTAGTTTAGGTGTGTGACCAAAACATCTCCAAATACTTTCAATTGTGACCTTTCAATTCCCAGAATTCCTGAGCTAACATGACTGGAGGAGAAATTTTGGGAATTGAAGTCCACAAGTTTTAAAGCTGCCAAGTTTGAAGACCCCTGGTTTAGAAGATTAAGTTACAGGCGATAATAAGGCATATTTATTAATTTTATTTTACTTATCTAAATTACACAGCTGTCCATCTTAGAAGCGACTCTGGTGGTGTCCAAGAAATCATACCTTATCAAGCTTCCAGTTAAAGGATTTAGGGAAAAAATGATAAAGCATTTGAAAAGTGCTTGAAGTATTTCAGATTTCATCTCCTTGTTCTCTAGCTTTTGCCTGTCTTAAAAACTCCATTGATATTTCTAAGCAAGTAATATAATTCATATCTATACTGGAGTCAGGAGAAAAATGATTAGATGGGAAGGACATTTATTGCAATATTTCAAAGTTAGAAATGTTGCAGGTGAAAAATATCAGCTAATAAGCTAGTAAGGGAGTTGCTAAACTCTGTGGGTGGCTCATGAAATTATCTGGCTTAATCAAAAGACAGTAGCTTCTTCTCAATTAAGATCTCAGAATAAAGTTGAATTTATTCTAGATTTTAAGATTGTGCTAACGTGTGCCTTTATAGAAACCTGATTGGTAATACTGGATCATCTATTGATCTATGGACATCTCACAGAGGCCTCCTAAGATCTCAATCTTTTATTTTATATTTATTCTGACACAACATGATTGATGTTAAAACTGTAGTATTTTCCCTTTTTTGGGTGGAAGTGGGTTTGTATTTTTAAACATGTCTGGAAAACTACCAGAGATGCGATTCCTTCCTGCCTAAGCTGAGATAAGCTGATGTTGACTTTGATTAAAAAGTTCAGAAGTCCTATGATGGTTTGGCTAAATTGTAGGATGAATGGTTGTTTAAGCTATTGAAGAGAAGGATTATTAGGGGATACGTGATCAGTGGTGGTATTCTACCAGTTTGGCCCGGTTCAAGTGAACTGGTAGTAAAAAAGTTACCGTTTGGCCAAACCAATAGTAAAAAAAACACTACCAGTTCAGCTGAACCGGTATTCCTTTTTTTTCCTCCCCATGATCAGCTGTTCTGATGATCAGCTGTTCCAGGATCCCCTTGCTGTCTTACTGCCTCACCCAGGAGGCTTCCCTGAGGCCCAGGAGGCAAAAAAACGGAGCATGGGGGATGCTGCAAAAAAAAAGAAAGGAAGGAAAGAAGCCACACCCACCCAGTCACATGGCCACGCCCACCTAGCCATGCCCACAGAAACTGTAGTTAAAATATTTGGATCCTACCTCTGGACATGATGCCTGTCCTTCAGTACTTGAGGGGCTGTCACAGAGAGGATTGAATTATCCTCTAAAGCATCAGAGGGTAGGACAACAAATAATGAGTGGAAGCTTGTTAAAGAAAGATCCAACCTAGAAATAAGGAGACATTCCCTGAGAGTGAAAACAATTGATCAGCTTGTCTCCAGAAGATGTGGGTGTTACATCAAGTGAAGGTTTTCAATCACAGATTAGGCAACCATTTGATGGGGTGGTATAAGGCTCATGACTTGAGCAAGGGGTTGGACTAGAAGTCCTCCAAGGACCATTTTAATCCTATTATTCTATATTCTATGCAACCATTGACGAGGAATGCAGTGTTCCAATATTTGACGGGCTGTCACAGAGAGGAGGAAGGGGTCAAGCTATTTTCCAAAGCACCTGAAGACCAAACAAGGAATAATGGAGAGAAACTGATCAAGGAAAGATTCAGCCTAGAAATGAGGAGAAACTGTCTGACAGTGAGAATAATCAACCAAAGGAAAAGAAATTGCCTTCAGAAGTTGTGGGAGCTTCATCACTGGAAGCTTTCAAGAAGAGATTGGACTGCCATCTGTCAGAAATGGTGTAGGGTCTCCTGCTTGGGCAGGTGGGTGGACTAGATGACCTACAAGTTCCCTTCCAATTCTGTTAATCTGTACCTATCTATACATTTGCCCATTTTTTAGAAAGAATACACTTTGTTGAAACAGAACAAAGTTTTTTTAAAGAATAGAATAGAATAGAATAGAATAGAATAGAATAGAATAGAATAGAATAGAATAGAATAGAATACTTTATTGGCCTAATGTTATTGGACACACAAGGAATTTGTCTTGGTGCAAATACTCTCAGTGTACATAAAAGAAAAGATACATTCATCAAGAGTCGAGAATCATAAGGTACGACACTTAATTCTTAGCAGATGGTCTCGTGAGTATGAAATCTGTAGTGAATTGCAGATAAGAATAAAGAATAAAGAAACCATTAGAGAGCATTTTACCGAGGCAGCCATTTTGGGCGCCATCTTGGATCTTGAAAGAAACTGATAATAAAGGGAAATGCAATGGGAAATACAGTGATCAGAAAAAGAGAGAAATATATTTCATTAAAAGCATCACCTTGAGGTCAAAGGTTAAGACTCATTGATATTCAGGATTTGCACGGGGAAAGGAAATTCTCCTCGTCCTGTAGGCTGATATGACATGGAGTCCTAGGAGGAAGAATTCGTGATTGATTATGAACTTTTGCTTTAATGACCAGCCTGAGTTAATGCCCAACAGTCAAGAGGGCACAGAAGCTTGGTGGATAATTTCTCAGAATTCATTCAAAGGAAGGAGAAATTACCCAACCATTTCCCAAAAACGAATTTCTCCCCCTTTAGCTGTGGCAGCAGCATTACTATGGAAAAAGGGCTCCCGGTGAAGTTTCCATATATGAGGTTTCCTCTTGGAGTTTTTTGGAAACATGGGAATCCAAGTGTGAAGATATTTAAAGCTAGCCTTGGGTAAGCTATGAGTAACCTTTTAAGAAAGAACTTAGAGAAGATATTATACAGCCCAGAGATACAAGAAGCATGGGGGGGGGGAGCCTCAAAGTAACCCTACCTTGATTTTCTTTGATATAAGATGGTAGAGAAGAAAACTCTGGAAGATTTTGAAGACTGATGTCAATATTAATGCTGCATTTGGCTAGGCCAAGAAATAGATGCTGCATGGATTCCAGAAATGCCTATTAACCGAATAAGAGAGTTGGAAGGGACACTGAAGTTCTTCTCGTCCAACTCCTTGCTTAAGGAGGAAACCACAAACTACTTCAGACAAGTGGTTGTCCAATCTCTTAAAACCTCCATTGGTGGGGCACCCACAATTTCTGAAGGCAAGTGTTCTGACCCAGCCTTAGCAGAAGCAAGAAACAGACTCCTTGTCATGAAAAAAGCCTCTTTATTCACCTCTTGTGAATTAATGACATTTACACACTGAAGAATCCAGGTGATAGTCCTTCAAAGAGTTAACAGCAGCAACAGACCTTATCAGTTCCTTGTGATAACCGTGAACTCCCAGCCAAAAAGGCTGCAAATTACATTCTGAAAAACGGTCTCTGTGGCAGGAAACACAATGAGCAATATCTTCAGATAGATGAACTGTTGCCTCCTTCAACAGCCTTTCCCTTTCCTTCTATTTATTCCCCAGCCAGGGAGGGGCCATTCAGCATCCATGTGTGCTTTGCTTCCTGAGTCGACTCCTTATCCTCCATTGTTCCTCTCTCCTAACAATTCTGTGCATATGCACATCTGGAACAGGCCCCAGCTGTTCTTCCTCCTCACTCATAGCAGCCTCCAAAGGCAGCTGCCTTTCTGGTGGCTGGGAAATGTTGGACAGTCCTGGCTCTATCTCTGCATCTGATGCAGAGCATCCATCAGAGCCTTCCCCAGACCTGGAGTCCTCCCCAACCTCCTCATTGTCCAATTCTGGTGGGCCACCCAGCAAGCTGTTGCACTGTTCTAACTGTCAGAAAATGTCTCCTTAGTTCTAGGTTGCTTCTCTCTTTGATTAGTTTCCACCCATTGCTTCTTGTCCTGCCTTTAAGTTCTTTGGAGAATAGCTTGATGCCCACTTCTTTGTGGCAGCTCCTTAGATGTTGGAACACTACCACCATGTCACCTCTAGTCCTTTTTTTCATTGAACTAAACCAGGGGTGTCAAACTCACAGCCCAAGGCCTGGATGCATCACATGCTGGCTACACTCACTCTGGTTTAATGAAGGGGGAAAAGTAACTATACGTCATGTGATGACAATGTGACCCCAGAATTTGAAACCCCTGAACTAGACTAATGGTACTTTATAGTGTAAGTTATACAGTGGTGGGATTCTACCAGTTTCCCTACTGGTTCAGTGATCGCTCACTTTGTGCATGTGCATGCAGCTTTCCAAACACCAGCTGAGGTTCTGCTGCGCCAATCAGCTGAGAGGATAAAGAAGAGAAAAGCGCAAGGGTCGGTGGGAGGGCCTATCCTGCGCTTTGCTCTTCTTTCTCCTGATCATCAGAGCTTTTTTTTTTAAAAAAAAAACTTGTTCAGCCAAATCAATAGCATTTTTTGCTACCGGTTCAGGGGAACCGGGCCGAACCGGTAGCCTTTCACCACTGAAGTTATATCAGAATCTTAAATGCCTGTCACAGGTCTTAATTAGAGAGAAAGACTCCAAATCACAGTAGCATAAATCCAGTCCAAATCTTGGTGAATAGATATTTTTTTAATTGGCAGTAAAGCCAATAAGACATATCACCAAGAATTTCATAATTGGGATATCTCAGCTGAGATACTTTGGCTGTAGATTAGACATGGAAGTTGTCTAATCCTAACCAAGGTTATCTGAAAATTCGACCGATCAAGAGAGTAGCGGATACTGGATTCAAATATTAATCCATCCTCTGTTTTGTAGATTGATTCTAGTTACTCCTGTAAATAGGTCTAGCAGGTGACAGAGTTGGTCAAAACCTAAGCAACCTCAGCCATAGTTAATACTTGAATGAGAAACCATCAAAAAGTCCCCCTCCCTCAAAAAAAAAATCACTGAAAACTTTTTTGCAGAACATTCTTATAATACTGTTGAGAAAACTTCAAGAATGTCATCATTGGGAGTTGGGCTTGACCTACATTGTACCTCTTCACAATATGTACAGGAAAATGTTGTGTACAAGAAAGTCAATTAAGACACCAAGAGCCAGCCAAGTAAATATAAGCTCAAAATTCAACAGCTCCATGCATTAAAAATGTAGAACTTTCTGCTAGCATTTCAACAATGCCGGTTATAATATCTTCCTCATTGGCTCCAGATCAAATAACTATGTTGATTTGGGAGGGAGAAGAAAAATTAAAAATAGTCATATAAGCGTGAGTAAAAACCATCAATTGATTGTATTATTCATGAACTTCTTTTTCTCTATCGATTATGTGTAACTGGAAAACCCTGGTCAGTTTCTCCTGTATAATAAAGTTTGCTAGAAAATAAAACAATATTTATTTTTATTGTCCGGAAATAATAAATGCTTATATGGAAATTGGGGCATAAACTTATCAAATGAATTGAATCCAGTTCTGTTTTTCTAAAGATTACTGTGCTACAATGAAAAATTGTGTGTGATTCTCCAAGTTAGGGAAGAGGATAACCTCACTTTTCTTTTTTAGACTTTTATACCATGGGCGAAATAACACTGAATGTTCTAAAGACTTCCTTAAAAAATATGGGTAGGGGAGAGGTATCCATAGGGTATAGACAAAAAAAAAAAAAAAAAGATCAGGATGGCAATCATGATAGTGTGATCAGCTCCATGTGTTTCTTTTCTGATGGGAACAGGTCTAGATACTTTAATTCTCCTGTGTTCTTATCAAAGGAAGATGTCTTCTCAACTTCTCCAGAAAAGGAAGGTTGGAATCTGGACAATAGTCATCAATACCAGTTGGATTGAAAGATGGCCTCTTGAGGAGTGAGTCTGCCACCATCTCTTTTAAGGCAAAAGATACCAACCCCCTCCATCTTCCCAGGAGGCTGTTACTATAGCATTGACCCAATTCCCAGTCATCTCCTTGGGTGTTTTTACAACAAGAGAACCCCATATTCTGTAAACAGTTGGCCAAGTGGACACATGGAGAACCCTGTCCAGTTCCTCAGGAATCACTGGCTCAAACTCATCCCAACATCCCAAATCACACCTCCAGAGTACATCCCAGCCCCCTTGTCCTGCCCTGCCTAATTAAAGTCCACGTTGGAGCAGATCTGAGCTATTTAATTTGCTAGATAGCCTGAATGATTCTCACAGCAGCCCAACTGATGTTCTAAGACTTAAAGAGATCCTTTCTATCCCATAGGGGCTGGTCTGCCTGAACAGGGCCACTACAAGAAAACATTCAATCTCAAAGAGCACCAAAGCCCCCCTAATCAAAACTTTTCAAATAATTTGTAAATTCATCCATCTTCCTTGTCGCGACATCGTAATTGGCATCTAGAATGCTTACCTTGAAGCCACATTTTGCTAATACAATCCTCCATATCTCAGACCTAGGCAGGCTTGGGATTCTACCGGTATGGAATGGTTTGGGCAAACCGGTAGTTCCAATCAGCATTTGGCCCCACCCACTTGCCCCTGATCTTTCCTGTGCTTTATTTCCTGTTTTTTTAGCACAGCTGATTCGCGCGGCAGAGCAGTTTTCCATGCCTCACCTGTTTTAGTCCCTGGGCTGCAGTAGAAGGTAAGTAATTGAGTTGAAAATGGGCTTTTTAAAATGTAGAGCATGCATGCAAATCGCGGGAAGCACAGGCTCGCCGAACTGTTTGTTACCCCAGTTGAATCACACCACTGGACCTAGGTATGTATTTCTCCCTCACTCCCTCCCTTCCCTCAAAAGCTACATTCATCATGAGAAAGTAACTGGCTTGATTATTAACACCCGCTTCCTCTAAAGATAGTACTAGGCCATGTCCCTGACTCATTCTTCTAACCTTTCCTGCTCCTACAAAAAAAAAAAAAAAAAATCACCCAGCTTCTTTAACGGGTCAAAGGAAAGAGAAGGTGAGAAACAGAGACAGAGATAACCGCACCAAACTTGATTGCAGGAAATACGACTTCAGCAACAGAGTGGTCAATGTCTGGAATACTCTACCTGACTCTGTGGTTTCTTCCCCAAACCCCAAAAACTTTCACCTTAGACTGTCTACTATTGACCTCACCCCTTTCCTAAGAGGTCTGTAGGGGGCATGCATAAGCACACCAATGTGCCTACTGTCCCTGTCCTATTGTTTCTTTTATTTTTCTGATATGTACCCATTTCATGTATTCATAACTATGTATATACATATACCTATTATCTTGTAAGCGATTGACAAATCAAAATAAATAAATAAAATAAATAGTGAGGAAACATCTGGTTTGTCATTGCCAAATAAGAACAGCTGGCAATCCATAGAATAGTAGCATCACACACTCAGGTGATAAGCTCAGCTGATGAGGCTCCTCCTGGGATTAATAACCTTGATAGATGCTCTCTGTTGCTCCTGCTGGGGCAGGTGATGTGATCTGTCAACAGAACTCTCAAAGCTCAGTCATGGTACCCAAAGAAAGCCTGGAACAAATTGGATCCAGTTTAATTTCAGTGTAATTCAAACCATACAAAACTAATCTAATACAGCTAATACAGTTAGTTCTTGACTTATGACCAGTGGTGGGATTCAAATGATTTTCTGCCCTAATGACCAGCTGGTTAACAGCTGGGTGGGCATGTGACAAGGTGAGCGTGGCCAACTCAATGTCACTCACATCGAGGGGTGCCTCGCCTCGCCTGGCCTCTCCTCAACTTACAACCACAATTGAGCCCAAAATTTATGTTGCTAAGTGAGAAATTTATGAAGTGAATTTTGCCACATTTCACAACTTTTCTTGCCATGTTTATTAAGTGAATCACTGCAGTTGTTGTCAGCAACATGGTTGTTAAGTGAATCTGGCTTCTCCATTGACTTTCCTTATCAGGAGGTTGCAAAAGAGGAATCACACTGCAACCGTCGTAAATCCATGTCAGTTGCCAAGCATCTGGATTTTGATCACATCTGATCATGCGACCATGGAGATGCTGCAAGAGTCGTAAGTGTGAAAAACAATCATAAATCACTTTTTTTCAGTGCCGTTGTAACTTCAAACAAGTTCGAAGTGAATGGTTGTGAGTTGTGTGGTTGTGAATGAGTGTGAGTTGAGGACTACTTGTACAATTAATCTCCATGTGCCTGCTAATTGTCCTCTTCTGACACTTCCCAAATTGCCAGTTCTTGAGATGTTTGGGACTTGCTCAACCAGACACAATAAGCTCTGGAGTCTTTCCAGATAGTCTGCAGAAGATGGTCACTATTCAAGATGCCGGCTCCAGTGTTTCAATGCTCTGTTCATTATGTATGATGAAGAGCATTGATTGCAACATTGCAATTTGCCATCTTGACTTTTTTGCGCAAACTCTGTGAACACTCCTGCACAGTGGTACTGTTCTGACACAACCTTAGCAGAACCAAAAAACAGATTCCTTGTCCTAAAAAAAACCCCTCTTTATTTACCTCTTGTGAATTAATGGCATTCACACACCGAAAAGTCCAGGCAATAGTCCTTCAAAGAATTAAATGCAGCAACAGACCTTACCAGTTCCTTGTAAAAATTGCCAGGCCATGAGCTCCCAGCCAAAAGGCTGCAAATTAAATTCTGGCAAGCAGTCTCTTAGGCATGAAACATAATGAGCCAAATCCTCAGAACTCCAAACTGTTGTCTCCTTTGACAACCATTCCCCTTTCCTTCTATTTATTCCCCAGCCAGGGAGAGGTCATTCAGCATCCATGTGTGCTTTGCTTCCCAAGTCAACTCCTTGCCCTCCATTGTTCCCCTTTCCTAACAGCTCTGCTCATACATGCATCTGGAAGAGGCTCCAGCTGTTCTTCCTCCTCACTCATAGCAGCCTCCAAAGGCAGCTGCCTCTCCATTGGCTAGGAAATATTGCACAGCCCTAGGTCTTTCTCTGTGTCCGATGTAGAGCATCCATCAGAGCCTTCCCCAGACTCCAGAAGTGGCCCAAGTTTCTCCCCTAACTCCTCATTGTCTGTCTGCCGCCACCTCTGCTGGCAGCTAGCAGGCCACAACAGGTACCTCCCTAGTGTCAAATTGTGTCCATTGTCCAGCAGGCTATTCCCCAGGATGGGAATCTGAACCTCTGGCCCAGTGAACTGAGTATGAAATTCTGTAAGCGTCTTATGGACTTACATAATGATTGCTGTGAGATTTTGTGGCCAAGTCTAAGCACCGATAGGCTGAATCATAGCAAGCCAAGAGACTGACTTTTGCTTTCTACGCTGACATTTTTAGAAATTCAGCTTAAGTTTGAGGCTGATTCTTTGATATGCTGGCTGTTTGCAAGTGATTCATGCTTTAATTTAAAAGACCTCTATGCAGAAACAAAATAAAATCAGGTACAGCAGGGAAGTTGTCAGGTGTTGTTTGAAAAATCCCAAGCTTTGCAATTTGAATAAACTTCCTTCTTTTGAGCAAACCCATGGTCTACTTCACTTGCGGAATCACTATCAAAGTGGATTTCTTGGAGGGCTGGATCAGCATTGTAGTTGCCCTCCATGGGCTGGCCAGGGAGGGGGAAGGAGATGGGATGTCCCCCCTGCACCCCATTTTGGCTGGCAGGGTGCTGTAGGAGGCTGTCCAGGCCAAAAATGGGCCACACAGGGGCTGTCTGTGGCCCCCCTGCACCCCATTTTTTTTAGTAGATGCAGTGCCAACTGGCCCTTTGCTATTTCCAGGCCGGCCCTGTGGGCCACTCTAAGCACCCTGCAGGCTAGATCTGGCCCATGGGCCTTGAGTTTGAGACCCCTGCTATAAACCGTTGCATTTCCCAGAAATACACTGTATAAGTCACAGTATAAAAAATGAAAGAAAAAATGTATCTTTCCAGCCACCCAGTAACTGTCCGCAGCTGGACATATTGGGGGAAGCGAGAGAAAGTACTGTACTGTAGGGTTGTCATGTTCAAGATGCAATACTCTGGAGAGCCACTAGATGGTGCCAAGAAGCTAGTTTTCCACTCTGTTTGTTGCCACCTACTGGTGATCCAGATTTTTGCAGCCCAGATATGGCAGTTCTATTATACAAATTCAATGACACTCCTATCAGCGCAGGGTAGACGAGATAGTGGTCTACTCTGAAGTTTTTTTCTTTCTTCCTGAAGCCTTACCAAAATTCTTTTCTAGATCAAATCACAGATACCATAATCCTTGTCCAATCTTCAGGAAAATGCAACTTCCACAAAATACTAGTGTAGAAAGTTAGCACCCACCTCTCTCCTAGGAGAATGAAATATTTTATGAAAAAGGCAGAATATGAAAATATTTTATGAAAAAGGCAGAATATGAAAATATTTTATGAAATGAATATTTTATTATGAATATTTTATGAAAAAGGCAGAATATTATATTTCCCTGGATGAGAAAAGGATAAACATTTTTTTTTTGTAAAAGTTTTATTGATTTTAACAACAGACAAAAAACATATAAGACATAAAACATGACATAAAAAAAAATAAAAAAAAATAAAGGAGGAGGAAGGCGGAGCTTCGTCGCCGCGATACAGCTGCGATCTCGGGGCTCCGAGATCAGAGCTGATATCTTCGCCCCTGGTCGGTCCCAACGGACCTAAACCATCTCGTAGTGACGGTGACAGTAAGGGGCACGTTCTGTAGATTCCAAGGACATCGCAAGTCCCTGGTCGAACCAGAAGAATGCCCCTTTGCCAACGGCGATGAGGCAGCCATTAGGCTGCTGAAGCTGGGACAACTCCAGAAGAACGAGATAGAAAGAAGTGTTAACCAGACTGGCTTTTTTCTTTTATATTTTTATATTTACCTGTTTTCTCTTTGCTTTTCTGACTGTTTGTATTTTTTAAAATAGAGGCTCCCTTTAATATTTTTTTTTAATATATATAAATATACATACATACTTTTTTTTCTCTTTTTAGGTTTTTTTCTGGGGGGAAGAAGGGGGAGTGGATTGAAGAAACTTTGTAACACTGCCAACTAGAGGCTTGGAAATATTCTGTTTGAAGTTGAAAAACTTTTGTTTGAAAAACTTTTCTCAAGGCTACTGGAAATGATAAGATAGAGGGAAAAGTATTGGAGGATGTTTATACAGGTGCTCTTTGGAACTTCTATTATTAAATGAAGATTTGAAGTTTGGCTTTGAAACTTGTGGAGAAGTCAGATAAGAGCCTTGGATAAATAAAAGGCAGTGTGTGTGGTTTTTTTTTTTTTAACTCCTTATTAATTGTTTCATCCCTCCCCTCCAACCCCACACTATTTTGTAATATTGATATATTTATTTTTTATCTTTTATTATATCTCATTTTTATTTATTTATTTTAAAGGGGAAGCCTCAGAATACCCTTTTTTTTGCTTCTTTTCTCTTTTTTATAGGGATGTCTGCCTTTTTGATTTCTATTTTTGACTTATTTTTATGACTTTTTTTCATTTTCTGAGGTTTTTCAATTGGATTAAGGTGGGAAGAATTTGAAGAACTTTCTTTTTCTTTTTTCTTTTTTTTTCCTTTTTCTTTGCTTATTATTTTTTGATATTATTGGGCTTTATTTTTTCTCTTCATCTTTTAATTTTTACTTTTGAATTATATTTGCGTATTCTACAATTGGATTAAGGTATTGAAGAACCTGAAGAATCTTTTTCTTTTTAATTTTGGGCTTTTTACTTATTATTGGTTTTGTTTTTTGTTTTTTGTGGTGTTTTCCTTTTTTTTAAATTGGATTATAATTGGCTACCTCACTAATTGGATTAAAAGACCTGGAAGACCCTGAGTTATCGAAATGAGGAAGAAAATTTTACCTTCGGGCATCTCAACTTCTGCTCCTGTTTCCCCATCATCTGGAGGATGACTCTCAACAATGGTGAAGCAAGACAAAGCACAAGTGGATTTAATGATGGTTATGCAAGGAATACAGGATTTTAAAATGAGTATGGAACAAAGAATGGAGAGTATTGACCAAAGAATTGGAAAGATGGATGAGAAAATTGAAAATTTTCAACAAATGATGGTGAAACATGATGAGAGAATCCAAAAAATAGAAGAGAAAGACAAGCAAAGAGTTGATACAATTGGGAATATTGATAATAGATTAACAATGGTCGAACAAGAAAAAGGTGGGATGTTGAAGTGGGAGATGGACAGGTCAGAATTTTATCTTAGATTCCAAAATATTGAGGAAGAAAAAGGACAATACTTGGCGGCAGTAATGATTGAAATTTTGGCTGGAGTCTTGGAAATAACAGAGGAAAAGATGATGGATGGAGTAGATGAGATATATCGAGTCTTCACAAGATATGCGATGAGGAACCAATTACCAAGAGAGGTCCATGTTAGATTCACTAAGAAAACTATTAAAAACCAAATATTACAAGTGGTAAGAGAGAAGAGGTTGAAATATAAAGGCAAAGAGATTCTGGTCTTAAAACAAGTACCTAGAAAAATGAGAGAGATTAGAAGAGAGTATCGATTTTTGACTAAAATTCTATTGAAAAAAGAGGTGAACTATAGATGGCTGATTCCAGAAGGATTAATGTTTATATGGCAAGAACAGAGATACAGAATTGATTCAATTGCGAAAGCAGAAATGTTTTACAAGGAATTTTTCGAAAGAAGAGAAATGGAGACAGAAAAAGAAAAGATTTTAACTGAATTTGAAGAGGACCAAATGGAGATGGAAAAAGAAGAAGGCGCAATAGGTGGACAAATGGAGATCAAAGAACAACGTGAAATAAGATTCACGAGAGCTGTTAGACCTAAATATAAAGCATAACTATGGGGGAGAAAAAACTGATTTCCATGAATATAAATGGGCTGAACTCAGCTATTAAAAGAAGGAAAACTTTTTATAAATTAGAGAAGCTAAAATTTGATATAATTTGCTTACAAGAAGTACACATTAAAAAAAAAACATGAACAATTATTGATACGACCAAAGTTAGGGAAAATATTTACTTCTCTGACTCATTGTAAGAAAAGAGGAGTGGTTTTGTACGTTAAAGAAACCACTCCAGCCAAATTGATTTATACGGATGAAGATGGAAGAGTATTAATAGTTGAAATAGTGGATAATAATATAAAAACTCTCTTGGTTGCAATTTATGCCCCAAATGATAAACAAGAAGAATTTTATAAAAAAATATATATGAAAATAATTGAACTGGACTATGCTAACATACTTATTAATGGAATTGTAGACAATAAACTGGACTAAACAGCAAAAACAACACAACAAAATAGGAAAACTCTCCCTAAATCCTTTTTTAAAATGACAGATGAACTAAATTTAAAAGATATATGGAGAGAAAGAAATGCTAAAACTCAACAATATACTTTTTATTCAAACAGGCATTTATCGTGGTCCAGAATAGATATGATTTGGACATCAACAGAATTATTATCTAATATTCAAGAAATGAATATTGAAACAAGTATGTGGGCAGACCATAATCCAATGACAATTAAATGGAAAGGACAAAAAAGAAGATCTAGATGGACATTAAACAATACTATTTTAAAGGAAAAAGATTTTATACAATGGATGGAAAAAGAATTGGCCTTCTTCAATGAAAACAAAAAAGAAGATACTTCAATACAGAATGTTTGGGATACAATGAAGGCATATGCAAGAGGATTAATAATTGACTATATAAAGAAAAAGAACATTAGGAAGAGGCAAATGATTAAAGCTCTAGAAGATGACCATAAAAAACTGGAAAAAGAATTACAGAAGATGCCACAGAAAAAAGATATCAAACTTAAAATGGACATAATTAAACATAAAATGGATCAAGCAGAGAAAGAAGAATTGGCACAAAAAAATTAGAAGTGCTAAACAGAACTATTTTGAAGATTCAAATAGGCCAGGTAGATGGTTAGCATATAAGCTGAGAAAAGAGAAAGAGTCAAGGAAAATATCACAGTTAATAGATGATCATGGTCAAATTTGTTATGGTAATAAGGAGAAAAAGGCAATTATTCGAGATTTTTATGGACAATTATATAAACAAGAGGATCTTGATGAGGAAAAAATTAAACAGTATTTACAAAATGCTAACCTACCTAAGATACCTGATGAAACTCGGAAAATGTTAGAAAGTGCTATAACAATGATGGAATTAACTGAAGCACTTAACAGACAGAACAATGGAAAAGCACCAGGACCAGATGGTTTCCCAGCAGAATTTTATAAAACACTACAAGAATCGTTGAGCATTCCACTGTTAGAAGTCATGAATGAAGTTATGATAAATAAGAAAATTCCTGAAACATGGTCAGAAGCTTTTATTACACTTTTTCCAAAAGAAGGGGTTGACCCATTACAAATTAAGAACTATAGACCTATTTCTTTATTGAATGCAGACTATAAAATCTTTGCTTCAATCTTGGCAGAAAGGCTTAAAAAATACCTAAATAACTTTATTCACTCTGATCAGAATGGATTTTTACCAAAGAGACAGATTAAAGACAATATGAGGGTAGTCCTGGACACATTGAAATATTATGAGGCGCACTCGAAAAAATAAATGGCTTTGATATTCTTAGATGCCCAAAAGGCATTTGATAATGTGAATTGGAGATTTATGTTATTACTATTGGAACAGATGGGCTTTGCTAGAAAATTTATCCAAGCAATAGAAGCCGTATATTATAAGCAAACGGCAAAAGTAATGATAGATGGAGAATTCACAGACTCTATTAATATTAAAAAAAGGTACAAGACAAGGATGCCCATTATCTCCTTTGTTATTTGTAAAAAAAGGTACAAGACAAGGATGCCCATTATCTCCTTTGTTATTTGTATTGACCTTGGAAGTCTTAAATAGAAATATTAGAGAGGATATAAACATAAAAGGAATGAAAGTCAAAAAGGAGGAATTCAAATTGCAAGCCTTTGCGGATGACTTGGTCTTTATTTTGGAAGACCCTTTAGAGACAGCTTTAAAACTATTGGAAAAGATAGAGACATATGGTGAGATGGCTGGTTTAAAAATAAATAAAGACAAAACAAAGATTTTGACAAAGAACATGTTATTAAGGCAAAGAGAAGAGCTGGCAGTTTTATTGAAAATTCAAGTTACGAACAAAGTTAAATATTTGGGGATATATTTGACGGCAAGATGTACTACATTGAAAGAGAATAATTATATTAAGCTTAAACAGCAGATAGCATCCGACCTGAAAAAATGGGAAAACCTACAATTGTCATTGATAGGTAGAATTTCAACAATCAAGATGAATATTTTACCCAGAATTTTATATTTGTTTCAAACAATACCAATTAGGTTTAAGTAAGGATTACTTCGAAGAACTAAATAAAATTGTGTTGAAGTATATATGGCAAGGCAAGAAAGCGAGAATAAAATTAAAACTTTTACAGGATGCTAGAATTAGAGGAGGATTTGGCCTTCCTAATTGGGAGTTGTATTGTCAAGCTGCAAACTTAATGTGGGTTAAAGAATGGATAACGTTAAGAAAGACTAGATTGTTGACATTAGAAGGTCATGATTTATTATTGGGTTGGCATGCTTTTTTATGGTATAAGGGAACTAAATCACAGGGTTATTTCAGAAGGCATTATATACGGGAATCGTTATGGTTGAATTGGGAGAAAACTAAGAAACAATGTTATTTGAAAATTCCAGTTTGGTTATCAACTATTGAAGCTTTTTTGTATCCTATAACTTAGAAGAAGGAACAAACAGTTAGATATGGGGAAATATTGGATGAAAAGGGTGAACTTAAAACGATACAAAATTTAGAAGAACAAGGTATAAAGATGAATTGGTTTTCATATGCGCAAATACATGCAAGGTATCTTAAAGATTTTAAAATAGAAGGATTTTATGATGAATTGACTGATTTTGATAGGATTTTGACAGGTACTGATGAAAAAGTGATTAAAAAAATCATATAGTTATTTGTTGGAAATTAAATTAGAGGAAGAACAAGTTAAAGAAACAATGATTGCTTGGGGGAAGAATTTTGGATATGGGATTGATTTAGAGAAATGGCAAAAATTGTGGTCACAAAATTATAAAATGACAACGTCAACAGCATATAAAGAAAATTTGTATAAGATGTTTTACAGGTGGCACTTTCCCCCGACAAGAACAGCAAGAATGTTCAAGAATAAATCTGAAAAGTGCTGGAAATGTCATCAGATACCTGGCTCATATTACCATATGTGGTGGACTTGTGAGGAGGCCAGGAAATATTGGATTAGAATTCGCATATGGCTGGAAAAAATGATAAAGAAACACATAGATTTGAAACCAGAGATTTTTTTATTGGGAATCGTACCTGATATATATAATAAAAATTTAAAATATCTGATTGTAAATGTATTAACAGCAGCTAGGATTGTATTTGCTAAACATTGGAAGAGTGAGAAAATACCAATAGAGGAAGAAATTATTAAGAAAATATTGGAATGTGCTGAAATGAGTAGATTGACATTTGAAATTAGAGAACAAGAAGATAAACAATTTTATGAAGTTTGGGATCTTATTTATCAATGGTTAGATAATACAATATGATAATAGAATATTTAGAAATTTAGGAAATTATGAATATATAATTTTTCTTGGTTTTGATAATTTTTAAGAATATTTTATTATGATAGATTTGATATGATTTCATGATTTGTCATAAAATAATTTAACTTAATTATAGTTATCTCGCTTAAGTATGAATTAGTAAAATTATAGTCAAATGATTGTTCAATAATGATATTGGGATATTTTATTGATGATTGATAATGTGAGTTAATATGTAATATAATTATTCTGATGACTATGAAATGGATGCGCAAAAGGGAGTGGTAAACCAACCGATACACTGTAAATTTATGAAGAATGTTATAAAATTTTTTTATTTTTTTTTAGGATAAACATGTTTTTAAAGACAAAGCAGCTCCCTGCAACTCCTCCCCCTGTTTCAGTTCCAGGGTGATGGGATTAAGACATGTCCCTCATGACATGATAGGATTAGCCCTCTACCCATTTAACAGCAGGACTCACTGAATTGCTAAATCACTTGGGATAATACATCAGACCACAGTTCAACCAGACTTGCCTCAAACAAACTCCTAGGATTTGCACACAACTCTTGCAGCAACCAATAGGATATTTGTCCTTACACAGCAACAGGAAGCTCAAGGGCAAGGCCCAAAAGAGGGTATAAATACCTCTCTCTCTCTCTCCTCCATGTGTTCAGCTGCACCAGGACCATGTGCTTAATGGTTCTGCTCCATTAAACTATCCTTCCAAGCAGTTTCCATGTTTCCAATGTCTTTCTCCCCACTTGGAACTGAACCCAGATGGACATCTCTTCCAACACTAGGTTAGAAGTCTATTTCACTGCCCCCCATCAAAAGACAATGGCATTTCCTTAATTTTTTAACAAGTATCACCACCCAAAGCAAATAAACAGAGGCAGCATCCAAGGAATAGATTTACTGAAAAAAATGATTTTTTAGGCAAGAGTGACTCAGCTTTTTTGAAGGGAAGCCAAATCCCTCTGCATAGGGTTTTTTTTTTCCTCTTTTTTCTTTTTCTTCCAATCAATTGAGGTTGTTTAATGTAACATTTCTGTTTGGCAAATTAAAGAGCTGTTTGAGGAGATGATTTCCAAATCGCTCGTACACTATGGCAACGTTGCCTTGGCTCTGTGGCTGAAATCTTCGTAAACAAGGGGGGGAAAGCATGTGAAAATCTAGAAAGCAACGTGGAGAGAAACATGTCTAACTCAGAACAGATCTTCCTGTGCCCTACAATTCAATCGCATTCTTTAAAAAGAACTGGGTTTTTTTTGGTTCCTTTTCACAACCAACTTTTAAATCTTTAGGCGAGAAATGGGGAAAAAATGTTTGCAGATAAAACTAGAATCAACAGCACTGCAGTGGTACATCTGTAGCAGTGGTGCATTTCAAATATTTTTACCACTGGCTTGGTGGGCGTGGCTTGGTGAGTGTGCTTTGTGTATGCATGCACACTTTTCATGCGCACACATATGCCAAACGCACATTTTGCGCAGGCGTGGAGGTGTTCCAATTCACCTCCTGCAAACTTGCACTCTCCCTGTCGCTTCAGCAGTTGCTGCGTGGCAATCTGCTTGCCATGCCAAAGCAGCTGCGCTTCAAAAGCAGGACATAAAGGTTAGTATGGGAGTCTGGGCAGGTGGGTGGGCCGAACAGCAGAGTGTTGGAGATAACTGATTCAGTCTCCACTGCACATCGGCACTACTGGCTTGCCAGAACTGGGCAGAACTGGTAGTATACCACCACTGATCTGTAGGGGTGAAGGATTTTGTGCTTAGAGCTTCCTGAATTGGAAAGTTAACATTTGTTTGACACTTTCCTAAGACTAAGCAGTACTTTAAAAAAAAATATCTAATGATTTTAACCAACTGAGGAACTCTGGAAGTTGAAGTCCACACACCTATATAGATCACTGGAAGCCAGTCATCTAGACCAGTGTTTCTCCACTTTAGCAACTTTCAAGATGCCTGGACTTCAATTCCCAGAATTCCCCAACCAGCCTAGCTTCTGGGACATCTTAAAGTTGTCCAGACATTTTAAAGTTGTCCAGGTTGAAATAAACTGATCTAGACTAAAGCCTACTAGAAGTTTGTATAGCAAATAGCAATAGCACTTAGACTATACCATTTTACAGTCCTCTCTAAGCACTTTACAGAATCAGCATATTGCCCCCAACAATCTGTGTCCCCATTTTACACTTTATTTATATAAAGTTATGAATAAATAAACAAATAAATACATTTTATATACTGAAGAGTTGGGGTGATTTATTTTGATTGATTGGTTGATTTGTTCATTCACTGATTCATTCAACCATTCATTTATTCATTCATCTGATTTTTATACTTCCCCATAATTCTTTATTTAAGAGTCTTTATGGCTCTTAAATGGCTCAGTGGCTAAGATGCTGAGCTTATCAATCAAAAAGGACAGCAGTTCAGCAGTTCGAATCCCTCGTGCTGCATAGAGTGAGCTCCCCTTACTTGTCTCAGCTTCTGCCAACCTAGCAGTTCGAAAGCATGTAAAAAATGCAAGTAGAAAAATAGGGACCACTTTGGTGGGAAGGTCACAGAATTCCATGCTCCTTTGGCATTTAGTCATGCCGGCCACATGACCACGGAGACGTCTTCAGACAGTGCTGGCTCTTCGGCTTTGTAACGGAGATGAGCACCACCCCCTAGAGCTGGAAATGACTAGCACGTATGTGCTAGGAGAACCTTTACCTTTATATTAGGGTGCAATTCCCACCATAGTGCTAACACAGTGAAACCTTGTAATCTGTAAGAGTGGCAAGACATTTCTCCTAATCATGGAGTAGGAGTCTGAGTAATTCGTACTCCTGAACCTGACTCACACAACCAAGATGCCTTTGAATCCTTGCCTTAAGGAACAATGGCTTTTCTTTTCATTTGGCTAGCTGTTTGCTTGGGCAATTTGGAAAGCTCTCATTCTTTCTCTCATAGGCCAGAGGCTTCTTTAACAAAAAGTTTTTCCACACTCCTCTTCCATGCCCCTGCCAAAATCCAGGATCTTTCTTTGAAAAAAACAGCTCACTGTAAGGAACAAACTGTTCCAGCAAGCAAGCTGCAGTTTTAAAAGATGCAAGGAAATGCTTTCCTTGCATTGTGCCCTAGCAGTCTGGCCACCGCCCAGCCTCCTGTCCTCAATGGAAAATTCAGACTGTGCTCTCATAAAATGCTGAAGGCAGAGGAGAGGGCAAACAGGGAAACAAACATGTCAACCTGCCCGGAAGAACAAATTTCACTCATTCTCCTTAAACAGGAAGATGTAAATCACACTCTGCCATCTGGTCATTGCTTTAGCTGTGTTTCTTAGGAGCACTGTAGAAGTCGGATGAGATACAAGCTAAGCCAATGTAGCTGGAATATCACTGTAGAAGCATATTTCATCAGATACATGGCAGCCAGGCAGCCTTCCCAGGAGACAAAGCAGTACAATCTGCAATCCAGTGACAGGTAGGTAGGTAGGTATCAGGTGTGAAAGGCCAGGTCCACACATGAAGGTTCAATTAAACTGATTTATTGCCGGCACAAGAATCTTCTCAACTAACAGTCAGCACCTGCTTAGAGTTAGAGAAAGATCAACAGAACTCAAGGGAGGCTGGATGTAGTTCATTTGTGGCTACGTAAGGATTCTAGGCTGATTCCTCATTTAACTCCACCTTCAGCTTCTACTATTCCTTCTCCTAGACCTAGACCTAGAGTGAACCATGCTGTGAACTCTCTGTCACAATCCTTACACAATTCTTATTGCTGTAGTGTTAGCATTCCTCTGCCTGGTGCTTCTTTGTTAGATCAAGGTTTTTGGGTGAATGGTTGTGTGATATCAATCTTCCCATTTTCCTTTCCTTCTCTTCATTCACTGATGGACATTTATTCAGCATGGTCAGTAAAAAGAAGGAGAAAGTGATTGATTGATTGACTGATTATGTGCCATCAGATTAGTATCGATTCTTAGCAATCGCACAGATAATTTTTTTTCTAATGTTATCTATTCCCCAGCCTTTGGAATTTCCAGTGGTGGTCCCATGACCACTGTAACTGAACCATCCACCTTGTTGCTGGTTCTCTTCTTGTTGCCTTTCATTCCAACTTTCCCAGCATTAGAACCTTCTCCAGAAAGCTTCACATTAATGTGCCTGTAGTAGGATAATTTGAGCCTTGTTATTTGAACCTCTGGATTGATTGTTTCTAGGATAAGTCAAGGACTATTTGTAGTGCCAATTTTGGGAGCCCTGATATAAGGAATTCCAACAATTGCTACCCCATCAATAAATAAATAGCGAGCAAGAGAGAGACATCTGATAATTTTTTTCACCTTGGAATTGCAAGTGGAACATTCTTTTTGAAGATTATCTATGGTTACCATTTGATGATGTCATATTGGGTCAAGAGTTACCCTTCTGCTTTGCTTATGAGGGTAAACAAATTCATATAAGGTCAATATAATTTTCATTTGTGGGAAAAAAAAATTCTGAGAAGGTAAGTGGATTCTGGTTTGTTTGATTTTTCATGCGCTTGTTTCTTAGAAAACCTTGAGCCATGCAACACTTCTAAAACTCAGCAGCTTGGATGACATCATTGTTATTATCATCATCAGAGTTGGAAGGAACCTTGGAGGTTTTCTAGTTGCTATTCAGTAGGAAACCCAGAGGTGGGCTGCTCCAAGTTAGCACTGTTTCTAGGAGAGTGGGTGGGTGCTGACTTTCTACAGAAGATGGCTAGTTGTTCTGTAGAAAACCAAACTTCCTTTCAGCCTTTTGCTTCATCTCTGCTGCTGAAGCAGCAGCTCCACAAAGCTCCTCCATCAGCTGATTTTTGCCAGTGGTGGAATGAACTTGTCATCCATCACTGTGTGCTGGATTACTAAAGTGACTCACGGTTTTAAGCAGAGCTGGAGAATTCATCCATCAGGCTGATTTTCCTGCCTCTGACAACTGACAAAGAAGGATGCTGGGGGGAAAAAGTGAATAAGGCCATCAAAACTTGATATATATCACAATTCAGCCTATCTTTCAAGAGCCAGAGGCCCAGGGCAAGTCAGCGAATGTGATTCTGTCAACATTATTAGACATGGTAGACGGGCTGAAAGGCTGAAGTGAGAGCACCAAGTCCTGTTTGCAGATGATGCTCCAGCTAGAAATAGATTGCTTTCTCTTAGACCAGGTGTCAGCAATCTGTGGCTTTGGAGCCACTTGTGGCTCTCTCACTCCTCTGCTGCAGCTCCCTGCCGCTCAAAATATGCATCACAACTGCCAATTGGTGTGACACCTGCCGGCACATGATTTATTGAGTTTTTCGATTCCCAGTAGGCCAACCATAGGTAAATCCAAGAAAAGAAAAGTTTCAGAAGAAAACAGAACGTTTAATTCAACTACATATGCTAGTTTTGTGGCTGTTTAGGAAAAAGTCAAGCACGGGAAGGGTTTTTGTGGCTCCTGGTATTTTCTTTTCTGTGGGAAATGGGTCCAAATGGCTCTTTGAGTGTTTAAGGTTGCTGATCCCTGTCTTAGACGAAGTATTTTTCTTCAAGGCTCATAACTGCATTGAACCAGACAGTACCATATATACTCGAGTATAAGCCGAGTTTTTCAGCACATTTTTTATGCTGAAAAAAACCCCCTCGGCTTATACTCGAGTCAGATTCCCCTCTGAAAAAAAATGGTGTGGAGCTCCGAAGCTGGGCAGCCGCTTCCCTGCTTCCGTGTTTCCTTTGCAACTTTTAAGCATGGGAGGGGGAGGCTTTTCTGAGCTCTAGGCTGAAAAAGCAACGCGAGCCGAGGTCGCTCCACTCAGTTTCATTTCCTCAGCTCCAGCTGCTTTCAGTCCACTCGGGAGGAGGGGGAGAGAGAGAGAGAGAGAGATATCATAAGAACGGCTCTTGCTTTTTTCTTGCAAGGGAGAGAGTGACTCCTGCCTACCACTGACATCATCATCATCTTTTGGGTTAGTGAATCAATCAAACCTTTCATGATAGTGAGATCATTTCCCAAATTTCCCTTAAATCAGGGAAGAAATCAGAAACAAACCTTTGGGCTGAGAATAAGCTTGTTCCTATGATGCCATTTTTGTTCACTGCAGTGTGAAAAGTGTGAAAAAACACACTTCTTTTTCTTCATCTTCTTGTTCCCTATTTACTGGTCTCTTTCAAAGAGGAAATTGTGAACATCAAACTTATTCTCAACTGTCCTAGTGAAAGTTTTTATTGGCATCTATTTTTATTTTTGAAATTTAGCAGTAGCTGCTGCATTTCCCACCCTCGACTTATACTCGAGTCAATAAGTTTTCCCAGTTTTTTGTGGTTAAATTAGGTGCCTCGGCTTATATTCGGGTCGACTTATACTCGAGTATATACGGTATTTTATTTTTTTATTATTATTATTTTTCATCCTGCCTTCATAATTTATTTCTTTATAAATAACTCAAGGTACTGAGTATGCCTAATATTCCTTTCTCCTATTTTTCCCACAACAGCAACTCTATGAAAAAATTTGGAGGGATGAGAGGATGACTAGCTCAAAGTCACCCAGCCAGCTTTCATGTCTAAGGTAGGACTAGAACTCTTAGTCTCCTGGTGATTGATCCAAAGTCACCCAAATAGCTTTAATGCCTAAGGAAAGACTAGAATTCACTATCTCCTGGTGATTGATCCAAAGTCATTGTCATGCCCCTGTTGGAATCTGATTTGAAAGGGGAGGCCAAGCAGCTGACAGGGAGTGGGAGTGTGGCTCTGTTGGCTGTGGAAGAAACTGGGGAAGGGCAAAGTCTGGCTGGGCAGAGCAGGGAAGAGGTAGAGCAAGGCAGAGGGAATTCAAAGGAAGACCCAGAGCCACCCCCTCTTCATCTTAGGGCATGGAGGGAGGAATGGAGAAGGGAGCAACATGAGTTGTGTGGCTTATGGGAGAGGAAAGGGCCCTGATTCCCTTCATTAGCTGCAGCTAGGAATACAATGTTTAAAAAGGGAAGCTGTGCACAGCAAGTTGTTGGCAGAAAATTGTGAATTATCTGGTATCGTCGAGGCTTATCTGGATTCCTGGCGTCTTCCTAACTGTGTGTGTTTGGCTGTGCTTTCAAGTCTGAAATTCTTTCTCTTGCCCTTTCAAGTTAATTATTGCAGCATGGTTTGTTTGGATTTTTAGTTTGTATGTCCTTTGTTTTCAGACTGAATTTTCTCCACTTAAAGGCTGTTCCTGAGAGAGTTTTTCTCCAGCCGAAGGTAACCTAGACATTGGGGGCAAAGTTGGAGATAATTAAAGGGACTCTTCTTGATTATTTAACTGTGTTGTCTTTGTGCCACGCCCCGGGACATCACAGTCACCCAGCTGGCTTTAATGCCTAAGGCAAGACTAGAATTCATCAACTCCTGGTTTCTAGTTTGGTGCCTTAACCACTACATCAAACTGCCTCTCATATTGTGTTAATTCGGGGTCATAGTGATGTCTTATGAAAACTCCTGCTCTCCAAAATGTGCCTTACTCTCTGGTTCAAATAGATAATAAATCTCTGCCTCTTTTTTGTCAATCTTTCATTAATATTTTGCTCACATAGCCTAACCTTGGATGCCCTTGCAAGACAGATTAAAAATTAACAACCTGAGTCAGGAGTTGTGGTTGTGCATATGGATGTTAAGTCCTTCTACCATCCATCTCACACACACCCTTTCTGTATTTTTGTAAGGTTGTGTTCACAATCATCCTCTTGACTTTGACAAGCCATCAAAAGTTGGGTGGTTGCAAAATACACGACACTACAGGATTGCAGCCCCGTTGCAAGAAACCATAAATCATTAGCAACAGATTTGGAAATCAAGAAAACAAGGGCCATGGATAATCATTTTCTCTGAATTTTGCCATATTGCAGTAAAAGAGAAAAGCAAGAATGGTATTTTCCAAACTTTGAAATTATAATTCTGAGCTAGAAGATTTCAGTCAGTTTAATGTTCTGCTTGAAGGTACATCAGAATTTAACACTGAGAAAAATCCACATTTACAGTTATTCCAGCTCTTGGCAATGCATTCATTCAGGCATAAACATCAACAGTGAAAATTTTTAAAATTGGGAGAATGCAAAGAAGAAGACAAATGATACAATTTATGGTTCACACAGAGGGCACTTGTGTGCACTGCAAACAACCAGCCACTGATTTTGTGATAAAATTAATTTAACTGGGGCATAGTGATTGAACTCATTAGCAACACTGTGGCTGTACAATTGCTGTCTTAGTGAAAGAACTGCTGTATTTATTTAGTGTTTCAGGCAAAGGCCAAGAAAACTGAAGCTAAAATCTCCTTTGGCTGACAACATTTAGCCTCAAAATGCAAACTTTAAAAATTAGCAATGGAGATTAATCCAGTGTTGGATATTTTCTGTCTTTGAAGGCTATATTGTGCATCTCTTGTTTAGCACTTCCAAGGACCAATGAAGAAAAGCTAAGCAGGTATGGATATGGTTGGTATTTGGATGGGAGACCAAGGAACATCTCAGAGCTATAACCTTGACTTTTCCAGTCAAGAACATCCCAAAAGAAGAGCAATAGAAATATAATTCAGTATTTTTATCAAACAAGGTATGGAGATAACCATACAGTCAACATAAGTTAGAATCAAGATCACACCAAGTGTCAATATCACTTTATAATGCCTTGGTGAGACAACGCTATAAGTAGTCCTCCACTTACAACCACAATGGAGTCTAAAATTTCTGTTGCTAAATGAGACTATTGTTCAGTGATTTTTCCCCTAACAGCTGGAGTTGTTAAATTGTTATGTGAATATGGTTTCCTCATTGACTTTTGCTTGTTAGAAAGGGGATCCCAGGACAGTGCAGCTGTCATAAATACATGCCAGTTGCCACAAGCAACTGAATTTTGATCACATGACTGAGGGGAGGCTGTAACCATCGTAAATATTAAAAATGGTCATAAGTCACTTTTTCCAGAGCTGTTGTAACTTCAAATGGTGACAAAATGAACTTTTGTAAGTTGAGGACTACCTACTCCATAGACAGCCAAGGAAACAAACAAATAGATCACATAATGTCTTCAAATCAATCCAAAGTTCTCACTTAATGCAGAATGGCCAGGCTCAAGTTATCATAGTTTGGATATATTTGTCAGGTTTCTTGCAATTGCCCTTATGAGCCTCAAGCCAAGCTTCAAAAGAATCCAGAATATTTATTTAGAGCAACATGACTGGCATTAGCCTCTATGAAGCCAATTCTGGCATGCATATCTCATCCAGTCCTTGAGTATTGAAGATTTGTCTTGAAATGAATACAAACGCCAGCTCCTCTTTAGGGCAATGATGGTTTATTCAAAATATCAGCAAACAACAAATACTCTTATCCAGCAACAAAGGCTCAAATCCAGGCATGGTTAGCATTGAGACTGTTTACGACCCTTTCCCTTTTATTATCATTATTCTAGGCATTCCCAACCACACCCATGCCTACACGCTGCTATAATCCTGGCCATGCCTAACCTATTATTCCTACTTGCTTATTAAGCCTTTGAAACACCTATGTCCCTATCCTATCCCGACCCTTACTAACTGATCCCCACCTTGTGCCACCTTCACCCTCCACCCAATCTGTTCCTAGTTACCACCCACATGTGCCCCAACTGTCCCTGAAGCGATGCGCCGATCTGAGCCACCAAATGATCTATGGATCCTTCTCCAGCTCCACAGCTGTCAAAGCAAATTACCAGCAGCCGACAGGGGCATGTCGCACTGCTTACATCATCACAACATGACTCTCAATGTTGGTGACTCTCAACGTTGGGTCCATTGGAGAAGGAGACAGCACCGCTGGCAGCTTAGGTGAGCTGGAGGGCTCCGAGACTGCCGTGTCGTACTCGGAGCCCAACACATAATTTACAGTCACCTGTGACCCTGTTTCCCCCACCTTCCCCGGGTGTATCATAAAATCATATTCTCCAATGAAGCACGTTCACAGGCTGGGTGTCATCAATCACGTTCTCCAATTTAAGATTTTCGTGGGCTGAAGATTTGGTAGCTTAGTTACAATCTTTGGGAGATAAGTGTGGAATGTACTTCTGGTTTTAAACTACCACCCTGCTCATTCAGATCCCCCCCTCCTTGTTTATGGCAACTCTAAAACAGGAATAGGAATGCTTTATGAGTTGACAATATTATACAGAGACTTAGCTCTCTTGAGAAATTAACAATGCCATAAGAATAGAAGGGAAGCAAAGATCAGGACAACCCGCAACAATGTGGATGGATTCACTTACAGGAGGAAAAATCAGCACGCCGAATGGTCTCATCTCCAGTTTTTCTCCACAAAACAACCCCGTGAAGTCACTTGAATTTTCCCACAGGATTCCCATGCTAGACTTAGATTTTTCTTCTAACATTACCCAACCATCAACAGGACAATGGAAAATTGTGGAATTGTTATTTTGCCATAGCGATAGCTAAAATAAAAGCCCTGGTGGCACAATGTAGTATTGCAGGCAAACTCTGCCCGCAGTTCGATCCTGACCAGGCTCAAAGTCAACTCAGCCTTCTGAGGTCAGTAAAATGAAGACCCAGGTTGTTGGGGGAAATATGCTGACTCTGTAAACCACTTAAGGAGGGCTATAAAGAACTATGGGTTGGTATATTATCCAAAGAACTATGATGGGGCAATGATTAGAGTGCAGTACTGCAGGCTACTTCTGCTGACTGCCGGATGCCTGCAATTTGGCAGTTCAAATCTCACCACACTCAATATTGACTCAGCCTTCCATACTTCCAAGGTTGGTAAAATGAGAATCCAGATTGTTGGGAGCAAGATGCTGCTTCTGTAAACCGCTTAGAAGGGCTATAAAAACACTGTGAAGCGGTATGTAAAATGCTATTGCTTGCAATTGCTAAATGCTATTGCTATAAAATGCTGCCAAACACTGATAAGGATCCTGCCTCAGAGAGACTCCTTCAAGAGCTTCAGTGGCCAAGAATAAACTTGAATCTTGTCTCTCCAATCCTGAAATTCCTTGTGGAACTTCGGTTGGCTCTGAAATGTTCGGCAACTAGTTATGAAACTTTCACTTGCCTTTGAGAGGAAGCCCTGAGGGTCAGGGGTGGGCTTCAAATTTTTTTAGCAAAAGGTTATCTTCCCAGGTGCTGCAATGGGTGTGGCCATGGTGTGGCCATGGTGTGGCCATGGTGAGCATTGTCATGTCCGTCGCGGGAAAGGAGACTCGGAGCCAGTGACTCAGTTTCAGCTCTTTATTTGGTCCTGAGATCGGCTCGGGATTCAAGGAAAAAGCAGAGGCTTTTATTCTCTGGCTGCAGCAGCCGCGGCCAATGGCACCACTTTGAATCTCCCGCGATTAGTTTCCACCAATCGCGGGGGATTCGTTACGGGCCAATCAGTGCGGCTCGCTTGGCCAATGAGATCGCCGTGCGCTTTGGCCAATCACAGCACAGTGCTTGCAAGTATGCTAATAACTGTACAGAACAAGCATGACCTAGTCGACCACCTGCACCACAGTAGGGGAAGGGTTGCTCTCCCCTGGCTCCAGAGGCTTTCCTCGAGCCTCCAGGAGGGTGAAAACATCCTCCCCGGGCTTCGGAGGCTCTCTGGAAGCCTGAAACAGGCCCATTTCCAGCCTTCCTGAATTCCTGAAGGCCTATTTTTCACCCTCCCTAAGCTTCCGCACTTGCCCTGCACTAACCTGCATCCAAAAGGGGCCACATGGGGACTCCTGGGGGGAGAGAGGAGGGCAAGGCAGGGCCAGCTAGGGGTGGGATTTGGGAGTTTTCCAAATGGCACAGAATCTTAGCTGGGGGCTCTCCTAAACCTCTGCAAACCCCCAGGAGCCCACTCCAGAAAAGGGTGTAAAATGGAACCAAACTGGAGGTATCGTGAAACCCCATCATTTCTGTCTGGAGATTTCATCCCTTTGGATCCTGAAAACCCTCAATAATCAGAGAGTCGCAAGGACACGTCACTCCTTCATAGCCCAGCAACCGTGTGGCACAGCTAGCAATTTGCTCTCTGATGCATCCCGCAGGCTATCATTATGCGATGAGGAAGTACAATCCTTGCTGAAGGATGAAGACAGCCAAGGACTAAATGGAGCATCCCACACAGTGGAAAGACCAGTTGGGAACAGACCCAAACCACCAAGCACAAGAAAAGAACAGGCAAAAACGTTATGATTAATATGCCAACTGGTTTTAAGTAAATTACAGCCAATATTTTGCCTCCTCTTCCTCATTTTTTTTAAAGTGGGGGGGAATTTAATTGTGCCAAGATGTGCCACCACAGAATCTGGGCATGCTGAGCTGCAGAAGGCACAGACGCCTCTGTGCAACCAGCTGCATCGAACACAACACACAATGGCACAGCAGCAACTGGGGCTCAATAAAACAGTCGAAAGGAAAGCCAGCAGGGCTGGGAAGATATAAAATTTAATGGAGAAAAATAGAGGTTGAACAGAGAATCTCTGCATGGATTCTAAAAGAAGCATATTTTTTCCCCCATGTGCATTCATTGTTCAGTTGTTCCCCAGATTCCTGTTCCAGGAAAACAAAGGAATCTTGAGGGAAATATCTTCTGATGAACTGGCTTCTCTTGTTTCAGTGGGCCTTATCAAGATTGCCAGATAATATTTCTTCATGTTACTTTATTTGTTTCTTTAAAAAAAAAAAAAGGCAAAGGAGTCCCTGCAGAGTTTACTCCTCTAATCATTGCCAACTACAGCAGGGGGTTGCTCATCTTCATTTCAAAGCTATTGATCCAGAACTGTCTGAAGACATTTCTGCAATCATGTGGCCATCATGATGTCATGGAATGCTGCTACCTTCCCACCGAAGTGGTATCTATTTATCTACTTGCATTTGCACACTTTGGAACTGCTAGGTTGACAGGAGCTCGCCCCATAGTCCAGTGCTTGGGTCTCAAAGCTGGGCTGCCGGCTTTCCAGTTGACAAGCTCAGCCTCTTAACCTGAGTTGAGCCAACATGCTGCCCTTGTTTGTTTGTATCCTGCCTTTATTATTTTTTATAGATAACTCAAAGTGACAAATATATGCAGCACACCTTCCTCCCCGCGATGGCAGCCAACAAGTTTATGAAATATCCATTAGATAGAGTATATTTGAGGCACCCTCACACCTTGTGTGTGCAATTACAATTTTTTTTAATTTAATTTTATTATGTTTAGAAATGACATAAATACATATCCAACACACCTTTCTATTTTCCCTACAACAACAACAACCCTGTAAGGTGGACTGGGCTGAGACAGAGAGACCAGACAAAGGGCATCCAACTGGCTTTCATGGTGAAGGCAGGACTAGAAATCACAGTCTCCTGGTGATTGGCACAAAGTCACTAAACTGGCTTTCATGATGAAGGTGGGACTAAAACTCACAGTCTCCTGGTGATTGGCACAAAGTCACCTAGCTGGTTTTCATGGTGAAGGCTCACAATCTCTTGTATTTAGCCTAATAATGTATCTTAATTGGATAAAACAGAAACAGATAATCAGAGTTGGAAGATGTTATGTTTGGAGCATGGGTGAGAAAGAATGGAGACAAGCCTCTGAACGGTGAACTTCAGCTCTTTATTTACATAGTGACTTCTGACTTCTATAGCAGTTTAACCCGCCTTATATAGGCAAACCCCGTAACTATTAACCAATAACCAACGAGGAGCGCTAGCTCTCATAACCAATAGGAACTCTTTGTTAAGGGCCAATCGGATTCCCCAGAGCGGGCCAATCCAATCGGGCCGTTTAACAGCCAATCAGAAGTGCAGGGCCAGAACTCTGCACTTTACTGCAAGCTCACGCTTTATTAAAACTTTATACATTCACAACACCCCTTCCCCCTGGCTTCTGTTTGCAGAAATTACATAGTCCTTTAGGTAGGACAGTTGTTTTATTAGTCTCTTTGATTTTCGCTGTGTCATTTGGCTGCAATCATGCTGAAATAGATCGTTGTTTGGCAGTGGGGCTGTTTCTGGTTCAGAGTTCATTTCCTCGTCGTTGCCCATGTTCTCTGTAATTCCCTGCGGTGCAACTGTTTCCCTCTCTGGTTCCACTTCCTGAGTCTCTATTATACCGTCGTTCCCTTCGAACGGGTTTTCTTCTCCTTGGAATTCATCTTCTTCCGTACCTCCCCCCCCCTCAGTCTGGTCATAGGGGAGTTCAGGACTGCCCGCCGGAAGCCGCGATCGTAATTGATCGATATGGCGTTTCCATAGTCTATTGTCAAGGCATTGTACAAGGTAGGATCTTGGGTCAGTTACACGAACTACTGTCGCCTCCACCCACAATGGGTCGCCCGATAAGTTTTTAGCATATACCAAATCTCCTAACTGGAAGGCACGACAGCGGCCACTGGATCCTAGTGGTTTTTCCAGTTCATAAGCTGGGTGTAACCTGTCGAGGTGGGAGCGGAGTTTTTGTCCCATTAGCAGTTCGGCGGGAGTTTTGTTGGTGACACTATGCGGTGTGATGTGTTGTAAAAAAAAGGATTTGATTGATCTTGTCGTCAATGTTGTCGTAGTCTACCTTCTGTAAGGTTTTCTTCACAAATTGTACCATGCGTTCTGCTTTGCCATTGGTCGCAGGGTGCGCAGGCGAGGTGAGCGCATGTCGAATGCCGCAGTCAGCGAGGTACTGCTCGAATGACAGTGCTGTAAATTGGGGCCCGTTATCGGATACCAGGACGTCTGGTAGTCCGTGGGTTGCAAATAGTCTTTCCAAGGTTTTGATAACCGCCTCGGAGGTTGTAGTTGTCATGCGATGAATCTTGAGCCAATTTGAATAGGCGTCGATGGTTAGTAGAAAGGTGTGGCCTTTGGTCGGCCTCGCGAAGTCCAAGTGAATTTGGGACCAGGGTCCGCGTGGTATCTCCCATTCAGTAGGAATGGCTTTAGGTGGGGCATTGCTCACTTCCGGGCATTTTGGACAAGCTTTAACCCAATGTTTGATTTGCTTGTCAATGCCCGGCCACCATGCGTAGCTTCGCACAAGAGCTTTCATTCGCATGATGCCGGGGTGGCCATCGTGCAAGGTTCTCAGAAGCGCTTTCTGGAGTTGTTCTGGGATAACGACTCTATCGCCCCAGATGACACAGCCTTTTTGGGAGAACAACTCGGTTTGTCGAGTCTTGAATGGTGTGAAGTCATCTGATAATTGGTCCAATGGCCATCCGCGTTCTACCCAGCTTAGGACTCGCGCTAAGGTGGGGTCACGTTTGGTTTCTCTCGTGATATCTCGGGCGGTTAATGGCGGTGAGTTGAGTGCCTCAATTTGCAACGTGGTTACCATTGGTGCAGGATCGTCGAGAGTCTCTGGAAGTGGTGCTCGGATCAATGTGTCGGCGTGGGGAATGGCTTTCCCCGGGCGGTATTGCAGCTGATAGTTATAAGCAGCTAAGAATTCTGAACATCGAGTCATCCAAGGGGATAATATGCAGGGAGTCAGCTTATCTCCGGCTATTATCCCCAATAATGGTTTGAGGTCAGTCACGATAATAAAAGCCCAGCCATACACGTACTTGTGGAATCTTTTAATGGCTGACACAATTGCGAGGGCTTCTTTATCGATTTGTCCATAATTTCGCTCAGTTTTTGAAAGTGTCTTTGAAAAATATGCAACAGGGGCTTCGTTCCCATTAGGCAGTACATGGCTCAAAATGGCGCCCACTCCGAAAGGTGAAGCATCACATGTTATATTTAACGGCAAAGTCTCGTTATACTGCATGAGTACAGAGTCAGAAGTTTTTTCACATTGTGGAATGCCTGTTCTTCTCGGTGACCCCATAATCAATTTGCTTTCTTATCTAACAAACGGTGTAACAGTTCAGCGACCGTTGCTTTATGCGGTAAAAATACATTATAAAAGTTGATAGGCCTAGGAACGCCTGGAGATCGGCCTTGTTTCGTGGCCTGGGAGCATTTTTTATCGCCCTTAGTTTACTTTCAGTAGGGTGAATACCCTGGCTATCAATTAGGTACCCTAAAAACTCAACACTGTCAGTACACAATTTACATTTGGTTTTTTTTACTTTAAGACTGGCCTCTTGGAATTCTTTTAGGACTAATTTTAACCGGTCCTGTAAGATTTTTTTTTGTAGGGGCCGCAATTAATACATCATCAAAATAGGGGACCACGCCCTTAATCCCTTGTAATAACCTCTCCATAAGGCTCTGAAAAATCCCCGGGGCTACACTAACTCTGAATTGAAGCCGGGTACATTTAAAGGCACCTCGGTGCATCACAATCGTTTGTGCCTGTGCCGTCTTTTCATCAACAGGTAGTTGCTGATATGCCTGAGCTAAGTCTATTTTAGCGAAGACTTTCCCACCCCCCAGGGAGTGGAGGAGATGCTGCACCACCAGCACTGCATATGCGTTCTGCTGTAGGGTATGGTTCAAAATGGCCCGGTAGTCCCCACAAATTCGGATCGACCCGTCTGGCTTAATGGGTGTTATGATTGGGGTTTCCCAGGGGGAGTGATCGATGGGCTCTAACATCCCCTGATCTATCAGTTTGTTGAGTTGTTCGCCGATTTTTGACTTTAAGGCAAATGGAACTCGATGGGGCTTAAGTCAGATGGGAGCTATCTTTGGGTCTAGACTGAATGAAATCGGGGTCCCCTTGTACTTGCCTAAGCTGTCCGCGAAGACGTCCCTGAACTCATGGATAAGGTCTCCCTCCCAGTCACTTCCGCTGACTCGGTTTATGCCGGCCGCTTCAATGCTGAGTGGCGCAAACCATTGGAGGCCTAGTAGGCTAGGCCTGTCTCTATCGATGACAGTTAGTGGTAAGTACGCTGTGTGCTTCTTGAAGGAGACTTGGACTCGGCAGGAACCAACGACGGGGATTCGATTCCCTTGGTAGTCCTTGAGGATGAGTCTTTGAGAGCAGAGATCTTGGCGTTGAATCGTGGGGATGAGTTGCTTAAGGGTCTTCCAGGACACCATCGTGAGGGACGATCCCGAGTCAACTTCCATGTGGCAACGCTGGTTCTTGATGGCTACTGTGACTCGTATTTTCTTGGTGTCTAAAGCTGAGGCGTGACCAATAGTAATAGTATGGTGAGCCTCTTCTCTCTGCAAAACTCGATTTCTGTAGGAGTGGTTAACTGGCTCTCGCCGTACAGGACGGTTTCCTGTCAATTGGTGATAGTTAGTCCCTTTTGAGGCCTGGCCGGGTCCTCGTAAGCTTCGGCAGACCCGTCTGATATGGCCTCGCTTCCCGCACTCATCGCAGAGCGCGTCGCAGAATTTGCATTCGGACCTGGCATGGTTGGCCCCACAGCCAGCGCAAGGGTGTAAAGGCTTCGGGTGGTGGTCCCAGTCGGACTGCAGTCGATGGACCCCTTCTTCATTGCTATCTGATGACGAAGAGAGGTCCTCATGGTGCGTCGTTGCAAGCTGCCCTTCTGACCTGGGTAAGATGTCGCTTGTCGGTGGTGGTACCGGAGCGCGGTTTCGGTGTAGTTGTGCAGCTGACTTCCTGGTTGCTTCTGCTGCAGTAGCATGGCGATGGCATCGGCAAGGCTGATGTTACCTTTCACCATCAGCTTGCTTTGAACGCCTGGTGCATCTAGTCCCAGAACTATGCGATCTCTTAGTGCTTCTTCTTAATCGGCGAATCTGCAGAGGCCTCCCAAATTTCGGAGGTCTGCTATGAAATCGGCCACGCTTTCTCCCTTTCGCTGGCTCCTCTGATAAAACTCATGCCGTCTCACGAGCGTAGGCACAGTCGGTGCATAGTGATCTCATAGGAGAGGTTTGAGGTCGTCCCAATCCATGGCCTTCACTTCTCGGGGTTTGGCTAGTGCTTTAGCCATCTTAAATACGGTTGGACTGCAATGCGTTAGGAACACCGCCCATTTCTTTCCTGGTGTGGCGTCCTTTAAGTTGTTGGTTTCTAAGAACATTTGGAAGCGATCCATGTAGGACTCCCAGTCCTCCTGTACTGGATCGAATGGAGCGGGTGGTACAACGACGCCAGACATGGTTCCGTTGTGTAGTGTCGTCTGTCATGTGCTCGGTGTTCTTCAAAGTTTCGTTGGTTCAGATGTCTCCATATCCCATCCTCGTCGCCAGTGTTATGTTTGGAGCATAGGCAAGAAAGAATGGAGACAAGCCTCTGAACGGTGAATTTCAGCTCTTTATTTACATAGTGACTTCTGACTTCTATAGCAGTTTTAACCTGCTTTATATAGGCAAACCCCGTAACTATTAACCAATAACCAGCGAGGAGCGCTAGCTCTCATAACCAATAGGAACTTTCTGTTAAGGGCCAATCGGATTCCCTGGAGCGGGCCAATCTGATCCGGCCGTTTAACAGCCAATCAGAAGTGCAGGGCCAGAGCCCTGCACTTTACTCCAAGCTCACGCATTATTAAAACTTTATACATTCACAACAGAAGGGACCTTATAAGTCATCAAGTCCAACCCCTTGCTCAAGCGGGAGACCCTACACCATTTCTGATTGATGTCAGTCCAATCTCTTCTTAAAAGTCTCAAGTGATGGCACTCCCACAACTTCCGAGGGCAACTTTTGTTCCATTGGTTGATTGTTCTCACTGTCAGAAAGTTTCTCCTTATTTCCAGGTTAAATCTCTCCTTGTTCAGTTTCCATCCTTTATTCCTTGTCTGGCCCACAGGCACTTTAGAAAATAGCTTGACCCCTTCCTCTCTGTGGAAGACTGTGGAAGACTGCTTTCATGTCTTCCCTGGTCCTTCTCTTCACTAGACTATCCAAGCCCAATTCGTTAGACCAAACTGGCTCATTATGTGACTTTTTTATGTGGGTCCATTTTGCCTATTATCCATTTAAGTATCATTGTCATCTCTTTTAATTTATATACAAGACTAAAATTAAAGTCATCCTGTTGTGCCACTGGTCTGATCTACATACTATCCGAATGACTAGACTTTAAGCTGCTAGCACAAACATCACTTAAGTATATTTTTATTTGTTCAAGTTGTGGCATTCAGAAATGAACTACAACTTTCAGACAATTCAAATTTCATAGAATAGCTGTAGGGTGTCTCTGTTGTGAAATGACAAATAAAAACAAATTGAATTGGCAATCTTACTCCTGGGAACATGATATCACTAGGTCCAACATCTAAGCATTCCCACCTCCCACCAGAATTCCCTAAGGTGCCACTACATGGGAGGTATTGTGTGGAAAAATAAAAATGCTGCCAAGATATGGCAAGGGATGTTTTACGATTCCATTGGAAAAAATTGCCTTGCTAGGGAGTCTTTACTTCCCATTTGCTTCAAAGGAGAATAGAATAGAATAGAATAGAATAGAATAGAATAGAATAGAATAGAATAGAATATTGGAATATAAGAATAGAATAGAATAGAATAGAATAGAATAGAATAGAATAGAATAGAATAGAATAGAATAGAATATTCTCTCAGTGTACATAAAAGAAAAGATACATTCGTCAAGAGTCAAGAGTCATAAAGTACAATACTTAAAAATAGTCATAGGGTATAATAAGCAATCAAATCATACTAGAAAACAGCCAATAAAAATAGGGTACAAGCGACAAAGTTAGAGTCATACAGTCACAAGTGGGAGGGGATGGGTGATAAGGAGTGATGAGAAGATTAATAGTAATAGTAAATGTAGACTTAGTTCATAGATGGACAGTGTTGAGGGAATTATTTGTTTAGCAGAGTGATGGTGTTTGGGGAAAAACTGTCCTTGTGTCTAGTTGTTCTGGTGTGCAATGCTCTATAGCGTCATTTTGAGGGTAGGAGTTGAAACAGTTTATGTCTGGGATGTGAGGGGTCTGTAAATATTTTCACAGCCCTCTTTTTGACTCGTGTAGTATACAGGTCCTCGATGGAAGGCAGGTGGGTAGTAATTGTTTTTTCTGCAGTCCTAGTTATCGTCTGAAGTGTTGGGTTGCAGAACCAAACCAGACAGTTATAGAGGTGCAGATGGTGGACTGAATAATTCCTCTGTAGAACTGGATCAGCAGCTCCTTGGGCAGTTTGAGCTTTCTGAGTTGGCGCAGAAAGAAAATTCTTTGTTGTGCTTTTTTGATTACATTTTTGATGTTAGGCATCCATTTTAGGTCATGTGATATAATAGAACCTAGAAATTTGAAGGTCTCTACTGTTGATATTGTGTTGTCTAGTATTGTAAGAGGTGGTAGTATAGAAGCGTTTCTTCTAAAAACCACTATTTCTACGTGGTTTTTAGTTGTATAACCTCCTGTCTGTATGCAGATTCATCATTGTCTCGAATGAGACCAATCGCTGTTGTGTCATCAGCAAACGTCAGTATTTTAACGGATGGATCATTTGAGATGTAGTCATTGGTATATAGGAGAAAAGAAGTGGACAAAGCACACAGTCTTGGGGGCCCCTGTGCTAATTGTACAGGTATCAGATGTGATTCTGCCTAGCTTCACCTTCTGCTTCCTGTCTGTTAAATTAAAATATAAACTCTGTACAAAAGGAAACCCCAATTTTAGATGTGGTGGAAATCCAGGTATGAAGTGAGAATCCAAGAATGCTTTCCAGTTAGAATTCAATTCTATACCATGTTTGCTTTTTCCAATGCAAAGTATTTTTCTGGACATCGAAGCATACCCTCACCAAAATAAGTAGCCATTCTTCAAAAGTGGTGTGTGTATGTGAGTGTATGCAAAAACCTGCATGATGATAGGTGTTCTGTCCTGAATTTGCATACTCGAAATCCCCGCGCCTTGATTGGCTAAGGCGCGGGGATTTCTGATTGGCCAGGCGAGCCGCGCTGATTGGCCCGATTGAAGTCTCCCGCGATTGGCTCACTCCAAGAGCGGGAGACTTGAATCGTTGCCATTGGCCGCGGCCGCCGCAGCGAAAAGGATAAAAGCCGCGGGCTTTTTCCTTTTCGCTGGTTCGGTTCACAACTGTTTAATAAAGAGCTTGAATGATAGTCACCGACTCTGAGCGTCTTTTTGCGGACACGACACTGGCGACGAGGATGGGATCCCGACCCTGAACCGAACCCCGTGTCCAACAAGAGCCAGTTCCAGTGCAGAGATGGCGAAGATCGCACCGCCCGCCCCCTTCAACCCCGCCACCGAGGACTGGGAATCGTACTCAGACCGGTTCCGTATGTACCTTGAATGCGCCGGAATGAAGGACGCCCCGGGCCCACTAAAACGCGCCGTCTTCCTTACTCACTGCGGACCAGAGGTCTTCCAGATGGCCAAAGCATTGGCCAAGCCGGCAGACGCAACCGCCATGGACTGGGACGTCCTCGAACCTATACTGCGGCGCCATTACGCCCCCGAGGTCCCCATCCTGATACGGCGCAACGAGTTTTACCGCCGAAATCAGAAACCAGACGAAAAATTGAGCGACTTCGTCGCCGAGCTGCGGCGCCTAGGAGGACTCTGCGAGTTTGAAGGTCTGAACAGCCTCATAAGAGACCGATTCGTACTCGGCCTATGGGACCCTACACTCCAGAGCCGGCTTATGGCCAAGGGCGACATCAGCCTAGCAGATGCCCTCACCGCAGCCGCAGCCGCAGAAGCAACCTGCACGTCTGCTGACAGCATGCGAAGATCTGACGCGAAGGGCGGAAACAACAACCCGGCAAGGTCGGCCGACCCTAGAAGCGAATCAACCGCACACTACGGAGAATTCCAGTCAACCTCCAGCACGTCGGAAGACGAGGAGGACATACATCGCGTGCAGACGGGACGCGGCGACCAACGGAATCGAAGAGGTCGTAGGTCGAGGACCAACTGTGCCGGGTGCGGCGGCGACCACCCCAGGTCAGAATGCCGATTTTTTGACTCTATCTGTAGGCATTGTGAACGACGGGGTCATATCGCTCGAGTTTGCCGCCAAAAGAAGACCCGCAGCCCGCCCAAATGGGAACAACACGACCGGAAGAAGGAAAGCCCCCCGCCCAGGACCAGAGAGCGCCAACCGGACGGTCGGTGGGACCGTGCCCAACGATCTTCAAGAGGCGGCGACGGTCGGCGAAAGGAAGAGACTCACCAAACGGTGACCATCGGCCACGCCATCTCCGACGGCGCCAGAAAGGTACACGTAGAAGTCCATATTGAAGGCCAACCATGCAAGATGGAAGTGGACTCCGGGTCCTACCTCTCCATGATTGCATGGCGCGAGATTAAACGGCTAGTGCCCACCCTCCATAAGAGGAACATTCATGCCCAGAAAATCATTATAAAAGACTACCAAGGGAATCGCGTCCCGGTAGTGGGCACCAAGAGCTTTAATGTAACCTACAAGGGCCGCACCGAACAACTGCCACTCACTATCGTCGATCGCGACCGCCCAAGCCTACTGGGTTTACAATGGTTCGCCCCGCTTGACATCGCGCTGACAGGAGTCAACCACGTCGCCGACGACGGTTGGGAACAGCGGCTAGCCCAGGAGTTCCGGGAGGTCTTCGATGGAAGCTTGGGCAAGTACCAGGGGCCCCTTATCTCATTTGACCTAGACCCAAGGGTTCCCCCCAAGCGGCTAAAACCTAGGAGGGTACCATTCGCCCTGAAGCCTAAAATTGACGAGCAGATCGACAAGCTCGTCAAACAGGGGGTGTTGCAGCCGATAGACCATGCCCGATGGGAGACCCCTATAGTGACCCCAGTCAAGCCAGATGGGTCCGTGAGAATTTGCGGGGACTATAAGGCCACCCTAAATGGCGCATTGCAACAAAGCGCCTACCCAGTCCCAATCGTGCAACATCTGCTGCACTCACTGGGAGGGGGCAAGGTCTTTGCCAAGCTCGATCTCGCCCAGGCATATCAGCAGTTGCCAGTAGATGAGAAAACGGTGGAAGCCCAGACCATCGTGACCCATCGGGGGGCCTTCAAGTGTAACCAACTCCAATTCGGAGTCAGCGTGGCACCAGGCATCTTTCAGAGCCTGATGGAACGTTTGCTACAGGGCATCAAGGGGGTGGTGCCCTATTTTGATGACGTATTAGTGGCGGCGCCAAACGAAGCCGAATTAGAAAACCGACTCAGACAGGTCTTAACAAAATTTAAAGTGACGGGACTTAAAGTTAAACGAGAAAAATGCCAACTATGCACAGAGCAAGTGGAATTCTTGGGCTACCTTCTAGACCGGCATGGCATTCACCCTACAATTAAAAAAGTGAAAGCCATCAAAGAAGCCCCCACCCCAAAGTCTAAAACGGAACTACAAGCGTTCTTAGGGTTGCTGAATTTTTATAATGTTTTCCTACCCCAAAAGGCTACGGCGGCGGAGCCTTTGCATAGACTCCTGGATAAGGCGGCAACCTGGACTTGGGGGAGACGAGAGCAAACCGCCTTTCAAAAAACCAAAGACCTCCTCACCTCCGACGCCGTCCTGATTCAATTCAGCGAAACCTTGCCCTTAGTTGTCACTTGCGACACATCACCTTTCGGCGTCAGCGCTGTCCTCAGCCATACCCTCCCCGACAAAAGAGAAGCACCCATCGCTTTTTTCTCCAGGACTCTGACTAAACCGGAGTGGAACTATAGCCAACTGGACAAAGAAGCTTTGGCTATAGTTGCCGCCGTTAAGCGATTCCACGAATACCTGTATGGCCGCCCGTTCACCATTGTGACAGATCATAAGCCATTGCTGGGCATCCTCGCTGGAAACCGAGCCACCCCGAACATTTTATCACCCCGGATGACAAGGTGGTCCGAGTTCCTGGCAGCCTACAGCTATGAACTGTTACACAAGCCAGGTAAGAAAATTTCGCACGTGGACGCCTTAAGCCGTTCGCCTTTACCAGACTCTGATCCTGACCCAGCACCAACGACAAACACCCTTAGCATCGAGAACCTACCCATTACCGTGTCGGACATTGCCAGGGAAACTATTAAGGATAGGCGTCTGGCGCGAATCCTACACTGGCTAGAAAAAGGTTGGCCTGAAAGGGACAATGACGAATCCATTAAAACATTCAGAAACCGCCAGACTGAACTCTCACTGCTTAAAGGATGTATTTTGTGGGGTGACAGGGTGGTCATCCCGGACAGATTGCAAGGGAGGGTCTTAGAGATGCTACATGAAGGTCATCCTGGCATCGTCAGGACTAAAGCCCTGGCCAGGAGTTATGCTTGGTGGCCAGGGATGGACAAACAGATAGAGGCATGGGTCGCCAAATGCCAACGTTGCCAGGAGACCAGACCCAGCCCACCCGCAGCACCCATCCGGGACTGGGAAACACCAAGGGGGCCCTGGTCCAGAATCCATTTAGACTTTGCGGGTCCAACGAATGGGCGTACTTTTCTGATCACAGTTGACGCTTACTCCAATTGGTTGGAGGTAAGCGACATGAAATCCACTACCACGGAGGCCATCATCAAAGAACTGTGTAAACTGTTTTCCATGCACGGCCTCCCAGACGTCGTCGTCTCAGACAACGGGCCCCAGTTTACTTCCCTCGATTTTGAGAGGTTCTTGGCGGAGAGGGGCATCCGCCACGCATTAACAGCACCGGCGCATCCGGCGGCGAACGGTAGGGCGGAACGGATGGTACAGTTTACGAAAAAAACCCTCCGGAAGATGGACCACGGGGAGATCAGCGACAAAATCAATAAACTCCTCTTCATACAACACATCACCCCGAACACCACTACCAACAAAAGCCAGCCGAATTACTAATGGGCAGGAAGCTGAGGTCCCCACTCGACAGGTTACACCCAACATACAACCCGGAGCGGCCCCCAGACTCCAGTTCCAAATACCGGACATTTGTCCCCGGTGACTTAGTTTACGCGAAAAATCTGACGGGGGACCCCCTATGGATCCCAGCCGTCATCACTCAAATCACAGGTCCACGGTCGTACCGGCTCCAAACCACCGATGGGCGAGCCTGGAAACGACACATCGACCAGCTCAGGTCGCGAACGGCAACAGACCTCAACCCCCAAGACACGAACCAAGGGGGGAGGGAATACCCGAATAAACAAGCGCAGGAAAAAATAATCCAAAAGTACTCACCGGAACGCAGCCATCGCGAGTCCCCACCGGAGAAGAACCACCTGGCCAGCTCAACCGACTCGGAGAAACCAAGCGGGAGCGGCGAAACCCGTAGCTCAACCGACCCGGTAGGCCCAGGCGGGAGCCACGGAGAACGAACCGGCCCGATCATCCAGCCGGTTCACACAGAAGGAGGAGCAGCCAAAAAGATGACCGCTCCGGCCGAGATCCAGCTTGCAACTGAGTTGCGCAGGTCAACTAGGGCTAGACGGAGCCCCGCCTACCTGCGTGACTACGCAACGTGATGGACTATACCAAGAGGGGAGGGGTGTTCTGTCCTGAATTTGCATACTCGAAATCCCCGCGCCTTGATTGGCTAAGGCACGGGGATTTCTGATTGGCCAGGCGAGCCGCGCTGATTGGCCCGATTGAAGTCTCCCGCGATTGGCTCACTCCAAGAGCGGGAGACTTGAATCGCTGCCATTGGCCGCGGCCGCCGCAGCGAAAAGGATAAAAGCCGCGGGCTTTTTCCTTTTCGCTGGTTCGGTTCACAACTGTTTAATAAAGAGCTTGAATGATAGTCACCGACTCTGAGCGTCTTTTTGCGGACACGACAATAGACATGTGAGTAAAAACAGGTAAGACGGTTATGCAATTCCCCACTTGCCACCTGGAAGATTTTGACACCTCCCACATGAGATTATTCTCCCGCAATTAGTATGCAAGGTTCTGCTATCACCAAATGAGTCACAAATCTGAGATGGGCCTTTTAATGCAAATTGCATCAATGAATAAATATATTTTTTACATTTATTTTTGAAAAGTAATGTTTTCAATTTACCAGATTTACTTAGCTGTCCCTTGCCTTTTTTTTTTTTTAGTTCCTATGTGTGTAAACAGTAAAAACCACAAAATTCTTTTTCTTTTCTGCAATTTCGTTTACTCGATTTTTATCCCGCCTCTCTAACTTTAGAAGTAACTCAAGGCAGGAAACATACCTAATGCCTCTTCCTTTTTCTGTTTTATTCCACAACAATGACCCTGTGAGGTGGGTTGGGCTGAGAAAGAGAGAGTGACTGGTCCAACATCACCTAGCAGCTTTCATGCCTAAGATGGAACTAGAACTCACCATCTCCTGGGGATTGGCCCAAAGTCACCCAGATGGCTTTCATGCCTAAAGTGGGACTAGAACTCACCATCTCCTGGGGATTGGCCCAAAGTCACCCAGATGGCTTTCATGCCTAAAGTGGGACTAGAACTCACTGTCTTCTGGTGATTGGCCCAAAGTCACCCAGCCAGGGTGGGATTCAAAAATTTCAACAACTGGTTCTCTGCCCAGTAGCTGGGTGGGCGTGGTCATGGTGGGTGTGGCCTATCAGAACTTATGGAAGGACCATTTTTTGCCTTCCTCAGAGTCCAGAGGCTTCCCTCAGGCCTCTGGGAGGGTGAAAACAGCCTCCCCCACAGATTTCTGGAACTTCCAAGAGCCTCCATGAGGACCTTGCACTTACCTGCATCCAAAGCAGGCCACGTGGAGACTCCTGGGAGGGAAGGGGTGGACAGGGCCAGTCAGTCAGTTCAACTACTGATTTGGCAAACCAGGTGTAAATTTAACATCCGGTTCACCTGAACAGGCCCAAACCGACTGAATCCCACCCCTGCACCCTGCTGAGTTTCATGCCTAAGATGGGACTAGAACCTGCTGTCTCCTGGTGATTGGTCCAAAGTCATCCCGCCAGATTTCATAATGGGACTAGAACTCACAATCTCCTGGTTTCTAGTCTAGTACCTTAACTGCTACACCAAACATCCCCTTGATTTGGGGTATAATGAGCAAGAAGATATTCCAAATTCAGTTTTACCTGCTTTCTTTATTTGGGGAAGAGGGATGAAACCCCCCCTCCCCCAAAAAAATCTCAGCCAAAACATCCAAACTGGTAGCTGTTTCACCTTCTTGATCACTGCAATTCCCCAGCTGAACACCTGTCCAAATATTGTACTAAGAGTATTTTTTGTGTGTGTGCGTGTGACTCAGCCTGGAGAGACAGGCAGAAAGCTTTACCCAAGCCACTGTTGAAAGAAATGTGGTTTTTTTTTTTTTCCAAAGGAGTAGCAACAGCTGGAAGTGACAAAATTGGAGTTTGCAGACTTTTCTTTGCAAGAAGCAAAGCCGCAAGGATTTGGTCGATGGCTGCTCGCCATATTATCAGGATCTCCTGTGGCTTAAAAGCACACATTGAAATTAAGACGACCCTGGGGTCCTGAGATCCAATCGGATCTTGGGGTTGGCTGAATCCTCCTCCCGCTCCCTGCACCCATCCCCCTAAAAAAATGTTTCCGCAAGATAGTTTTAAGATGCAACTTGTTTTTACTTTAAGGAGTTGGAGGCAAAAAAAGGGACAACCCCCCCCCCTTTTTTTTTAAAAAAAAAAACATAATAAATTGCAAAGTGACTGAAGGATCACTTCCAACTTTTTAATGGGTGGAAAGAAAACATTTGTTGGTCTTTGCTTCTGGCTGATCTTTCTTCTGTTAGTGATGGCTCTGTTGGCAAAGGAGTGGCGATTTTGATGCAAATTTTAATCCTTCATCAAAAATAGGCATTGCTCCTCCTCCACTTTGCTGATTAAATTTTTTACTCTCCCCATGTGGTACTAAGGCAACAGCTGTAATCAATTTTCAGAAAAATTTAAGAAGGAAATAATGTATCTAATAGTATATGTATTGACGGCAGCTAGAATAATATATGCACAATACTGGAAAAATGAAATCATACCAGAAATAATAAGAAAAATTATGGCATGTGCAGAATCTGATCGGTTAACTTTAGAAATAAAAGACAAAGGAGAGTCTAAATATTATAAAACATGAAATAAATTTTATCAATGGTTATATAGCAGAAGACAAGTTTGAAATTAGTAGTTATGATTACATTAATTAGCAATTAATATATTAAATAAGGAGATTATCAATGACGAAGTAAAATGTATATATGTATAACAAGGCTAAGTTGGATGTATTGTGTTGTGTTCTCATAATTAAAATTAAAAAATAAATTTAAAAAAATGTTTGTTATATAAATATACAGTATATACACACTCAGATTTAGTACTTAGATGTTGTCTGCTTGTTTAGTATCAATAACAGAGTTGAAAGGGACCTTGGAGGTCATCTAATCCAACCCCATTTGTTTCATGAAGAGTCAGAGACCACTATTGTCTGGATGTGAGTGTCTGGGTTTGATGTGGTTGATCCTTCTGGCTGAGTTACACAATGTTGCGATTCACCCTTCAAAACCTTTGGCGAGGCCACTGACAAAACAGCAAATCCTCCGAGTCTAAAATGAGGTGTTGGAGGGCCCCATAGTATCTGTTCCAGGAAAAGTTCATTTTGAACTCGATCCTGCCATTTTGCCTGTACGATGTGCCCCGCGCAATGTGCCAAGAGCCATTAAGCCTCAGGTCAAAGCGCAACTGAGCCCACCAATTGGATAAACAACATGGTTGTTATTAGGAAGCCTGAGAAGATCAGAATTAGCATTGAACCCACTTCTGACACCATGTTTCATGTGAGTAAGCACACTACAGGCCATCGCTGTGCAGAAACCATTTCACTAGAGAGTGGGTAACACTAACAGGAACAGAAAATGCATCACAGGAACAATACAGCTGAATCCCACCCAGAGTAGCAATGTGATACATGAAACAACTACAATAGAGAGGAATGATAGAGCTGCATATAAGGTAGACATAATGTCTGTAACACAGGAGACCTATACTATTTCTGATAAATGGCTATCCAGTCTCTTCTTAAAAGCCTCCAGTGATGAAACACCCACAACTTCTGAAGGCAATTTGTTCCATGGTTAATTGTTCTCACTGTCAGAAAATTTCTCCTTAGTGCTAGATTGCTTCTCTCCTTGGTTAATTCCCACCCATTGCTTCTTGTCCTACCCTCAGGTGCTTTAATAAATAAGTCCTCCCCCCTGCCCCATCCTTGTGGCAGCCCTCCAAGTATCAGAAGACTGCTATTATGTCGCCCCTAGTCCTTCTTTTCGCTGGACTAGATATACCCAGTTCGTGCAATCATTCTTTGTATGTTTTAGCTTCAAGGTCATTTTTGTTGCTCTTCTCTGAACTCCCTCCAAAGTCTCAACATCTTTTTTTTGTATTGTGGTGTCCAAAACTGGCTGCAGTATTCCAAGTGTGGTCTTACCAAGGCTTTGAAAAGTGGTACTAGCAGCACTTCAGGTGATCTTGATTCTATCCCTCTGTTAATGCAACCTTGGATTGCATTGGCTGCTGCCCCACACTTTTGGCTCATGTGTCAGTCAGCAGATTAAGAAAGTTGGAAGGGACCTTGTACTGTAGGTGATCTACGGTGGTGGAATTCTACCAGCTTGGCCCAGTTCTGCCGAACCAGTAGCAGCGATGAGCAGTGGAGACTGAACCAGTTCTCTCTGCCGGTCTGCTGTTGGGCCCACTCACCTGCCCGGGCTCCCATACTCACTTTTATTCCCTGCTTTTTGAAGCGCAGCTGCTTTGCGTGGCACAGCAGAGTGCTATGAGGCAGCTGCTGAAGCGATAGGGAGAATGCAGGCTTGCAGGAGGTGAGTTGGAACGCCTCTGCACCTGCCCAATTCCTCTGTGCCTGTGCAAAGTGCACATTTGGTCTGCAAAGTATGTGCATCCACGTAATGTGCGCCCACTGAACCGGTGGTAAAAATCTTTGAATCCCACCACTGGTGATCTAGGATTAGTCCAACCCTCCGCCAAAGCAGGAAACTCTTCACCATGTCTGACAAATGGCAGTCCAGTCTCTTCTTGAAAGCCTCCAGTCATGAAGCTCCCACAACTTCTGCTCCATGGGTTGATTCCTCTCACTGTCAGAAAATTTCTCCTTATTTCCAGGATGAATCTCTCCTGGATCAGCTTCCATCCATTATTCCTTGTCTGGCCTTTGGGTGTTTTGGAGAATAGCTTGCCCCCTTCCTCCTCTCTGTGGCAGCCCCTCAAATATTGGAAGACTACTATCCTGTCTCCCCTGGTCCTTCTCTTCTCTAGACTAGCCAGGCCCAGTTCCTGTAACCATTCTTCGTATATTTTAGCTTCCAGTCCCCTAATCATCCTGGTTGCTCTTCTCTGTACTTTTTCTACTTTCTTCTTCTCTGTACTTTTTTTACTTTCTCCAAATCTTTTTTATGTAAGAGTCAGAAGTTTCAGACAGCAGATATAAGAGCTTTTTGAGACTACCCAAAAGAGATTTTAAGGTTTATCTGGTCTGCGGCTATGGCCAGTTCTTCTTTGATAGAATCTGATGCAGAGAACGCATATTTAGTTTACGCTACCCAAATATAACAGTAAGATTGTTTTCTTTGTAGCGAGGAGTGGAATTCTTGCTATGAAAAAACATTGATGCTGTGCCATTGGAATTCAATTTGGATGTTTTACAGGAACAATATTTTTGTTATTGTAGAATCTGCAATCTCTTGGCAAAAGCTATGACTGTCATTCCTTCTCCCCACACATCGGAGAAAAATTGGACCTGGATAGACTTAAGAGATGATAATTGAAAAATGGAATAAAACATTGCAAAGAAAAAGACAAGGAAGAGGGAAAAAGATTGGTCATGCTAATGTTCTCTCCCTCTCTCTCCCCTTCCTCCCTCTCTCTGAAAAAAAGGGAGATTTATTGGTAAACAATGGAAAGGTGCAACAACGCCCACAATGGAAGAATGGATGGAAAAACTGATGGAATTAGAAGAGATGGGCAAATTAACTGTTTTAATTAAAAAATATATCCAGTTTTGTTTCTGCTCGGAACTATTTCTGGATTTTGTGCTCAAGACAGAAAAAAATTTCTGACTTTGGGATTTGCTGATGAGATAAGTTTGTTGTTATAGAAATGTCTAGTATGTACTAACTATGTAAACGTAAAAAGTTGAGGCTGTATTTCATTATTTTTATTCCACTGCATTGAAAAAAAAGTGAGAAGTTAATTCTTTTTCTTTCTTTTTCCTCTTACTCTACATTTTTCTTTCCCTCTCTTTTCCCTCCTCCATTTCCCTTGCTATCTTTGTTTTCATTTGTATTTTACATTATGATAATATTATTGATGAATGTATCTTTTCTTTTATGTACACTGAGAGCATTTGCACCAAGACAAATTCCTTGTGTGTCCAATCACACTTGGCCAATAAAAGAATTCCATCTTCTGTCTAACTGTTTGTTTATTCATGCCAGAAACATCACAATTAAAATAAGGCACACTAAATGACATAAAAATCAAAATACAAAATACAAGATTGAAATATGTACAAATTAAACAGAACTTGCCCAGAAACTCTCAACATTAATTGTGTTCTGTGGCGGTGCCCAAGGATTTTTAATATGCTGATCGGGACATAAATGGCAGGTAAACATATTTATTTATTTATTTGGGGAATTTATATTGCCACCTATTCGCACATGGTGACACAAGGCAGCTTACAGTATATAAAACCCCCTATAAAAACAATAATGCTAATAAAGGAAGAGTCATATAATAAATTAATATATTAAATCACCTCTACCCCACACCCCAATGACAGCAGATCACACGAGCCATTTGATAGGCTCCATCCTGCTCTGGGTTCCCCAGGCCCACTGGAAAAACCAGGTCTTCAATACCCTCTGGAAGAGTGTTAAGAGTGGGGGCCTTTCTAATCTCTGGGAGAATTAAGTTCCAGAAATAGAAGATAACAGATAATCAGAATTGGAAGGGACCTTGTAGGTCATCTAGTCCAACCCACCACCCAAGCAGGAGATCTTACACCATTTCTGACAGGTGGCAGTCCAATGTTTTCTTGAAAGTCTCAAGTGATGGCACTCCCACAACTTCTGAGGGCAAAAGCCGTTCCATTGGTTGGTTGCTCTCACTGTCAGAAAGTTTCTCCTCATTTCCAGGTTGAATTTCTCCTTGTTCAGTTTCCATTCATTATTCCTTGTCTGGCCTTCGGGTGCTTTGGAAAACAGCTTGACCCCTTCCTCTCTGTGGCAGCCCCTCAAATATTAGAACACTGCTATCATATCTCCCTTGGTCCTTCTCTTCTCTAGACTAGCCAGGCCCAGCTCTTGCAACTGTTCATCCTGTTTTAGCCTCCAGTCCCCTAATCATCCTGGTTGCTCTTCTCTGCACTTTTTCTTAACATCTTAACATCTTTTGTATAGTGGGGTGACCAAAACTGGATGCAGTACTCCAGGTGTGGTCTTACTAAGGCTTTATAGAGTGCTATTAGTACCTCACTTGATCTTGATTGTATCCCTCTGTTAATGCAATTTAGGATTGCATTGGCTTTTTTTTTTGGTGGCGGCTGCATACTGCTGGCTCATAATTAGCTGGTTGTCCACTAAGACTTCAAGATCCCTCTCACAGAGTGGGAGCCCCCATGGAGAAGGCCCTTCTTCTGGGTCCCACCAGGTGTATTTCCCTACATCTGTATCTAACTCTATATCTAACTCTATATCTAACAATATCTATCGATCTATCTATCTATCTATCTATCTATCTATCTATCTATCTATCTTATTTATATCTATCTATCAACTATCCATTTATCTGGGGAGATGAGTTTACTTACCATATTTGTCATGGATTTACACAGAGATTAGGAAATCAGTGTTGGCTAATTGGAAAATAATTCCAAGAACAAAAAAGCAATTTTGGCTCTAAGTGCTTATTAGATCAATGAAAGAAGATAAGCAGATACTTCATTTGAAATAAATGCTCCACGGTATCCCATTAACTTTAATTCATTGGATTTAGGTAGGGAATGAAATGTTTTCCAATTAACAAACTTGTTTGCTTGAAATTAAGACCTAAGCATTCAACAAGATGATATATCAAGACAGTGTCAATCTATTTTCTATTAAGAAAGGGGCAGGTCTTGGGGGGGGGGTCTTGACTCCATTTTGTTGCAAATAAAGTAAGCAATCACACTGCACAGTTTCATTCATCTTCCTCCTTGATGTTTTCATGATCCATTTCCACAAGATGTTTAGATTAAATAGTCTGGTAATTGTCTTACCCATTAAAACTTGGTCATTCTATATATAACATTTAAAAATCCACATTGTGTTGGATTAACTCAGAAGTCCTCTTGATGGGTGTGTGAACCTAAACTAAGAGCCATTTTACACAATATAAGGCATATATATAGGTAGGTCTAGGTGTGTTTGGCTCTTTTCCTGTGTAAGATTAAGAGTATCTTGGTGACATTTTGGCGAGGTCCCACTCACCATCCTCAGGCTGGTGCTTTCAGCTTCGTGCCAGTGCATGCAGTGTGTGATCAGTGCTGCTGTCTCTCTATAAATATTGGTGGTGGGGGCTGGTGTGCTGGGCTGGTTGGCTGCGCTGCTGCCTCTTGATTGGTTGATGGAGTTGATGTTGGTATAATGGGCTGTGTGATGGCCTTGTGAGTTTTGTTGTGGAGATATCCTGGATCTTGTGCTGTAAACTCCTGGGTTGTTTGCTTTGTAGTGATCTTTTTTCCATTAGCCTCTCGAGTTTGAATGGCTTGGGTAATGGGCTGTGTGATGGGCTTGCGAGTTCTTTTGTTGTGGTATCCTGGTTCCTGCATTGTAATCTCCTGAGTCGTTTGTGTTTTGATCTCTTTTCCATTAGCCTCCTGTGTATAATGGGCCATCACACAGCCCATTATACCAACATCAACTCCATCAAACCAATCAAGAGGCAGCAGCGCAGCCAACCAGCCCAGCACACCAGCCCCCACCACCAGTATTTATAGAGAGACAGCAGCTCCGATCACACACTGCTTGCACTGGCACGAAGCCAAAAGCACCAGCCTGAGGATGGCGAGTGAGACCTCGTCGAAACGTCACCAAGATACTTTTAATCTTACATGGGAAAAGACCCGAACACACCTAGACCTCTTGTCAGTCTGTGCTCCATTCAAAATCCAAGAAAGAAACACTCAGACTCCAATGATTAGAGCAAAGTTTTTTTTCTTTTACTGAAATTCAAAGTGGAAGCTACAGGTAAGATTCTGAATCTAAAGAATTTGGTGCGCAGCTCACATATACAAAGGGATGGAATTGTTCCCATCCCCCAAAGTCCAAAAGACTCTTCCAATTAAAAGTTCTGAATATGATCATGTGGGCATCTTCAGGTGGTGATGAGGCCTCTGTCCGTTGACCTTGATATATTTTGATAAAATTTCACAGCTGTGCAAAAGAAAGAAAAAGCTAGGCAAGGAAATAGAAACTTAAAAACAGGAATTTATACTCCCCCTCCCCCTTCTCCTTTACAATGGAATGTAACACTTCCAGCTTTCTTCCCCTCCAATTCCCCCCTCCCCCCCCCCGTTACTAATGACATCTGAGAGATGGAGAAAGCAGTGAGAAAGATGCACAGCCATAGAAAAGATGTAGAAGATATCTTGAAGGCTGACACCTACATACCTTTACCTGTGAAAATCTATGAATATATATATATATATATAGTATATAGTATATATACACATACACACACACACAATTTCATTCCATTTCAACTTACATATTTCATGTCCTTACAGTTTATAATTAATATTCTTCTTATCAATATAACAATAATCACATTTTCATATAAGTAATATCCAATATATCAGTGCTATGATAATGTTATCTAGTTGGGTAATGAAACACCTGCAAGCAAACAACCAAGCTCAGAGAGCACCAAGAACCCCACAGAGCTACAAATATTCTGTTTTATTGGTATCATCATTCATTTCCTTGCCTTCTTTTCTCACCTCTCATCAGCTACGGGAAAGTAGCGGCCCTCTTTTAGCCATATCCCCCCCAAGCAGCCAATAAAATGGCTTGTTTTAATTCATGAAAAATTGCAAAATAATGAATTTGTGCTACCAAAACACTTTTTGGGATCTTCTCAGGCATAACCTTGCTTTGGAAGAGTCTTGGGATCCTTGGTCTATCTCAGAGGTCTCCAAAGTTGGCAACTTTAAGATTTGTAGCAGAGGTGGGTGTTATGGACTAAGCCAACGCAGTGATACAACCCTCAACAGCTTCGTATCACAGCAGGCTTGTAATCCTGCACTTCTCATTGGCCCGTAGATAGCGAGTCGTGATTGGTCGTTTTTGGCCAGTCTGATTGGCTGTTAATGGGACCCCCTGATTGGACGCTTGTGAAAGCGATAAACTCAGTTCATTGGTTTTTTTGACGGCAGCCAGCTTTATAAAAGAGCTGCTGCTCTGTTCTTCCTAGTTAATAAAGAGTTGAAGTCACCATTCGATGTTTTGTCTCCGTTCCTTGCGCCCATGCCTAGGACTTAACAGTGGGTATTCAGCAGGTTCTATCCAGCTCTGGAGAACCGGTAACAGAAATTTTGAGTAGTTTGGAGAACCAGCAAATCCCACCTTTGACTGGCCCTGCCCCCATTTATTCTCTGCCTCCCAAGTCCCAGCTGGGTCTTCTTTTGTTGCCCAGCACAGGAGAATGGAGCTGGAAAGCAGGTTAGTGGGGTGGGGAGGGAATGGAGATTTTGCAGTATCCTTCCCCCAGGAGTGGGGAGGGAATGGAGATTTTACACTATCCTTCCACTGCCACATCCACCAAGCCCTACAACACCTCACCAAGCCATGCCGACAGAACCGATAATAACATTTTTTGAATCCCACCACTGGACTTCAACTCCCAGCATTCCTCAGCCTGGCTGGAGAATTCTGGGAGTTGAATTCCACAAGCCTTAAGGTTGCCATGTTTGGAGACCCTCGGTCCACCTCCATCTTTGCAATCTCTGGCGAAATCTACCCAGGGAGTCTATTTTAGAAGGAATGGCAGGAAAGGCAAATGAGTTCCCGAGCAACGCTTTGTCCTTGAGGGAACAAGTTGGCAAGTTGTTTTGAGAAGATTGAGAAGATTGCATTAGGGAGAGGTTTTAGAAAGAAAAGAAAAAAGAAAAATTATGTCAGCAAGGTACTCTGAAAGCATCTGTTTGCGACTCCTTTGTCGTTGCTCATAGCGAAGCACAATGCATAAATGGATGGCCCATTTCAGCAAGTAGACACCAAGCATTGACTCCAACGCAAGGCTCTCTCGGAAGGCTTTTTCAGGCCATCACAGAGAGGTCACCCAGAATTCATGTCACCTCCCCTCCAGTCACAGAACTTATGTGACTCTGTTCCCTTTCATAAAAGAGCCCAAGGCCACCAGATTGAAAGGAAAACAAGGACAGGAAGATAAAGAAGATATCTCAGTGAGGACTGATGGATGCTTTTTAAACAAAGAGGGCAACTAACTAGAGAGGTCAACTCTTAACCCCACTCTACATATGGTAATCAGGAATGGTGCCTGCAAAACATAATAAATCATTGATGTGTACAGCCTGTTAGTAAGAACAAAAGGGCAGATTCTGATCTAAGAGAAGGTATGTATTACATTAAAATGGAAGGCTGTCTAAGTAGCAGCCTTTTTTTTTTCCTTTCCTTTCCTTTCCTTTCCTTTCCTTTTTTCCTCTCCTCTCCCTTCCTTTCCTTTCCCCTCATTTCCTTTCCTTTCCTTCATCCTTTCCTTTCCTTTCCTTACCTTTCTTTTCCCTTCCCTTCTTTCCTTTCCTTTTTTTCCTCTCCTCTCCTCTCCTTTCCTCTCCTCTCCCTTCCTTTTCTTTCCCCTCTTTTCCTTTCCTTTCCTTTCCTCTCCTTTCCTTTCTTTCCCCCTCTTTTCCTTTCCTTTCCTTTCCTTTCCTTTCCTTTCCTTCATCCTTTCCTTACTTTACCTTTCTTTTCCCTTCCCTTCCTTTCTTTCCTTTCCTTTCCTTTCCTTTTTTCCTCTCCTCTCCTTTCCTTTTCTCTCCCTTCCTTTCCTTTCCTTTCCTTTCCTTCATCCTTTCCTTTCCTTTCTTTTCCCTTCCCTTCTTTCCTTTCCTTTCCTTTCCTTTCCTTTTTTTCCTCTCCTCTCCTCTCCCTTCCTTTCCTTTCCCCTCTTTTCCTTTCCTTTCCTTTCCTTTCCTTTCCTTCATCCTTTCCTTTCCTTACCTTTCTTTTCCCTTCCCTTCTTTCCTTTCCTTTTTTCCTCTTCTCTCCTTTCCTCTCCTCTCCCTTCCTTTCCTTTTTTCCCTTTCCTTCCAGTCACTTCTATATTGTTGACTTGCTAGAGTCTGTTAATATAAACTTACAATTACACACAGTATTTCTAGGGGGAGTGTCACTCTTTCTCCTCCTCCTCCTCCCCCACCCCAGCCCCTCCACTTTTACATCCAGAAAACTAGAGAGGGTTCCTTCTGAGACGTTTGAAACACCTACATTTCTTTTGTAGGCTCAGTTGCTGTTTGCCTGACTTTTATATAGTCTGCAGCTGTTCTACCTTTCTCCCAATGTTCTACCTAATTCCCTCACACAACTACACCAGTGCAACAATATGCTTCATGATTGTGTGTGTGTGTCCTGCCTTCCTCCCTCCCTCCTCCATTCACTTTCCCTCCCTCCCTCCCCTCTTCTCTCCTCCCTCACCTTTCCTTCCTTCATTCCTCCCTCCCTCTTTCCTTCCCTCCTTCCCTCCCTTTTCCTTCCTCCCTTCCTTCCTCCCTCTCTCCATCACCTTCTCTCCCTCCCTCCCTCCATTCCCTCCTTCCTTCACCTTTCTTCCTTCCTTCCTCCTTCCTTCCCTTCCCTTCCCCCTCCTTCTTTCTTCCTTTCCTCCCTCCTTCTGTCACTCACTCACCTTCCCTCCTTCCGCATTTTAATATGGGGAAAGACATTTTTATGGTTGGACAACCAGGTTTATATTCCTTTAATTAACTGATTGATTCAAAGGAAGTTTCTTGGATGACTAACTGCTAATGAAATGCTCTGCAGTCCAGGAGAACATCAGGCGCTCTCTCTCTCTCTCTCTCTCTCTCTCTCTCTCTCGCTCTCTCGCTCTCTGTGTGTGTGTGTGTGTGTGTGTGTGTGTGTTTGAGGTTAAGAGAGGAGAAAAAAATGACAAAGTGCATACCTATTGTTAAGTTTTGAGCATGGGCGAGAAAGAATGGAGACAAGCCTCTGAACGGTGAACTTCAGCTCTTTATCTACATTGTGACTTCCTCATTTTAACAGCAGTTAAAACCCGCCTTATATAGGCAAACCCTGTAACGTTTAACCAATAACGAGCTAGGAACGCTAGCTCCTATAACCAATAGGAACTCTCTGTTAAGGGCCAATCGGATTCCCCGGAACAGGCCAATCCAGTCCAGCCGCTTAACAGCCAATCAGAAGTGCAGGGCCAGAACCCTGCACTTACTCCAAGCTCACACTTTATTAATCTTATTGCATACACAACACCCCTTCCCCCTGGCTTCTTATTTCAGGGCGCAGTTACATAGTCCCTTAGGTAGGACGGTTGTCTTTTTAGTCTCTTTGATTTTCGTTGTATCGGCTGGTTGCAATCACACTGAGGTAGATCGTTGTTTGGCAGTGGGGCTGTTTCTGGTTCAGAGTTCACTTCTACGTCGTTGCCCACATTTTCTGCAATTCCCTGAGGTGCAACCGTTTCTCCCTCCGGCTCCGCTTCCTGAGTTTCTATTAAACCGTCGTTTCCTTCGAACTGGTTTCCTAGGGCTTCATCTTCTTCCGTACCTCCCCCCCCCTCAGTTTGGTCAAGGGGGATTTGCGGACTGGCCGCTGAAAGCCACGATCGTAATTGGTCGATATGCCGTTTCCAAAGTTTATCGTCAAGGCATTGCACAAGGTAGGATCTGGGGCCGGTTACACGTACTACTGTCGCTTCCACCCACAACGGGTCACCCGATAGGTTTTTTGCATAAACCAGGTCTCCTACCTGGAAGGTGCGACAGCGGCCGCTGGATCCTAGTGGTTTCTCTGGTTCATAAGCCAGGTGCAACCGGTTGAAGTGGGAGCGGAGCTTTCATCCCATTAGCAGTTCAGCGGGAGTTTTGTTGGTGACGTTATGTGGGGTGATGTATTGCAAGAAGAGGATTTGATTGACCTTGTCATCAATGTTGTCGTAGTCTACCTTTTGCAAGGTTTTCTTCACAAATTGGACCATGCGTTCTGCTCGGCCATTGATTGCAGGGTCCGCAGGCAAGGTGAGTACATGACGGATGCCGCGGTTAGTGAGGTACTGCTAGAACGCTAGTGCAGTAAATTGTGGGCCGTTATCAGATACCAGGACGTCTGGTAATCCGTGGGTTGCAAAGAGTCTGTTTAAAATTTTGATAACCACCTCGGAGGTCGTAATCATCATGCAATGAATTTCGAGCCAATTCGAGTAGGCGTCGATGGTAAGCAGGAAAGTGTGGCCTTTGGTTGGCCCCGCGAAATCCAGGTGAATTCGGGACCAGGGTCCACGTGGTGTCTCCCATTCAGTAGGCATGGCTTTTGGTGGGGCATTGCTGACTTCTTTGCATTTGGGACAAGCTTTAACCCACTGTTCGATTTACTTGTCAATGCCCGGCCACCATGCGTAGCTTCGTGCAAGGGCTTTCATCTAATAACTGGTCCAATGGCCATCCACGTTCTACCCAGCCTAGGACTCGTGCTAGGGTGTGGTCGCATTTGGTTTCTCTCGCGATATCTCGGGAGGTCAGCGGTGGCGAGTTGAGTGCCTCGATTTGCAACATGGTTACCGTTGGTGCCGGATTGTCGAGAGTCTCTGGAAGCGGTGCTCGGCTCAATGTGTCGGTGTGGGGAATGGCTTTCCCCGGGCGGTATTGCAGCCAATAGTTATAAGCAGCTAAGAATTCTGACCATCGGCTCATCCTAGGGGATAATATGTAGGGAGTCGGCTTATCTCCGGCTATTATCCCTAACAAAGGTTTGTGGTCAGTCACAATAGTAAAAACCCTACCATACACGTATTCGTGCAATCTTTTCACAGCTGAGACAATTGCGAGGGCTTCTTTATCAATTTGTCCATAGTTCCGCTCCGTTTTTGAAAGAGTCTTTGAAAAATATGCAACAGGGGCTTCGTTCCCATTAGGCAGTACGTGGCTCAAAATGGCGCCCACGCCGAAAGGCGATGCATCACAGGTTATAACTAACAGCAAAGTCTCATTATACTGCATGAGTACAGAGTCAGAAGTGAACAGTTTTTTTAACATTTTGGAACGCCTGTTCTTCACGGTAACCCCATAACCAATTTGCTTTTTAATCTAACAATCGGTGTAATGGTTCAGCGACAGTTGCTTTGTGCGGTAAAAATACATTATAAAAATTGATGAGGCCTAGGAACGCCTGAAGATCGGCCTTGTTTTGTGGCCTGGGAGCATTTTTGATCACTTTTAATTTACTTTCGGTAGGGTGAATGCCCTGGCTATCAATCAGGTACCCTAAAAACTCAATACTGTCAGTACACAATTTACATTTGTTTTTTTTAACCTTAAGACCGGCCTCTTGGAATTTTTTTAGGACTAATTTTAACCGGTCCTGTAAGATTTTTTTTGTAGGGGCTACAATTAATACATCGTCAAAATAGGGGACCACACCCTTAATTCCTTGCAATAACCTTTCCATAAGGCTCTGAAAAATCCCCGGGGCTACACTAACTCCGAATTGCAGCCGGTACATTTTAAGGCACCTCGGTGCGTCACAATAGTTTGGGCCTGTGCCGTTTTTTCATCTACTGGTAATTGCTGATATGCCTGAGCTAAATCCAATTTAGCAAAAACTTTCCCGCCCCCCAGGGAATGGAGGAGGTTCTGCACCACCGGAACTGGATACGCGTTCTGCTGCAGGGCGTGGTTCAAAGTGGCCCGGTAGTCCCCACAATTTCGGATTGACCCATCTGGCTTAATGGGTGTTACAATAGGGGTTTCCCACGGGGAGTGATCGATGGGCTCCAACACCCCCTGAGCTATCAGTTTGTCAAGTTGTTCGTCGATTTTCTATTTTAAGGCAAATGGAACTCAACAGGGCTTTAGGCGAATGGGAGCTATTTTTGGATCTAAGCTGAATGAGATCGGGGTCCCCTTGTACTCGCCTAAGCTGTCCGCGAAGACGTCCCTGAACTCAGAGATAAGGTCTTCCTCCCAGTCACAGCCACCGACTCAGTTTACACTGCCCACTTCAATGGCGAGTGGCGCGAACCATTGGAGGCCCAGTAGGCTAGGCCTATCTCTATCGATGACCGTTAAAGGTAAGTACGCTGTGTGCTTCTTGAAGGAGACTCAGACTCTGCAGGACCCAATGACGGGAATTCGATTCCCCTGGTAGTCCTTGAGGATGAGGCGTTGGAAACGGAGATCTTGGCGTTGAATTGTGGGGATGAGTTGCTTGAGTGTCTTCCAAGACATGATCGAGAGGGACGATCCCAAGTCGACCTCCATGTGGCAAGGCTGGTTCTCGATGGCTACCGTGACTCGGATTTTCTTAGTGTCCAAGGCTGAGGCGTGACCAATAGTGATAGTATGGTGAGCCTCTTCTCTCTGCAAAGCTCGATTTCTGTAGGAGTGGTTTACTGGCTCTCGCCTTACAGGATGGTTTCCTGTTGATTGGTGATAGTTAGCCTTTTTTGAGGCCTGGCTGGGTCCCTGCAAGCTGCAGCAGACCCGTCCGATGTGGCCTCGTTTCCCGCACTCATGGCAGAGTGCGTCGCGGAATTTGCATTCGGACCTGGCATGGTTGGCTCCACAGCCAGCGCAAGGGCGTAAGGGCTTCGGGCGAGGGTCCCGGTCAGACCGCAGTCGATGGACCCCTTCTTCGTCACTGTCTGACGATGAAAAGAGGTCCTCGTGGTGCGTTGTCGCGAGCTGCTCTTCTGAATTAGGTGAAATTTTGCTGGCCAGTGGTGGTACCGGAGTGCGGTTTCGGCGTAGTTGTGCAGCCGACTTCCTGGTTGCTTCTGCTGCAGTAGCATCAGCAATGGCGGCGGCAAGGCTGATGTCGCCTTTTGCCATCAGCTTGCTTTGGACGCCTGGTGCATCTAATCCCAGAACTTTGCGATCTCTTAGTGCTTCTTCTAGATCGGTGAATCTGCAGAGGCCTCCCAAATTTCAAAGGTCTGCTATGAAGTCAGCCATGCTTTCTCCCTTTCGCTGGCTTCTTTGATAAAACTCGTGGCGTCTCACGAGTGTAGACACGGTCGGGGCGTAGTGGTCTCGCAGGATAGGTTCGAGGTCGTCCCAATCCATGGCCTTCACTTCTCAGGGTTTGGCTAGTCCTTTAGCCATCTTAAATACGGTTGGACAGCAATGCGTTAGGAACACCGCCCATTTCTTCCCGGCTGTGCTGTCCTTTAACATTTGGAAACGATCCATGTAAGACTCCCAGTCTTCTTGTGTTGGATCGAATGGAGAGGGTGGTACGATGCCGCCGGACATGGTTCCGTTGTTGGCGTCGTCTGTCACGTGCTCGGCATTCTTTGAAGTTTCGTTGGTTCAGATATCTCCATATCCCATCCTCGTCGCCAGTGTTAAGTTTTGAGCATGGGCGAGAAAGAATGGAGACAAGCCTCTGAATGGTGAACTTCAGCTCTTTATTTACATTGTGACTTCCTCTCTTCAACAGCAGTAAAACCCACCTTATATAGGCAAACCCTGTAACGTTTAACCAATAACGAGCGAGGAACGCTAGCTCTTATAACCAATAAGAACTTTCTGTTAAGGGCCAATCGGATTCCACGGAACGGGCCAATCCGGTCCGGCCGCTTAACAGCCAATCAGAAGTGCAGGACCAGAACCCTGCACTTACTCCAAGCTCACACTTTATTAATCATATTGCATACACAACACCTATGAAGTCCCTACACCAAGAAGATGCTGGGTATTGGCCCAAGCAGGGGAAAAAAAACTTCAGCTAATAAATTATTGGAAAATTATAAGTAAAAAGACAATCCTTGTTTATTCCAGAAAATTGCTCAACTTTTGTGACACATACTAAATATATTTCTGCTGTTGCTGCTTATGGCAGTTGCTATTTTTTCAGCCCTGCCAAAAAGTTACGATAAAATACTTCTTTTTCTTAAAGGGCAGACATAATTCATCAGCATATTTGGAAATGGCCCTTTAAAAAGCATTTATTTGTGTATCTTCCTGTATTGGCTGAAATTGCAAAAACTCTTTGCTTTTTTTTTTGCTCCTTCTGCTATTCTCTCCCCACTCTTTACTCCCTGTTGCATATTAATGGTGATGTGGAATACACGTAGCATTTTCTAGATCTACACAATACGGTACATTGAACCAGAAATGAACCCAGCAAGCTGACTTTGCATAAGAAATTGAGTCACACATATTAAAACATGTCTGTGGAGATTTTCAATCATCCAGGTCATGGTTGTCACAAAGATGCTTTTCCAAAAGGCAACAGAATTGTCTTGGTGTTTTGCTTTGCTTTGCTTTGAATTTCGCTTCTCACCAAGAAGCTTCTTTAGCTCTGACTGGTGGGGAATGGAACTATTTATATTAGTACTCTGAGGATCTGTTGTTAGTGCTCTGAAAGCCATTGAGGCCACTTGGGGCTTCAGAGGCACCTGCTTCAGAGTGCAAATAAGTGTGAAACCTTCTTGGGTCTGCTGAAAGGAATGTGTGATAAGCAGGAGGTGGAGATGCCGTATCCCTCCTTTTCTGTTGAGGGAGCGCTGGTTCAGTTTTAACACAGATGGCCTCTTGGACTCCTCTTTCAAACCAGTGGTCCTCTCTGTCCACAATGTGAAGTTTGCTGTCTTCAAAAGAGTGACATTTGTCTTCCAGATGTGGATGGACTGCTGAATCCTGTCCTGATGGATTTGTTCTCCTGTGTTGTGCCATGCATTTGTGAAGTGGTTGTTTTGTTTCCCCAATATGCAGATCTGCACATGTCTCATTGCGTTGCAGCATATATATAACACCATCTATCTCATGTATCGACTCGTAAATCATTCCTATGCCTGTTTCCGAGTTGCCATAAAAAGGAGGGGGCAAGGAGCAGTGCAGCAGATGAAGGCCAGAAGCACATTCCATGCTTATCTTATGGAGATTGTAGCCTAGGCTACTGGATCTTCTGCCAGAGTGTGATTGATGACAGCCAGTCTGTGTTTTGTTGGAGAATCTGATTTATGACACATCCAGGAGGTGGGGGGAACAGGGTCATAAGTGATAGTAAATTATGTGTCTCAGAGTTAGTTTCATATGGGTTAATGCCATACATGTTGCTCCTAATAAAACTTTTGGATGTTTTTGAAGCTTGGATCGAGGTTCATGATTTAATTATCATGATTTAATTAGGGCAATCGTTGGAATCCTGACATCCTGTTTACAACAGGAGCAAAAAGTTTTCAATTAAAATAAAACTAAATAAGTCCAGTTGCCTTTTGGAAAAGCAGCTTTGGGACATATTAAAACATACAGTTCAAATTAACACTAGCTTTGTCTTCCAGGTGCATTTAAATGCCTTGCTTACAACTGATTTGATTGGGTTAAATACACCCAGCCACTGTTAAGTTCTAGACTGGCAACCGAATGGATGGATTGATAGATATGATAGAGAGATCATGGATAGATGATAGAGAGATGGTAGAAATAGATACTGGCAAATAGAGAGAGCGAGAGAGAGATGTTGGATGGATAGATGGATGGATGGACCTTTTACAGGGTTGTTGTTGGAAAAATTGAAGGAGTGGGGCCCCATACAGCTCTTCAGTAAATGGGAGGATAATAAAGTAACAAATCATGTCACTAGTTCAAAAATTCTACAACAGTAGAAAATTAGATGATCAGGCTACAATTCCCTGACCATATAAGCTGCCAGCCAGTGGAGCAGGCAGACCCCTACAGCAGTGAGTTCACTTTTACCAGTGTCAATGCCCTTTTCTTTTTTAAAAAAGCAGTCTGTGATGATAAGCCCCAAGCGAGAACTTGGCTGTCCAGCTGTTCCACCCCTGAATTCTAGGGCTCGATGAGAATTGATGGAGAAGGAGAGGAGAAAGGCTGCCCAAGAATCTACCCCCAATCCCTGCCCACAAACATTTTGACTGGATGCAGGCAGGAGTCCCTGCCCACTTCCTCATTCTGGGAAGAGCACTATCTCTATTGATGTCTTCTCCTCCCGTCTCAAGGCATTGCAATGTGGATGAGCTCTGGTAAGCTGTTATGCTAGTCTCAGCCTTGCAGGTACCAGTAGATGCTCCATCTAGGTACATCCTCACTGAACAGTGGCTATTTTGCAACTTAATTTCCATGCAAATCTTGCCCCTGGGGCCGATTCAGAGGTACTCTTCAACAGGCACCAACCGCATCTTACAGTTTAGATGGATAGTCAGACACGAGGGATTAAAGCTCATCTGTATGCAGCCTCTATCTCCTCCCATTGCTATCTATCTCCTCCCATTCTTTGCAGCAGCTTCCAAATTCCAAACTGGGAATGCGTAAACAGAAGGATTTGGAAAGCTTGCTGAAGTTATTCTGGAGCTGACATCCTCTCAACAGGAGGAAAAAAGAGAGGGAGAGAGAGAGAATAATAATATCTATTATCATTGTCGCTGTTGTTATTATCACTAAGCCATTTCTCTTCAGTGGAAGAATGGGAGAAGCAAACGGTTCCATCTTCTCTGGAAGGCTATCGGGCTGCTTGCAGAAGCTGCAGCTGACTTACAGGAAATTAAAATTGAAATGAGTCTTTTACGAGCATCCGATTACAATGGCATCGCAGGGGAGAGGGAAAAAAATATTTTTCTCTAATGATGCATTTGTTTGGAAAGCGTGCCTCCTAAGAAAATAATGAGGTCCTGTGAGAAACATGTTGGTCACCCTAATCTGACACCTCCTTAGAAGAATGGGGGCTATTGATCCTGTTGGCTTTAATATCATTTTAAGGGCCGGAGAATGATTGCAAAGTCTTCTAAAGTAGGTTGTGTAAACTCCTCCACTGTTCTGACCCAGCCTTAGCAGAAGCAAGAAACAGAATCCTTGTCACGAAACACCCCTCTTTATTTACTTCTTGTGAATTAATGGCATTCACACACCGAAAAGTCCAGGCAATAGTCCTTCAAAGAGTTAATGGCAGCAACAGACCTTATCAGTTCCTTGTGAAAATTGCCAGGCCATGAGCTCCCAGCCGAAAGGCTGCAAATTAAGTTCTGGCAAGCAGTCTCTGTGGCACAAAGTACGATGAGCAAAATCTTCAGATAGACAAACTGTTGTCTTCTACAACAACCACTCCCCTTTCCTTCTATTTATTCCCCAGCCAGGGAGGGGCCATTCAGCATCCACGTGTGCTTTGCTTCCCAAGTCAACTCCTTGTCCTCCGTTGTTTCCCTCTCCTAGCAGTTCTGCGCATACGCGCGTCTGGAACAGGCCCCAGCTGTTCTTCCTCCTTACTCATATCAGCCTCCACAGACAGCTGCCTCTCCAGTAGCTGGGAACTGTCAATGGGCCTGGATCTATCTCTGCATCCAACACAAAGCATTCATTAGACTTCCCCAGACTCCAGAAGTGGCCCAAGTTCCTCCCCAACCTCCTCATCATCCAAATTAATGGGCTACAACATCCACTTTCTCAGATAGATAGATGGACATTATAGGTAATCCTCAAGTTACGTCTACAATTGAGCCCAAAATTTCTGATGATAAGCAAGACAATTCTTAAATGAGTTTTGCCTTCATTTTTATGACCTTTTCAGCTGCGTTTAAGTGAATCACTACAGTTGTTAAGTTGGTAACCCGATTGTTAAGTGAATTGGGCTTCCCTGTTGACTTCGCCTGTTAGAAGGCTACAAAAGGTTATCACATGACCCCAGGACACTGCAATTGTCATAAATATGAGTCTATTGCCAAGCACCTGAATTTTGATTATGTGACACAAGGATAGTGAAATGGTGGTTAAGTATGTGAAAAGGCACTTTTTTTTTCACTGTTAGAAAGAGATTGCGCATGTAAAGGGTGTTTTCGTGCAAAGTTTAAGAGACTTAAATTCATGACCAAAGCTTGCATGAAATAGACGATGCGTGACTTGTTAAGGAAATGTTGTTTTTTCCCCCCACCATTTATAGAGAATCCGTTAATGAAATCTGGCAGCTTTCTCACCTCCGTGAATAGTGTGCACTTGTTTAGGTGGGAATGAATCATAACGCCATTCTTCCCTAGCAGATTATGCCAGTTACAAACAACCTGTTGATCACGAAATTCCCAAAGAGGTTCTCCACTGAATTCACTGAAACTTTGGCCAAAGGTTCTGCCAATGTCTACATTCCTCCTCCTTTAGATGACCTCGTCTTCAGATGAGATCTCCTAGTCTCACAGTTTCCACATTCGGTTGTCAAACCTGGATGTTAAATAGCTCAATAATCCATATACCTGACTTTTTCACCTGTCTAAAAATCTTTACTCAGTGCATAGTTGAAAACACAGAAGGCTGCAACAGATGTTTCCAAAGATTTGTTTCTTCTGGACACGCCATCGGGGGTGGCCTTCAAAAACTTTAGAAAAGGGTTGTCTGCCTGGTTGCTGGGCAGGCATAGGCATGGCCTAGTTGGCCTCCTGCACCATGGTGTGTGTGTATGTTTTTGCTCTCCCCGGGCTCCAGAGGCTTTCCTTGAGCCTCCAGGAGAGTGAAAACTGCCTCCCTGAGCTCCAGAGGTTCTCTGGGAGGCAGAAATGGGCCCATTTCTGGCCTTCTCAAACTTCCAGGAGGCCCATTTTGCACCCTCCCCAAGCCTCCATGTGTACCTTGCACTTACCTGCATCCAAAATGAGCCATGTGGGAACTCCTGGGAGGGACTCCTGGGAGGGACGAGGCCGGAGTGGGATTTGGGGGTTCTCCAAACTGCACAGAATCTTAGCAAGGGGGTCTCCCAAACCCCTGTGAACCCCCAGCAGCCCACCCCTACATGCCATTCCTGGAATGGGCCTATAAAATGGGGGGGAAAGGTTTTAGGAGAGAACACCAGATGAATTGGAGGCTATAAGAAAGAAATTGCATTAAGAATGGACCAGATTTCAAAAGTATCTTCTTGTCATTGTTTAACACTAATATTGTATGTGTGTTAATGAAGGGTTTGTGTGTTAAAAATAGAGGAGAATATTTGTAACTCAAGGTTGAACTATGACATCCTTGGTGCTTTCTGAATTGGTTGTTTTCTTGCAGACATTTAATTACCCAACTAGGTAATGCCATCACTGCTATGATGTTGTTGCCTAGTTGGTTAATGAAACAACAACTGCAAGAAAACAACCAAGCTCAGAGAGCACCTAGATCTCATGGTAAAACAAAGAAACCTCTCTATAGTCTTTGCTGCCTTTTGCATAATTGTTAGCCTTGAATTTTAGTTTTGATTTGTTTGGGAGCATGATGGCTCAGCGGTTAAAGGAACTGAGCTTGTCAGCTGACAGCTCAGGTTTGAGTCCCAAGCGCTGCATGACAGGGTGAGCTCCCATTACTTGCTTCAGCTGCCCACCTAGCCATTCTGAAGCATGCAAATGCAAATAGATAAATAGGTACCACTTCAGTGGGAAGGTAACAGTGTTCCATGCAACCCTGTGAATAGCCATGCTGGCCACATGACCACAGAAGGGTCTTCAGACAATGTTGGTTCCCTCAGTTAAGAAACAGAGATGAGCACCGGCCCCCCAGAATCAGATACAACAGGACATGTATCTTTAATTTGTTCATAGACCAATGTTGAAGACTGTGCATGAATTTTTCTGAATGCCTTGTGCATTTGGCAGTTAGAAACAAGTCCATGATTTTTTTTTCAGACCACTTTGCCTTGTGAAGTATTCTGGCTGGGTTTGGCATGCTGTGTTATGCAAACCTGAGGTTTACTCATAAAATCTTCCTCCTCTTCTCCCCTTTGTAAACAATCCGTCACAACCTTCAATTTGGCATTCTTCCAGATTGCTGACCTTGGAGCAATTTGTCCCCAGTTCTGTTTTTCTAATTTGCCACACAAAAAGTGAAGAAGCCATTCAAGTTACTTTTCTTCCATCACCAAAGCTTGATTTAGAAGCACCTTGGGGAGACGTGAAGTTTTCCTTGGAGCAAAAACAACAAAGAAAAGCTTTCAAACACTTTCAGACTGTTTTTTTCTCCAAGTTTTTTTCTGCTCTCTTTACAGGAATGCTAATTAATTGATAAAGAGCCAGTTTGGTGCTGGGGTTAAAGAACCAAGCTAAACCATCGTGCCTACCGTCCCTGTCCTAGTGTTTCTTTTTATTTTTCTTATATGTGTCCATTTCATGTATTCTTTAACTATGTTTATACTTATACCTGTTATCTTATAATCACTTGACAAAATAAATAAAATAAAAGTGAAATAAATAAAAATGGGGAAATGTGAGGTTTAGTCCTGCCTGGGGGATTAAAGGCAGATGGATGACCTTGGGCCAGTCACTCTCTCTCAGTCCTGAGGAGGAGAAGAAGATCAGAGCAAAACCATTTCTGAAAATAAAGACAAAGAAATGTTCATAGATTTATCCAGGCAGTTGCCCAAAGTAAAAACTGACTCAGAACTGGAAAAAGAAAATGAATTGACTAATGTAACAATGCTTTTGAGGAACGAGAAATGACATTGGCATATAGAATAGAATAACAGAGTTGGAAGGGGCCTTGGAGGTCTTCTAGTCCAACCCACTGCTTAGGCAGGAAACCCTACACCACTTCAGACAAATGGTTTTATAACATCTTTTTAAAAACTTCCAGCGTTGGAGCATTCACAACTTCTGGAGGCAAGTTGTTCCACTGGTTAATTGTTCTAATAGTCAGGAAATTTATCCTTAGTTCTAAGTTGCTTCTCTCCTTGATTAGTTTGCATTCATTGCTTCTTGTCCTACCCTCAAGTGCTTTGGAGAATAGCTTGACTCCCTCTTCTTTGTGGAAGCCCCTCAAATACTGGAACACGGCTATCATGTCTCCTTCTTTTCATTAAAGCAGACATACCCAATTCCTACAACCATTCTTCATATGTTTTGGCCTCCAGTCCCCTAACCATCTTTATTGCTCTTCTCTGCACTCTTTCTAGAGTCTCCACATCTTTTTTACATTGTGGCAACCAAAACTGGATGCAGTATTCCAAGTTTGGCCTTACCAAGGCATTATAAAGTGATATTAATCTTCATGTGATCTTGATTCTATCCCTCTGTTTATGCAGCCTGGAACTGTGTTGGCTTTTTTGGCAGATGCTGCACATTGCTGGCTCATATTTAAATGAACACCTTGCCCTCAGATGTTGTGGGAGCTTCATCACTTGAGACTTTCAAGAAGAAATTGGACTGCCATTTGTCAGAAATGGTGTAGGGTCTCCTGCTTGGGTGGGGAGTTGGATTAGATGACCTATAAGGTCCCTTCCAACTCTGATTATCTGTTATCTTATTGTCCACTAGGACTCCAAGATCAAATCAAAGCCATTTCTCAAATGGCTTTCAGGATTAAACCTATTTTGAGACCCATGCAATAGAACATCCATCATGCAGATACAGGTAGCCCTCAAAACTTCTGTTGCTGAGAGGGACAGTTGCTAAGTGAATTTTACCCAGTATTATGACCTTCCTTGCCATCATTGTTAAGAGCATCACTGCAGTTGTTAAGTTAGTAGCACAGTTAAGTGAAAGTGGATTTCTCACTGACCTTTGCTTGTCGAAAGGTGATCACTCAAAAAGTGATCACATGATCCCAGGACACTGCAACTGTCATAAATGTTCCTGAGCATCTGAATTTTAATCACGTGCTTGTGGGAACACTGCAGCAATTGTAAATGTGAAAAGGGGTCATAAGTCAATTTTTTCAGTACCCTTGTAACACTGAACAGTCACTAAGTGAACAGCTCTAAGTGGGGGACTGCCTGTACCTGATCCACATTGCTAAATTGCTTGCCGTGCCGAGTTTCCTATTCTCTGGCTAGTTTCAGCTCAGCCACAAAGACAGACTCTGAGCTGAGAAAGGCTTGGGGAAAATAATAATAATAATAATTTGAACATTGCTTAGTCACCAGATAACATCATCTGTGTTGTATGAGGGAGGTGGGCAGCCTTTTGAAGACTGGTGTGTGTGTGTGTGTGTGTGTAATATTGAAGGCTAATTTGGAACTGAGGTGGGTGGGTGTTGATGCAAATTGAAGTGGAATTACGTATATCTAAAATGGTTCGTCTTTAATTGGTAGATTGCATTTCAGTTTTCATGTGTCACCTACCCTACTATTAGAATTTGATGGCAGGGTTGAAGAGGAAACCAGGAGCTACCAAGGCAAGGCAAGATAAGATAAGATCACATTGGGGGTCAAATGCTGCTATGAAGATTGTAAGTTCCTGATCCTTAAGCAGGGTGACAGAGGCCTATAAAACAGACAGACCTGCAACCCCAGCTTTGAGGCTGTCAAGGAAGGAAGGAGAGAAGGAAGGAGGGAAGGAAGGAAGGAAGGAGGGAGGCAGGGAGGGAAGGAAGGAAGGAAGGAAGGAAGGAAGGAAGGAAGGAAGGAAGGAAGGAAGGAAGGAAGGAAGGAGGAGGGAGGGAAGGAGGGAAGGAAGGAAGGGATGATAGGAAGGGAGGGAGGGAGGGAGGGAAGAAGGAACATCCAGAATGTTTTTCTGATCCAATAAAAATCCAATGTTTTCAGAGTTGGGGTTCTGAGAAATTCATAGATATTCTTTCAATGCAGCAGGCAAGGAAATCTATGTTTATTTGCATTCTCCTTTGGCTTTGCATCGCCTCACATGCAGTGTGGATTTCTTTATCCTTTCTACTGCTCCAGACTCATTCATCTGCAAATTGCTTGCAAGCAACCATCTGTTTGGGGGGTCAAACTATGCCTTAAACTTCAGTATCACAATTATTCAGCCTTGTTTCTGAACTAAAGAAGTAGTTCAGAGCCTGCATAAAATCCAGCAAGCTGGTGCCCTGCCTCATGTTAACATGAGAAAGAGAAAATAAGCATCTTTTGTGTTCACAGAAAAAAAGAACAACAAAGTTGGAAGGGACCTTGGAGGTTTTCTAGTCCAGCCCTGTGCTCAGGCAGGAAACCCTATGCCATTCCAAATGGTTGTCCAATCTCTTCTTAAAAGCTTCCAGTGTTGAAACATTCACAACTTCTGGAGGCCAGTTGTTCCACTGGTTAATAGTTCTGTCAGGAAATTCCTCCTTAGTTCTATATTGCTTCTCTCCTTGATTAGTTTCCATCCTTTGCTTCTTGTCCTTCCCTCAGGGGCTTTGGCAAATAGCTTGACTCCCTCTTCTTTGGGGCAGCCCCTGAGATGTTGGAAGACTGATATCATGTCACCCCTAGTCCTTCTTTTCTCTAGACTAGACATACCCAGTTCCTGCAATCATCCTTGATGTTTTAGCCTCCAGTCCCTTAATCATCTTTGTTGCTCTTCTTTGCAATCTTTTTAGAGTAAAGTTGATATATTATTTACTTTGTTGAGAAGTAGGGATCTTGAAGACTCTCGGGTGCCTATTTTTAAAAAAGAAAAAATAAGCTGAACATTGCTTGGCCATTCTTCCCATTGTTATCACTTTCCTGAAGTAACTGCCACAAATTCCTAGAACATGATTAGTACCAGGATAGCAACAGCAATAGCACTTAGACTTATATACTGTTTTATGGTGCTTTATAGCCCTCTCTAAGAGGTTTACAGAGTCAGCCTATTGCCCCCAACAATCTGGGTCCTCATTTTACCCACCTTGGAAGGATGTCAACCTTGAGCCTGGTGAGACTTAAACTGCCAAATTGCAGTCAGCCGGCAGTCAGCAGAAGTAGCCTGCAGTACTGCACTCTAACCACTGCGCCACCATGGCTCATATTACAGAGCTCTTTTCTCCAACAACTTGCTGCCATTTCCTAGCAACTTCTGCTTGAGGAAGCTTCATTCTGTCTAATGCCACAGTCAGAAAACACATGGAATTGGATTTTGTCCCTTCTTCATAAAATATTCATTAAAGAAACACCTTGTCCAAGTTACATTCTACATTGTGGATTGCAAAACGAGCCTCACATTATAACAGAACAGAAATAAGAGAAGGACACAAATTTCTGAGCTTATCGTTCTTTTTTTAACAAAAAGACAAATACAAAAGGAATCTGAAGAGAAAATCATTTATCTCGATTATAAATAATTCAGCATGCATTATTTATTATTGAGGAGGTACTCGTTTCATTTAAAAAGATCTCAAAAAGAATCTAGTGATTACATGTACTATGTACATCTGCCTTTGGATAATGTAATCATTTTAAAACCAGTTGCAGGAGAGCCAACATCCTTGATCTGTTTCCAAAAATGAATACAGTATTTTGAGCACCACAATGGTAAGGGGCTTCCATTATATTTCTGGGGAGAAAAAAGGGGGAGGATATTAGCTTTCCCAGTTTCACTGTTATGTCTACTTTCTATTTTCTGTATTTTCATTAGGCGAAGAAGGAGACACTGTCAAATCAAATATGTATATTCCTTGGGTTAGGAAAGGAGGGAGGGAGGGAGGGAGGGGGGAAGGAAGGAAGGAGGGAGGGAGGGAAGAAAGGAGAAGGAGGAAGGGAAGGGAGGGAGGAGGGATGAAGGGAGAGAGGGAAGAAGGGAAGGAAGGACAGGAAAGAAGGAAGGAAAGAAGGAGAGAGGGAAGGAAGGAAGGAGAAGGGAGGGAGAGGAGGGAGGGAGGGAGGGAGGGAGGAAAGAAGGAAGGAAGGAAGGAAGGAAGGAAGGAAGGAAGGAAGGAAGGAAGGAAGGAAGGAAGGAAGGAAGGAAGGAAGGAAGGAAGGAAGGAAGGAAGGAAGAAGAATCCATAACAGTTAAGATAAAGCAGGGTGAGATAGTGAGGTTCTTCTGAATGTGAAGGTCAAGCAAACATCAACTAAGTCCATAGAAGGAAATGGATGTGGTAAAACATCTTAGAAGGGACTCTTCCTACTTTCTTGGACTCTAAAGGTCGCAGGAAATGTACTTTCAGACTTATAAGATTGATGTCAGCTTTATGAAGTAATCTAAAGAAGAAGCATACACCCCAAACTACTAGATGTAACTTTATGGTAAGTTTACATCACCAGAATCTTGCAAGTAAACCAAGGTAGAAGTTACTGGATGGATGAATGGATGGATGAAAAGAAGGGAGGGAGGGATAAAGAACCCATAATAGGTAGACAAAGTAGGGTGAGATGGAGAGATTTTCCTAACTTTGGCAGAGGATGCAGCTTGAATGAACAATGGCCAGATAGGATGTGGACAAAAGAGATAGTGGCTGAGATAGCTGAGTACCAAGAGATCCACATCCAGGGCAAAGACACCAGAAAGAAGGTTGACCCAGTTGAAGCCAAACAAGAGATCAATAGAGAATCAACAGAAAAGAAAACATCTCACTGGACTGCAGATGGAGGCAGTGCAGAATGCCGAAGTATCTCAGATACTGTGTAAAAGATGACAAAGAGGGAAAATAGTGAACTTTAATGAAGTCCCAGTCAGCCAGGAAAAGTTATTAGTGGTCCTAAGACTACAGTATAGATAAGCAAGCTTGGGTGGAGAGAAGAATCAAAATGTATTCTTTTTTTCTTTCTCTTTTGCAATCTATTGTCGGGAGAAATATCCTTCTGGGTTCAGTTCCAAGCGGGGAAAAGACACTGGAAACATGGAGGCTGTTTGGAAAGATGGTTTAATGGTGGACAGGACCATGTGGCTTGGAGCTCCAAAGTGAAAAGGACATTCACATGTTTCAAGATGTTGGATGAAGGAAAAGAAGGGTTGAGATGCTGAGAGACGCTTAGTTTTATACCCTCTGTTGTGCCTCACCTTACTGTTTCCTGTTCCTGTGTAAGAAATGTATCCCATTGGCTGTCAGGTTCCAAGGGGCGGGGGTTTTAGCTGGACCACATGGCTTCACCTGATGCAATCTTCCCAGGCCAGGTGGTGAGATGGATAGAGGCCTTTGTTATGTAGAATACTGGGGCCCAGGCCTTAATGGCCCGCTCATTAACAAAGGTGGGGGTGAGCTTCTGCTTCTGAGGTAAGTTTCTGCTTCTGATTTTCTACTTCTCTTTTTAGGGGAAACATGCTGTCTTTTTATATTGCCTAGGATATTTCATTTTTCTAGGAGAGGGATGGGTGCTAACTTTCTACACTATAATAAAAGAGTTTGCTTCATTGAGATCAAATTGTCTAGAATTTGACTTTGTCTATGTGGCCTGATGTCTTGTACACTTTGTGTTTATGCGCCTATGTGTACGCTTTGCACTAAGTTTGCATATTAATAAGCCTCACTGTATTCCCTTATTAGCTGAATATGTGCATGTCTGACTTTGTTCCTCTCTCCCTCTAAGTAGGAGGCAAAATATCTAACAATGGAAATCAGCCAGTCAAGCAGGAATTGAAGCCGGAGCTTATCTGACTCTATTAATATCTACGCTTGGATTGTTGTGATGTTTCCTGCAGGGGATATATTTTGTTTTTCATTGGTGTATATGTGCAGACTCAGATTAGATGTTTCACCCTTCTTAAAGTCAATGGACACTGAAGGTCAACTCTTCCCATCTATTGTCTGATTCACTTGCCCAGAAGAGGTGACTTTATGCTCTGCAGATGTCAGTAAGAACAATTTCTAATAGATGATATGATGGAAATAATGGAACCTATTCCATGAGCTCATTATTGATAGAAAGATAGATAGATAGATAGATAGATAGATAGATAGATAGATAGATAGATAGATAGATAGATAAATAGATAGATGATTAGAGGAAGGAAGGAAGGAAGGAAGGAAGGAAGGAAGGAAGGAAGGAAGGAAGGAAGGAAGGAAGGAAGGAAGGAAGATGATAGATATAGATATAGATATAGGTAGATAGTTAGAATAGCTCATGAAGAGCGAGATCACCAAACCGGTTGTTATACTGGCAGCATACCATCCCTGCTAAGATGGGACTAGAACTCACAGCCTTTGGTTCAGTGATTGAACCAAAGTCACCCATCCAGCTTTCATACCTAAGGTGAGACTAGAACTTACCCTCTCCTAGTGATTGGCCTAAAGTCACCCAGTCAGTTTTAATGCCTAAGGTGGGACTAGAACTCACCATCTCCTGGTGAGAGGGAGTGCCCAAAGTCAACCAGCTGGCTTTTGCAGCTATAAATTGTCGCGTTGGGCGACCGGCCCGGCAGACCTTCTTCTTCTAGTCCTTTAAGTTTTGGCGGGACCCTCGCGAGGGTGGACCAGAATTTAGGCACCAAGAAAAGACACCAGACATTTAGAAGCTTGAAGTGAGGAAGCACATCGCGCTCGGGGCAGATGGAATGGTCCCAGCCCCAATTGCTCTGCTACATCCTCCTTTATTGTGTTCTTTAGGTAGGGAGGGTTTAGGATCAAAGAGAAAAGCAGTTTATGCCATATAATGATATCTACAAAGGAATGCATAGCTCATATATCACTGACATGTCTCAAGGATTTTTCAAGCTAGCCAGGCGTTATCTATGGCGTAATTAGCTAAGGTTGCCGTGTCCTTGCAAGATAAGTTTTCCTGTATGTCAGGGCATTTTTGTGGTTTTGATATCCGTGTACGTGTCTTTTAAAAGAACACTAATGGCAACATTTTATAATACATTCACAATAAATGAGGCCAGTTTCAAGTGTCCAAAGTGTGGTGACATATCTGCAGGAACTGGTCCCTTTTGGGGGGGGGGGGTCAGTTGTAACTTCACACGTTAAGCATATAGAGTTTAAAGATGATTCCAGCGACCTAAAATTTGGCAGTTCAAATCTCACTAGGCTCAAGGTTGACTCAGCCTTCCACCCTTCTGGGTTGGGTAAAATAAGGACCCAGATTGTTGGGGGCAATATACTGATTCTGTAAACCCCTTAGAGAAGCCTGTAAAAGCCTTGTGAAGCAGTATATAAGTCTAAGTGCTATTGCTATTTCTAAAGCCACGTTTTTTTCCAGTTTTGCCTACTCGGATCCATTTCTTTGCCAACAGAAATCCATTTGGAGAGGGCGGAGCTGGCGTCACAACGGTACAGCGGGCAATCTTGAAGATCTGAGATTGCCGTCGATAAGATGTTTTACGGGTGGCATTTCCCCCAACAAGAATAGCAAGAATGTTCAAGAACAAATCTGAAAAAATGTTGGAAATGTCATCAGACACCTGGCCCATATTACCATATGTGGTGGACTTGTGCGGATGCTAAAAAATATTGGACTAAAATCCACACGTGGTTGGAAAAAATGATAAAAAAGCATATAGATTTGAAACCAGAGATATTTTTATTGGGAATTTTACCTGAAATATATAGTAAAGAATAGAAATACCTAATTGTAAATGTATTGACAGTGGCTAGGATTGTATTTGCTAAAAACTGGAAAAATGAGAAAATACCATCATAGGAGGAAATCATTAAGAAAATATTGGAATGTGCTGAAATGAGTAGATTGACATTTGAAATCAGAGAACAAGATGATAAACAATTTTATAAAATTTGGCATCTATTCTATCAATGGTTAGACAATAAAATATGGTCATGAAATATGTAGATTCTTAGAAAATAATAAATATATAAAGATGTATTCTTCTCTTATATCTACAAAATGATCGTAGGATAGATTTGAGATGATAATATGAATTGTCATAAAACAAATTAAGTAAAATATGATTATTTTGTAAAACATGAATGAATAAAAGTATAGTCAAGTGATTAACAATGATATTGATGTATTTAATAATTGACTGAAAATATGAGAATATATACAATGTAATTGTAATTGAAGACTACAAAATGGAAGCACAAAACAATTTGTAAACCAACCGGCACACTGTATGTATATATATGGAAGATGGCTTGATGTTTTTGTTTTGTTTCTCTATGTTCGTCTTAAAAACCAATAAAAATTAAAAAAAAAGAAAAAAAAAGAAAATAATGGAATGTGCTGAAATGAGTAGATTGACATTTGAAATTAGAGAACAAGAAGATAAACAATTTTATAAGATTTGGGATTTATTTTACCAATGGTAAGACAATAAAATATGGTAATGAAAAATCTAGAACTTTAAAATATAAAGAATATATAAAGATGCATTATCTTTATCATAATCATAATATAATTATGGAATAGAATTGTCATAAAATAAATCAACAAATATGGATTATCTTGCATAACATGAACAAATAATAGTATAGTCAAATGATTGATTAACAATGATATCAATGTATTTAGGAATATTTGATAGATAATATGAGAACATATTAAGAACATTGTAAGTGATGACTATGAAGTGGATGCGCAAAACAATCTGTAAACCAACCGACACACTGTATGTACACAAGTGGAAGATGGCTTGATGTTTTTATATTGTGTTTGTGTGTGTTTGTCTAAAAAATAATAAAACATTTTTTTAAAAAAAATAGAAATCCGTTTGCCTCTTCCCCCATCTCAAAAGGGAATGGATCAGCTGCAGAGTGCTCTTCCTCCTATTGCATCTCGGCATGTCGGCACAAACACACTTGTCTATGCCAGCTGGTGTTGTGATTCTGCATAATACCACCACCCACGGAAATATCTTGTGCCACTTTGTGTATTAGCAAAAGGTGCAAACACTGCTAAACACTCGGCTGATGGTGACAGAGCTCTGGGCAATTACAGAGCAAGTGCCAAGAGAGGGAATGACAGCTCTCAGCATGGTTTCCCAGCAAATAACGTACACAGATGGCAACAATCCAGGAAGCCAGGAAGTGAATGGACAGAGAACAAAGAATCCATCATCGGTTGTCCTAAAGGTGAAAGAGAGTCATCGGTTTTTCAGTGCCGTTGTTATATCGAGCAGTCAGTGAACTCACTTAACAACTGTCTCACTTAGCAACAGAAATGTTGGGGTCTTTTTGTGGATGTTAGTTGAGGACTACATACAAGTGTGAGTCTCAGCCAAGAGAGAATGTTTCAAAATTCTGTGACAGTACTTTGATTTTAAGATCGCTTCATTGCTCAGTCATTGATCCAGTGGCTTGTTTACATTCACAACGCCTCAAAAATTATACTGTTAATAATCTTTGAGAAAAGGCTCCTATCAATACTCAAGTTGGAGAGGCTGGTATGGATGGAATACAGATAGTCCTTGACTTATGACCTCAATTGAGCCCAACATTTCTGTTGCTCAGCGACGACGATCAGTGGTGTGTTTTCAAAAACATTTCCTACCAGTTCGGAGTTTACTTCATGTGCTTAGCACACGCATGCACAATATTCAAACTCTACCCACTGCATCATTGGTGGGATTCAAATTTTTTTACTACTGGTTCTGTGGGTGTGGCTTGGTGGGCATGGCAGGGGAAGGTTAATACAAAGTCCCATTCCCTCCCTACCTCGCTAACCTGCTTTTCAGCTCTGTTCTCCTGTGCAGGGCAACCAAAGACGACCCAGCCGATCAGCTGGGACTCGGGAGGCAGAAAATAGATGGAGGCAGGGCCAGTCAGAGGTGGGATTTGCCAGTTCTCTGAACTACTCAAAATTTCCGCTACCGGTTCTCCAGAACTGGTCAGAATCTGCTGAATACCACCTCTGCCCTAAAGCAATGCTGGTGAGCTGTGCAGGTATGCTATTGTGTGCATGCACCAAACGTGTGAACCACGCGCACGCAGGGCTCAGAGATGACCCTTCCCTGGTGAGCTGTGCTGTTTTTTTAGCTCAGCTGAGGCACAGCAATCTGCTCTGCCTCAGCAGAGCTAATAAACAGCAGAATATAGGAGAGGGGAGGGGAAAGAGCAGGGGCGGGTAGGCAAGGCCGTTCAAAATTTTCCCTACTGGTTCTCTGAAGCAGTCAAAATTTTCCTTAACGGACTGCCAGGATCGGTCAGAACCAACTGAATACCACCTCTGATGATGATGACGATGATGAAATGCGGTATGAAATGCACCTGTCTGGAAAATAAGTCTATTACAGTCCAGATCACTGTGTTTCCTCCACTTTTCGACAACTCCGCTATGAAACATTCCTATGCCTGTTTTAATAGTGGCCAGATGATGAAAGAAACTCTGAGGAATAGCAGAATAAAAGAACATTCTAAGGAATTCATTTTGGGTAGATCACCGAAACAGTGGTGTGTATCAAATATTTTCACCACTGGTTTGGTGGGCATGGCTTTGCACACCTGCATGCACTTTGCATGCCCGTGCATGCCAAACGCACATTTTGCACAGGCCCAGAGGCATTTTGAGTCACCTCCTGCAGTCCTACACTCTCCCTGGTGCCTCAGCAGCTGCCGCGCGGCAATTGCCGTGCTGCACGAAGCAGCTGCACTTCAAAAGTAGGACATAAAGATTCGTATGAGAGCCGGGGCAGGCGGGTGGATCCAACACAGAGCATCAGAGAGAAATGGTTCTGTCTCCGCTGCTCATCGCCGCTACTGGATCAGCAGAACTGGGCCAAACCGGTAGAATACCACCACTGCATTGGAAGCACAGGTGAATGCTATCGTAGGCTTAATCCTTCTTTTCATTACAAGTTGCATCTGTCCATCTGAAAAAGACAGCAACTCTGAAAAGCATGGTTTGTGTGTGTGAAATGCCTGCTTAATTCTGGCTAATTTTGAGGAGAGAATGAAAGTGGGTGTTTTTGTGGTTGACCAGTAGGGACAGGGATTCTCAACCTTAGCCACTTTAAGATGTGTGGACTTCAACTCTCAGGATGCCTAGCTGGGGAATTCTGGGAGTTGAAGTACACATATCTTAAAGTGGCTAAGCTTGAGGGGGAAAAAAGCAGTAAGATATTCTCTACCATCTACAAATGACATTCTCCGAGATCTTCAGCAGTTGCTGCTTAGCTGCTGTTGTGAATTAATAAAAGTGCTTAATAAAGATTATTAAAACCTTTAGAAAAGTGCAGGGTTCTGACCCTGCACTTCTGATTGGCCAATAATAGCGACATCTGATTGGTCCGTTCAGGAGAATCTGATTGGCTATTAGCAGGCCTCTCTCATTGGTTAAGGGAACTAACACTTCCCGTTTTTTATTGGTTATTTGATCAGCAGCTTGCCTATAAAAAGGGTTGTTGCTGCCGTAGTTTTTGCTCTGTTCCACAATGTTAAATAAAGAGTTGAAGTTCACTGTTCATCGTCTCGTCTCCAATCCTTGCGCCCATGCGCAGAACATAACACTGGCGACGAGGATGGGATTTGGAGACGTCAGAGCTGACTGAGCACTACAGAGCACCAAACACAGCACATGGCTGAAGTGGCACCAACTACCCGCTTCATTCGACCCGGCACAAGAAGACTGGGACCGATTCTAGATGTTTCTGGAGACCAACAACTTGAAGGATGCCACTACCGGAAAGAAGCGAGTGGTATTCCTAACTCACTGCGGGCCGACTGTGTTTAAGATGGCGAAGGCACTAGCCAAACCGGCTGAGGTGAAGTCCATGGACTGGGACGTCCTCAAGCCCCTTCTACGGGTCCACTATGCACCGACCGTACCAACGCTTGTTCGAAGGCATGAATTTTATCAAAGAGACCAGCGGAAGGGAGAAAGCGTTGCGGATTTCATAGCAGATCTCCGGAATTTGGGAGGCCTCTGCGGGTTCGCCGACCTCGAAGAGGCTCTGAGAGACCACGTGCAGAGTAAGCTGATGGTGAAAGGCGACATTAGCCTTGCAGATGCCATCGCTGACGCTACTGCAGCAGAAGCTATCAGGAAGTCGGCTGCATGAATGCGGCGCACCTACGCCTCGCTCCGCCAACTCGCCAGCAAAATCTCGCCTCACCTGGAGGGACAGGCAACCACAGCCCACCACGAGGACCTCGAATCGTCATCAGAAAGCGATGAAGAAGAGGTCAACCGGCTCCGGTCTGAACGAGACCAATGCCATCAACGAAACCAGAGAGTACAGTACCAATGCGCTGGTTGTGGGGCAAACCACCCACGATCAGACTGCAAATTCCTCGATGCGCTCTGCCAAGTGTGTGGGAAAAGAGGTCACATCAGAAGAGTTTGTAGAAGCAAGCAAGGATCCAACCCACCTCAGAGGGGGACCAACTACCGCCAGCCCACAGGAAGTCATCCTGTGAATCGAGAAAACTTAACCCACCAATGGAACAATCACTTCTACAGAAACAAACCACTAGCCCAGTCAACGAAGTGGGGAGAGGCACACCAAACCATTACGATCAGTCACGCCTCATCATTAGATGCCAAGAAGATCTGGGTGAAGGTCACCATCGAAAACCAGCCCTGCCTGATGGAAGTCGATTCAGGATCATCCCTCTCGATGGTTTCCTGGAAGACCCTTAAACAATTAATCCCCACCGTCCAGCGGCAAGACCTCAGATTCCAAAGAATCATACTTAAGAACTATCAGGGAAATCAAATTCCAGTCATCGGATCCAGCAAAGTCCATGTCTCATTTCAAAATCGTACTGCATCCCTACCACTGACCGTAGTCGACTGGGATCGGCCTAGTTTGTTAGGCCTCCAATGGTTCGCCCCATTTGGAATTGAAGTAGCCAGCATTCACCAAACCAACAGCGATGACTGGGAAGAGGCCATCATCCGGGAGTTCCAGGACGTCTTTACAGAGAAATTAGGCGAGTACAAGGGGACCCTGATATCATTTAACCTTAACCCCAAGGTAGCTCCCATCCATCTTAAGCCTCATCGAGTTCCATTTGCCCTTAAACCAAAGATTGACGAGCAGCTTGATAAATTGATAGCCCAGGGTGTGTTAGAACCAACCGACCACACTCCCTGGGAAACCCCAATGGTAACACCCATCAAGCCGGATGGATCGTTAAGAATTTGTGGGGACTACCGAGCCACTCTGAATCACGCCCTTCAGCAGAACGCTTACCCGGTACCGGTGGTACAACACCTTCTCCTTCCCTGGGGGGCAGAAAAGTCTTTGCTAAATTGGATTTAGCACAGGCATACCAACAACTGCCTTTAGACAAAAAAACGGCAGAGGCACAAACGATCGTTACGCACCGAGGTGCATTTAAGTGCAACCGACTTCAATTCGGAGTTAGCGTGGCCCCAGGAATTTTTCAGAGCTTGATGGAGAGACTACTACAGGGTATAAAAGGGGTTGTACCTTATTTTGATGATGTTCTAATTGCTGCTCCAACTAGAGAAATACTAAGGGAGCGCCTGAGGTTAGTTTTCCAGAAATTTAAAGACTCTGGCCTTAAAGTAAAAAAAAATGTCAACTATGTACGGATAAGGTAGAATTTTTGGGATACTTAATCGATAAACAAGGCATTCACCCCACCGATAGCAAGCTTAGGGCAATCAAAAACACTCCAAGGCCCTGAAATAAGACTGATCTCCAAGCTTTCCTGGGCCTTATCAATTTCTACAACATGTTCCTGCCCCATAAAGCGACCGTAGCCGAGCCCCTACATCGTCTGTTGGACAAAAAGGCAACCTGGGTCTGGGGACACCGAGAGGAACATGCGTTCTGACAAGTAAAAAAACTTGTTTTGATGCAGTATAATGAGACTTTGCCTTTAACGATTACATGTGATGCATCACCATTCGGAGTGGGTGCCATTTTGAGCCATGTGTTACCAAACGGTAGTGAAGCCCCTATTGCCTACTTTTCAAAAACGCTATCAAAAGCTGAACGTAACTATAGTCAAACCGATAAAGAGGCTCTTGCTGTCGTTTCTGCTGTTAAACAATTTCATGAATATATTTATGGGCGAGTTTTTACTATAGTCACCGACCACAAACCTTTGCTGGAGATTATAGCGGGGGACAAGCCAACCCTTTATATATTATCTCCCAGAATGACTCGCTGGTCGGAATTCTTGGCTGCATATAATTATAAACTGCAACACCGCCCGGGGAAAGCCATCCCCCACGCTGACGCACTAAGCTGTGCACCACTTCCTGAAACCATTGACGACCCAGCTCCAACCGTCGCAACGCTCCAGATTGAAACACTTCAATCACCACCACTGACAGCTCGAGATATTGTGATCAAAACCAAACGCGATCCCCTTTTGGCGCAAGTTCTTAGCTGGGTCGAGCGAGGATGGCCATTGGATCAAATCCCTGACAACTTCGGTCCTTTCAAGAATCGACAGACGGAACTGTTTTCACAAAAAGGCTGCATAATTTGGGGGGATAGAGTCATCGTCCCAGAGCGGCTGTAACGAGCGGTATTGAAAACCTTGCATGAAGGCCACCCCAGCATAGTGCACATGAAGGCGCTCACACGAAGCTATGTATGGTGGCCGGGTATCGACAAACAAATTGAGGCCTGGGTAAAGACTTGTTGCAAATGCCAGGAAGTTAGCAATGCCCCACCGAAAGCAACCCCAACAGAGTGGGAAACACCCAGGGGACCATGGTCCCATATTCATATTGACTTTGCGGGACCTACTAAAGGACACACATTTCTAGTAACGGTAGATGCCTACTCAAACTGACTTGAAACCCATGAAATGAAAAGTACCACAATGGAATCGGTCATCAGGAAATTGGACAGATTATTCGCAACCCATGGACTGCCAGATGTTCTGGTATCCGACAACGGGCCCCAGTTTACCGCGCTTTCTTTTGAACAGTATTTGGCGGACCGTGGTATTCGCCATGCACTAACTTTGCCGGTGTATCCTGCGACCAATGGAAGAGCCGAGCATGGTACAATTAGTCAAAAAAACCCTACATAAAATGGACTCTGGCGATATCGAAGATAAGATTAACCGGATACTCCTCCTTCAACACATCACTCCACACAGCGTCACCAACAAAACTCCGGCCGAATTGTTAATGGGACAAAAACTCCGCTCCCACCTTGACCGACTATACCCATCGTACGAACCAGAAAAACCACATGGATCCAGTGGGAAATGCCACGAATTCCAGATAGGCGACTTAGTCTTCGCTAAAAACTTTTTGGGCGATCCGTTGTGGGTCGAGGCAACTGTAATCCAAGTCACAGGACCCAGGTCGTACCGAGTAAAAAGTCGCGACAGAAGAATATGGAAGCACCATATTGATCAGCTACGTTCGAGGCTGCAACCTCGTTTCTGCGACTCCGGTAACTTCCAAACTGAGGGGGGAGGAGATGCCGAGGAGACCGAGTTCGAAACGACAGAAAGCACGAGTGGAAGAAGTGAGCATTCGGAGGAATCAGAGAGGGTGGTGAACTTGCCTCAAAGAGACACCTCGTCAGAAGCAAGCCCACAAAGGCAAGAGGACAACGAAGACATTAGCGGTACCGAGTTTTTAAATAAAGGACCGGAGGCACCCTACTCGCCAGAAAATGTCCTGCCCAAACAAGATTATAAACAAGTACCGGGGGGACAGCGAAAATCTAACAGACAATCTAAACAACTGGCCTACCTCAAAGATTACATCACCGCACCCCTTAAACGGAACCCGGGGGGAAGGGGTGTTGTGAATTAATAAAAGTGAATTAATAAAAGTGCTTAATAAAGATTATTAAAACCTTTAGAAAAGTGCAGGGTTCTGACCCTGCACTTCTGATTGGCCGATAATAGCGACATCTGATTGGTCCATTCAGGAGAATCTGATTGGCTATTAGCGGGCCTCTCTCATTGGTTAAGGGAACTAATGCTTCCCATTTTTTATTGGTTATTTGATCAGCAGCTTGCCTATAAAAAGGGCTGTTGCTGCCGTAGATTTTGCTCTGTTCCACAATGTTAAATAAAGAGTTGAAGTTCAATGTTCATCGTCTCGTCTCCAATCCTTGCGCCCATGCGCAGAACATAACAGCTGCAATTTTTAAAAAGGTACGAAGCAAAATAATTTTAAAAAGCACTTGGAGAGTAATCATATTGATTTCATTTTGTCAACCAAATTGGCTCAAAGTTAAGTTCAATTAAAGCCATTTTTATCCCAAATTCACTTATATTTTAAAAGTAATTTTATTACAGATTATAATTACAATAATAAAAACTAATTCCAGCTAAAAGAAAATAAAAAAGATAGAAAGAATTCAAAGGTGTAAAGGGAAAGGAAGGAAGGAAGGAAGGAAGGAAGGAAGGAAGGAAGGAAGGAAGGAAGGAAGGAAGGAAGGAAGGAAGGAAGGAAGGAAGGAAGGAAAAGAGAAAGAGAAAGAGAAAGAGAAAGAAGGGAGGAAAGAAAGAAAGAAAGAGTGCTCAGTTTAGAGAGGATAGCTGGATGGAAGAGACTGTTCCCAAGGATCAGAGGTGGTATTCAGCTGGTTCAGACTGATCCTGGCATACCAATAGTGGAAATTTTGAGTAGTTTTTTTAAAATTTTGAGAGAGAACCAGCAAATACCACCTCTAATTGGCCCCACCCACCCACTCCCACGATTTCCTCTCCCATATCCCCTTGTTTTTTAGCTCAGCTGATTCGCAGGGCAGAACAGATTGCCACACCTCAGCTAAGCTAAAAAATAGCTCACCTCACCAAATAGCACTGACACAGAGGGCGGTTTTTGAGCGCTTTGCACACACGCAGAGCACACTCTTATAGAACGGTAGGTAAAAATTTGGAATCCTACCACTGCCAAAGATCATGTCTATTGATTCTTAAAATATTGCTTGATATCAAGGAACTGAACCTCAGTGCTTGAATTTCACTCTTCTGGCTAATTGCTGTAGGTCAAAATCCAACACAACGTTCACAACATTTTAGTGCTTAATAGGTTATAGGATTTCAGTTGGCTCCAGCAGGCTTCAATCTTAGTTGGACCATGACCAGGAGCTGTTTTTGCCATTAAGCTATTTTATTCTCCCATCCATCTGCAGTATTTTCATGTCTGGGCCAAACTAGGAAAATCATTAGCCTCCTCAGTGCCTTCTCTGTTCTTGTATCACAAGGATTGAAGTCTCCTGCCACAAACAATTGGTCTCTGACTAATCTAATCTAACTGTTAACATGCTGGATTATCTTATTTGCCAATGAACAGAAACATTCACTATTAAAAAGCCATTACAAAGATACACAAAAGAAAGATCAGCGGCAGCAGAAGGTCCAGAAAAGCTGAACCATCTCTCTAATGTATTCAGAGTGATTTTAAAAAGAAAGAAATGTTTACTCTATTAAGCAAGTAACAGAACGATCTTGGAAACTGAGCATTAAAGTTGATTAAAGTTCCTGTTGAAAGTCATTTGGATGTGGATGTTATGTTTTTATTTGCAGCTGGGGTTAGGGTTTTTTTTGGAAGTATGACTTACTTTACAAATCAGTTTGGAGTGACAGAAAAACACACAATGACTAAGAATCTATTTCCTGTCACTTCTTCTTCTTCTTCTTCTTCTTCTTCTTCTTCTTCTTCTTCTTCTTCTTCTTCTTCTTCTTCTTCTTCTTCTTCTTCTTCTTCTTCTTCTTCTTCTTCTTCTTCTTCTTCTTCTTCTTCTTCTTCTTCTTCTTCTTCTTCTTCTTCTTCTTCTTCTGGTGGCCAAGCAAAGCAAATGTTTAAAAAAAGAAAGAAACAAAATGGCCAGAGCTTCCATCATTGTAACCATCATCTTGACTTTTCTGGCTCTGGTTAAGTTAAAGGAAAGTTGGGAAATAAGTATGAGTTAATTTATTAGGGTTTTGGGAGACCAGAGGGACACCTGAGGCTGCATCTCAGATCCTGCAGGAAGAGATTTTGATTTCTTGTACATCATTATAACATACATATGAAATTGGGTCTGCTAGATTGAACTACAAAAAGTTATTATAGTGGTGCTATTTTTCTTCTTTCTTTCATTCTTTTCATCTGGTGCAGAGAACCAGAAAGCTAATAAAATTAATCCACAGATAAGATCCTGAAATTAACCTTTCTAGCTGCATAATTGTGATATAAAACCAGCTGGCATAAAGCTGTGGCAGGAGAGAAGAGACTGAATAAAATGGGACAATTTCATGAATGAGTAGAAAGAACCATTAGCTAAGGAAGATTTTTTTCTACACAGAATGGAATGGAATGGAATGGAATGGAATAGAATAGAATAGAATAGAACAGCAAAGTTGGAAGGGACCTTGGAGGTCTTCTAGTCCAACCCCCTGCTCAGGCAAGGAACCCTATACCATTTCAGACAAGAGGTTGTCCAATCTCTTCTTTAAAACTTCCAGTGTTGGAGCATCCACCACTGCTGGAGGCAAGTTATTCCACTGATTAATTGTTCTAACTGTCAGGAAATTTCTCCTTAGTTCTAAGTTGCTTCTCTCCTTGATTAGTTTCCACCCATTGCTTCTTGTCCTGCCTTCTGGTGCTTTGGAGAATAGCTTGACTCCCTTCTTTGTGGCAGCCCCTTAGATATTGGAACACTACTATCATGTCACCCCTAGTCCTTCTTTTCATATTTATATTTATTTGAAATTCCTTATTATTGTTTTTACAAATAACCCAAGGTGGCGAACTTCTATTTGTCCTTCTATTTTCCCCATAACTATAACCCTGTGATGTGGATTGGGCTGAGAGAGAAGGACTGGCCCGAAGTCGTCCAGACACTTTTCATTCCTAAAGCACGACTAGAACTCACAATCTATTGAACAGCCCAAAATCCCCCAGCTGTCTTTCATGGCTAAGGTGGGACTAGAACTCACGGTCTCCTGGTTTCTGGTTCTGATGCCTTATCCAGTAGACCAAACTGACTTTCCTATTGTTAGTTGCGAAGTTGTATCTGACCCATCGTGACCCCACGGACAATGTTTCTCCTGTCCTCTACCATCTTCTGGAGTCCATTTAAGCTCACGCTGACTGCTTCAGCGACTCCATTCAGCTGCCTCATTCTCTGCTGTCCACTTCTTTTGCCCTCAATCTTTCCCAGCATTAGGCACTTCTCCAGGGAGTCTTTCCTTCTCATTAGGTGGCCAAAGTCTTTGAGTTTCATCTTCAGGATCTGGCCTTCAGGGTTGATCTCCTGTAGGACTGACCAGTTGGATTGCCTTGCAGTCCAAGAGACTTGCAGGAATCTTCTCCAGCACCATAGTTCAAAGGCCTCAATGGGCCTATGGAAGATTCACAATTTCTTTTCTTTTCTTTTTCTAAGATATTTCTGTCTGGTGGAAAATATTAGCCACAACATTCCCATGCCTTTTCCCTGAAGCTTTTGCTGGATAGTGATTCAGACATTGAGGAGAGAGAGAGAGAGAGAGAGAGAGAAAGAGAGAGAGAAATTAAATTTCTTTGGCCAGATGCTAGTAATTTTTTAAAAATAAATGGGCGTAGGGAAGGGAGAAAGGCATTCAGAACAAGATCTTTCTGTTGGCACATGGAAGCAAAGAGGGAACTGTTAAAGAGATCCAGTTACAAAAAAAGCCCATCTGACTGAGTTTTCCTCTCCAGCTCTCAGCCAAGAAAGGGTTAACCAGCCAAGTTCCAAGCTAACACTGGAGATTATAGAATGTTTATCTAGTATTCAGATTTCCTGTTTAAATGTTTGGATTTCCTGAAATCTATCAGTCTGAAGGGTGTCCAGTGCATGGCCTTTCTTCTTTTCAGTTCACATGAGTGGACTTCCCTTCCAAACTGTATTTCTGTCTCCTCACCAGCCAAGATTTTCATGGATGAAAATCAAAACGTTTTAGGAACCCCCAGAAAATATATCTGGATCCCTGGACTTTACGATGTGCTTTGTCTTAATCTAGCAAGCAAATAATCACAACAAAAATTCCTGGGAATTTCCTATTGGTGCAGCGTGCTTTCTTTCTTTCGTTTTTGTTTTTTTTTCCCTTTTCTCTCCTTTTTTTTCCCAGCTCCGTGTTGGAAAATAATTTTATCCCTTTCAAGACAATGGAATGATGGCCCTCCTTTTGGCATGCTCTTCTGGAATGGGACTTCAAACAGGACAAGTCTTGGTGAGTTAAAGCTGCTGGTTTAGGGATTGTGGATTAAGGAAAAAATGGTCCAGGCCAACTTTGTGTTCCTTAAATTGGGATGTTTTAAATAACGTCGCAGACCACAAAATTATTTGCTTTATGAATACATTTATATTTTAACTGCTGGGGGATGCATGCTGTTCACTGGCTAATGTTGTTGCTAAATATGTAATTTAGAAAGATTTCCAGGCTCAAAAATCCTTACTTTGGGGGAAAACAAATTCATTTTTTGAAAAACAGCACTTGTGGGCAGATTTCTGGTTCTGCAAAAGAAGCCACATGTCCACCGATTGCCCCGATCGTGGCTAAAAATCAAACTTAAATTAAAAGTTTTCTTTCCTTCTCGCCACTTCAAACAACATCATTGTTATGGATGGCTTTTATTTGCATTATTTCAAAACCCGTTGCATATCGAGGCCACAGGTTTTATTTCTTTTTAATTTCAGCCCAATGCAGAGACTAAATTACTTTTCAAATCTCCCTAAGCCAAAGGCGATAAAGTGAAGAGGAGCAGTCAGCAAAAAGCTAATTTTACTCCTAAAGTTTTCAGCCTAGAGAAGCAATACGAACTTTCTATTTTTTTTTAAATAAGACCTTTAGATTACCTTCAAGGCAATAAAAATGTGACCTGACTATTGTAATCCTGAATGTTGTTTAGAAAGTACATTCAAATTCAGATCAACTTTTTTGCTATTCATGTAGTGTAATCTACACTAAGGCACTCAATCATTACCAGAAAATAAGGCAAAATTGGTAGGAACCAGTTACTTCAGTAATAATTAATAACTCAGAAGTAAACTCCAGTGAATTGGGTGATTATTCTGCATCCTTTCTGTTGTGTCCGTTCGGCAAGGAGACCAGGAGGCAGTGACTGTGGTTTCAGCTCTTTATTAGGCCCCCGGAACTGATCTGGCTCCAAGGGAAAACTTGCGGCTTTTTATTCTCAAGCCGCGGCGGCCGTAGCCAATGGCACCACTTTGAATCTCCCGCGATTCGTATCTGCCAATCGCGGGAGATTCTCAGCGGGCCAATCAGCGTGGCTCGCTAAAACAATCAGATCACCCCGTGCTTTGACCAATCAAAACACAGGGTTTCAAGAATGCAAATGAAGGTACAGAACACCCCTCCCCTCTTGCTTTGGTCCTACATAACGTAGTCCCATAAGTAGGCAGGTCTCCGCACTTGCCTCCTGGACCTGCGCAGGTCAGTCGTTGGTTGGCTCCCGGCCGGTTCGGTCGGGTTCTCTGTGTCTCTCGGCCTCGTTGATGGAACCGCCTGGTAGGCTTGCCAGGCCGCTTGTCGCAGATCCCTCCCGGTCTACCCGGGCTGGTTGAGCTGTGGTTCTCACCGCTCCCGCCCGGTCTTTCTGGGCTGGTCGAGCTGGCCTGGCTGCTTCTCCCTGGTGAGGCTTCGAGCTGGCTGCTTGCTGGTGAGTATGGCTGGTTTTCTTCTGGGTTTTGGTTCCCGGGGTATTCCCTCCCCTCTTGGCTTGTGTTAAGGGGGTTTTCTGTGTCTGGTTGCGTGTCGGTTGTGTTTCTTGTGGCTGTTCTCGATCTTATTTGATCGATGTGGCGTTTCCACGCTCGTCCGTCGGTTGTTTGCAGCCGGTACGAGTGGGGACCTGTCAGTTGGGTTATGGTTGCTGGTACCCATAGTGGGTCTCCGGTTAGGTTTTTTGCATAGACAGCGTCGCCTGGCGAAAAAGACCGGTGCTTGCTGGAGGAGTTTGGGGTTTTTTCCGGGTTGTATGTGGGGTGCAGCCTGTCGAGTGGGGACCTTATTTTCCTCCCCATCAGTAGCTCTGCCAGGCTTTTGTTCATTGTTGTGTTCGGGGTTATATGTTGGATAGAAAGCATTTTATTTATTTTGTCTTGGATTTCCCCGTGTTCGATTTTCTGGATGGTTTTTTTCATGAATTGAACCATCCGTTCCGCCCTTCCGTTCGCCGCCGATGCACCGGCGCTGTCAGTGCATGTCGTATGCCCCGTTCCACTAGGAATTTTTTAAATTCCAGCGAGGTGAATTGGGGCCCGTTGTCCAACACGATGACATCCGGGAGGCCGTGGGTTGCGAATAGTTTGCAAAGTTCCTTGGTTACGGCCTCTGTGGTGGTGGATTTCATGTTGCTTACCTCCAGTCAGTTGGAGTAAGCATCTACGGTTACTAGGAATGTATGTCCCTTGGTGGGCCCGGCAAAGTCTATGTGGACCCTAGACCAGGGTCCCCTGGGGGTTTCCCATTCCAGGATCGGTGCCGCGGGAGGGCTCGGTCTGGTTTCTTGGCAGCGTTGACACCTTGCCACCCAGGCCTCGATTTGCTTATCCATCCCTGGCCACCAAGCGTAACTTCTGGCCAGAGCTTTCATTTTAACTATGCCCGGGTGCCCCTCGTGTAACAACCCCAATACCTTCCCTTGCAGTTTTTCCGGGATAACCACCCTATCCCCCCACAATACACACCCTTTTTGCAGCGAAAGTTCTGTTTGCCGGTTCTGGAATGTTTTGAATGCTTCGTCGTTGTCCTTTTCCAGCCACCCTTTCTCTACCCAATGTAACACCCATGCCAGACGTTTGTCTTTATTGGTTTCTCGGGCAATGTCTAACACGGTTATGGGTAGATTGGGCAGAGTCTCCATGCTGAGGGTGCTCGTTGTGGGTGCTGGGTCGGTGTCTTGGTTGGGTAGCGGTGAGCGGCTCAAAGTGTCTGCATGTGTAATAGTCTTACCGGGTCAGTGTGTGAGCCGGTAGCTGTAGGCAGCAAGGAATTCGGACCACCTTGTCATCCTGGGAGATAAAATGTTCGGGGTGGCCCGGTTTCCTGCCAGGATGCCCAGCAATGGCTTGTGGTCCATGATGATTGTGAAGGTGCGGCCGTAGAGGTACTCGTGGAACCTCTTCACTGCTGCGACAATGGCTAGGGCCTCCTTGTCCAGCTGGCTATAGTTCCGCTCCAGTTTGGTGAGTGTCCTGGAGAAGAAGGCGATGGGCGCTTCTCTTCCATCCGGGATTGTGTGGCTGAGGACGGCACCGACGTCGAAGAGTGAGGCGTCGCATGTGACGGCAAGTGGTAGGGTCTCATTGTATTGGATGAGGACGGCATCCGAGGTGAGCAGGTCCTTGGTTTTCCTGAAGGCGGCTTCCTCGCGTTTCCCCCAAGTCCAGGTGGCCGCCTTGTCCAAGAGCCTATGCAAAGGCTCCACCGCGGTCGCCTTCTGGGGCAGGAAAACATTGTAAAAATTAAGCAGTCCCAGAAACACCTGCAGTTCTGTTTTAGTCCTGGGTGTGGGGGCCTCCTTAATGGCTCTGATTTTAGTTTCGGTGGGGTGGATGCCGTGCCGGTCTAGGAGGTACCCCAGGAACTCGACCCACTCTGTGTCAAGTTGGCACTTTTCCCTCTTCACTTTTAGCCTGGTTTCCTTGAATTTGGTTAACACCTCCCTTAGCCAACCCTCCAGTTCTCGCTGGTTGGCTGCCGATACCAGCACATCGTCGAAGTAGGGCACCACCCCCTTGATGCCCTGCAAGAGTCTCTCCATGAGGCTCTGGAAAATTCCAGGTGCCACGCTGACTCCGAACTGGAGTCGGTTACATCGGAAAGCTCCCCGGTGGGTGACTATGGTTTGCGCCTCCACAGTTTCTGCATTGACCGGCAGCTGTTGGTATGCTTGGGCCAGGTCGAGCTTTGCAAAAACCTTGCCTCCCCCCAGTGAGTGTAGAAGGTGCTGCACTACTGGGACGGGGTAGGCACTTTGTTGCAAGGCGCAATTTAGGGTGGCCTTATAGTCCCCGCAGATTCTCACCAACCCATTGGGCTTGACTGGGGTGACTATTGGGGTCTCCCACCGGGCATGATCAATTGGTTGTAGGACTCCTTGCTTGACGAGCTTGTCAATTTGCTCGTCAATTTTTGGCCGGAGTGCAAAAGGTACCCGCCATGGTTTTAGGTGTCTCGGGGGAATGTTAGGGTCTAGGGTAAAGGAGATGGGGGCCCCTCGGTACTTGTCTAGGGTGCTGTCGAACACTTCCTGGAAATCCCGTGCCAGTTGCTGCTCCCAATCGGTCTCGGCGATGTGGTTGATGCCCGTGACTTCGATGCCAAGTGGCGCGAACCATTGCAGTCCCAAAAGGCTGGGCCGGTCTCGGTCCACGATTGTTAGGGGAAGCTTTTCCATGCGGCCCTTAAATGTTATTTCGAATTGTCCGGTTCCGACTACCGGGATGCGGTTTCCCTGGTAGTCTTTGATGATTAGTCTCTGGTTCTCCAGTCCCTTCTTGTGGATGGTAGGCACCAAGCATTTGATTTCTTGCCAGGCAACCATGGAGAGGTAGGACCCAGAATCCACCTCCATCCTGCATGGCTTGCCTTCAATGCCTACCTCCACGTAGACTTTTCGGGCATCGGTGATTGATGTGTGGCCAATGATGACCGTCTGGTGGTTTTCCTCCTTCCGCCGGGTCTCTCCGCCTCGTCGGGTTCGCCCGCTCCGGTCCCATCGGCTGTCGGCTGGGTGATCTCTGGCTCTGGGGGGTATGCTGTCCCATCTCCGCTTGCTGTGGTCCTGCCATCTGGGGCTGTAGGCTTTCCTTAGTAGGCAGACGCGGGTGATGTGGCCTTTTTTGTCGCAATGCTGGCAGACTGCATCGAAGAAATGGCACTCCGATCTCGGGTGGTTGCCTCCGCAACCGGCACACGTGGTCCCCGACTTATGACCCTGCCGATTGCGCTGGTCACGTCCCGCCTGGAGCCGGTGGATTTCCTCCTCCTCGTCCGAGGTGTCGGAGGCGGAGTGGAATTCACCATGGTGGGTGGTGGTCTCACGGTGACTTGCTTCCGGTTGGGCCTCGGTCGCCCGTCCCGAGTCAGTGGTCACGGTGCGGTCCCCGGCGTCCGATCTCCGCATGCGGTTCACCAACTTCTGGGTAGCCTCGGCTGCGGTGGCTTCAGCAATGGCATCAGCGAGTGCGATGTCGCCTTTGGCCATCAGTCAGCTCTGGAGGACTGGATCCCGAAGTCCGAGCACGACTCGGTCCTGTAGGGCCTCGTCCATGTCGGAGAATCCACACATGCCTCCTAGGTTCCGCAACTCGGCAACAAAGTCGCTGATGCTTTCGCCCGGTCTCTGGTCCCGCCAGTAGAAGTCGTGCCGCTTGATGAGGGTGGGCACAGCGGGGGCATAGTGGTTGCAGAGCAAGGGCTTGAGGTTGTCCCAGTCCATCGCTTTGATGTCGGCGGGTTTCGCGAGGGCTTTCGCCATCTTGAACACTGCAGGCCCGCAGTGTGTCAGGAAAACGGCTCGTTTTTTCGGCCCGGTGGCGTTCTTCATGTTGCTGCATTCGAGGAACATGAGGAATCTGTCCGTGTAGGATTCCCAGTCCTCGCTAGCGGGGTTAAAGGGTGCGGGCGGAGCAATGCTGGCCATCTCGTCGGTCTTGCTTCCAGCGGACACATGCTCGATGGGGTTCAGCCTTGGGATCCCATCCTCATCGCCAGTGTCGTGTCCATTCGGCAAGGAGACCAGGAGGCAGTGACTGTGGTTTCAGCTCTTTATTAGGCCCCCGGAACCGATCTGGCTCCAAGGGAAAACTTGCAGCTTTTTATTCTCAAGCCGCGGCGGCCGCGGCCAATGGCACCGCTTTGAATCTCCCGCGATTCGTATCCGCCAATCGCGGGAGATTCTCAGCGGGCCAATCAGCACGGCTCGCTAAACCAATCAGATCACCCCGCGCTTTGACCAATTAATACGCGGGGTTTCAAGAATGCAAATGAAGGTACAGAATACTTTCCATGAAATCTGAGAATTTACGATCACAGGACTGTATGCAATATTGAAAACCGTTGAAGGAGAAGTTTACTGTGCATTCAAGGTTTGTGCAGGAAAGCTGATTTAAAAACTTGCATTTAAAATATTTGCCTGAAACAGCATTGTGTGAAGTTTAGAGAGAAAGTTTCATTGGATTTATATGAAGAGTTCCTCTTCAGCAATGGTAGAAATTATGATCCTATTCACACATGCTATGCGATTCTCTCCTGCTTATTCTCATGTTGTGTTAAAAGTAATAAGACTTTTTCATTCAACCTAGTAATTTCACTGGAGACAACTTACAACTTACAACCATTTCTGTAATGTTTCTACTTATAACCATTTCTGTAGTGATTATGCAGCACTAAAAACGTGACTTACAACCAGTTCTCATGAGTAGCAGCACCCCTGTGCAATAGCAGCACCCTGTGATCGCCCCAGGGATGGCACAAAGGCAACACAGCCTGTTAATCAGTTAGTCCCTTTATTAGCTCCAATTTTGCCCTTGATGTCCTGGTTACCTTCTGACTGGAGAAAAACTTTCCCAGGAACAGCCGTTGACTGCAGAGAATCAAATCCAAAACATTGTCAACAAAAACTGTAACTATAAGTCCAATCAAGGCAAAAGGAGGTAATTAGTTGAGCAGGGCAGGAGCAAGAATTCCAGACGTGAAGGCTTGGCAAAACTCAACATGGTTGGAAAAACGTCAGGAAAGCAAAGTTAACACAAGATAAACTCACGTTTTCTCCCAGCAGCTGCTGCACGCAGCCTGCATTTCTTTTAAAGTCTCTTCCCAGATGTGGATAATGAAGGGATTCAGGGCCCTTTCCTCCCCCATAAGCCACTCAACCCACATTACTCTCTTCTCCATTCCTGCCTGCATGCCCTAGGATGAAAAGGGGGTGGGCCTGGGTCTTCCTCTGATTTCCCTCTCCCTTGTTCTATCTCTCCCCCACTCTGCCCTGCCGGACATTGCCCTTCCCCAGTTTTCTCCACAGCCAACGGAGCCACACTCCCACTCCCTGTCAGCTATTCATCTTCCTCCTCGGATTCAGATTCTGACAGAGGCATGAGAACCCCTGTGGTCACAGTAGCAAAATTTGGATGCTTGGCAACTGATGTGTATTTACAATGGTTTCAGTACCCCAGGGTCATACAATCTGTGGTGGCACAGTGGTTAGAATGCAGTACTGCAGGCTACTTCTACTGCCTGCTGGCTGGCTGCAATTTGGCATTTCGAATCTCACCAGACTCGAGATTGACTCCACTTCTATCCTTCCGAGGTGGGTAAAATGAGGACCCAGATGGTTGGAGGCAATAGGCTGATTCTATAAACTGCTTAAAGAGGGCCGCAAAGCACTATCTAAGTGCTATTGCTATCTCCATTTATGACTTTTCCAACTGGCTTCTTAAAAGAAAAGTCAATGGGAGAAGCCAGAGGGGGTTAATAATTGCAAGGATTCACTTACCAACCATGGCAAAAAGGTGATACAATTGGAGGTGATTCACTTAACAACCATGTACTTTTGGTCGTTTAGTCATGGAAAATCCTACCCCAATTATAATTTGTAAGTCAAGGACTAGCTGTGGCTTATAATTGTTTTTCACACTTATGCCACATCTCCATGGACACGTGATCAAAATTCGTATGCTTGGCAACTGTTTCATATTTACGACGGTTGCAGTATCCTGGGGTGATGTGATCCCCTTTTGTGACCTTCTGATGAGCACAGTGAATAGGGAAGCCCAATTTGCTTAACAACCATATTACTAACTTCACAATTGCAATGATTCACTTTAACCACTGTGGCAAGGAAGGTCAGAAAAGCTGAGGGGGGGGGGGGTGAACTTAACAAATGTTTTGCTCAGCCACAGAAATGTTGCCCCACCACCATTGTTGTCATAAGTTGAGGACTACCTATATTCTTAGAAGTAGAGTAATATTTCAACAATTCCATCTTTCCTCGGTCCATTTCCAATGTGTCTGGTATGTTTAGCTTAGGAGTGGGATGCAAATATTTTTTACTACCGGTTCTGTGGGCGTGGCCAGGTGGGAGTGGCTAGGTGAGCATGGCCATGTGACTGGGTGGGCGTGGTTTCTTCTTTTTTTGCAGCACCCCCCACACCCAACCGGGGTCTGGTTTTTTTGGCCTCCTGGGCCTCAGGGAAGCCTCCTGGGGGGGCATTTTTGCTCCCAGGATGTTTCCCTGAGGCCCAGGAGGCCAAAAACAGTGTGAGAGCCAGCAGAGTGGGACGGGGCCAGCCAGGGACACGATTTGCTGGTTCTCTGAACTACGCAGAATCATAACAACCAGTTCTATAGAAGCGGTCCGAACCGGTAGAATCCCACCCCTGGTCTACCTCCTGATTTAATGGAGGCATTCTTAAAATGAAAGAAACCAATGAACAGAAAAGAATTATCGATGAATCTTAAAGATGCAAAGTTTGGAGAAGGAGGAAATTTTTCCTCCAAAAAACCCTGAAGGTGTTAAAAAACACATGCACGGTTTTAAACTCAGCAATGCTTGCTGGTGAATAATTGTGCATCGGGATCAGGCAGCACAAAGCAATCTGAACTTTAGTTATGAAAAGTCTCCCCCTTGACGGGCAGATTAAGACAGGATGAGGGAGGGAATAATAAGGTTTAATTTAAATTTTCTTGAAACTGGAAGAATGTCTTATTTCAGACACATTTGGGAGCTGATTAATGAAGCTGTGCCGCAGGTTGGTGTCAGCATACTTTTAAATTGTGTGGCTTTCTAGAGATAGGCGAGAACTTTTTCTGGTGCTTTTAAGTGAATCCAAGTCAGGTTATTTGCTGATACACGGAAAAATTTTTATTTATATACCTGTTAAGTTCTGTGCGTGGCGCAAGAAGTGGAGACGAGTCGACAAACAGTGAACTTCAACTCTTTATTTAACATGGTGCAACAGCTCTCTGAACGGCCTCAACAGCCCCCTTTATATAGGCAAGCTCTTGGGTATTTAGCCAATGAAAACACAGGAACGTTAGCTCTTTTTAACCAATGAGAAGGGCTCGTTAATAGCCAATCAGATTCTCCTGAACGGACCAATCCGATATCGCTATTCTCGGCCAATCAGAAGTGCAGGGCCAGAACCCTGCACTTTGCTTTAAGGTTTCAACAAACTTTATTCAAGCACTTTATTTAATTCACAACAATACCCTTCCCCATCTACCATCAACTGAAAACCATATTTCTTAACCAAGAACTAATTGAGACAACCAATATAAGATCTGAACTTTAAAAAGTTGGAGGATGAAGAAGTTAAACAGAGACAAGATATGGGTTACAAGAGGAGTTTTTCATAATCATCAAAATAATTGATAGTAACTGTTCTTCTACTATGATGGACCACCGAAAAGGTTTGTCTGTGAGGGATTGAAGAATGACAATTCATTCTTCAACCAATGGAAGAACAATCAATCCATGGAACAGAAGTTGCCTTCAGAAGTTGTGGGAGCTTCATCACTGGAAGCTTTCAAGAAGAGACTGGACAGCCACTTTCTGAAATGGTAGAGAACTTCCTGTTCTGGCAGGGGATTGGAATAAATGACCTGCAATCAATTTTATTTGGTTTATATAATGCAACCAATTTTGGTCACCATACTACAAAAAAGATGTTGAGACTTTGGAAAAAGTTCAGAGAAGGGCAACTAAGATGATCCAAGGCCTGGAGACTAAACTGTATGAAGAATGGCTGCAGAGTTTGGGTCTGGCTAATCTAAAGAAAAAAAGAATTAGAGGTGACATGAGAGCAGTATTCCAGCATTTGAGGGGATGCCACAAAGAAGAGAAGGTCAAATTATTCTCCAAAGCACTAAAGGGCAGGACAAAAAACAATGGTTGAAAACTGATCAAAGAGAGAAGCAACCTGGAATTAAGGAGAAACTTCCTAACAGTGAGGACATTTAACCAGCAGAACAGCTTCCCTTCAGGAATCGTGGGTGCCTCATCACTGGAGGTTTTTAAGAAGAGACTGGAGAGCCCCTTGTCTGAGATTGTATTGGTTCTCCTGCTTCAGCAGGAGGCTGACAAGAAGACCTCCAAGTTCTCTTCCAGCTCTATTCTATTCTCATATTCTATTCTGTTCTGTTCTGTTCTGTTCCCTATTCTATTCTGTTCTCATATTCTATTCCATTCCATTCCCTATTCTATTCTATTCCCTATTCTATTCTATTCTTTTCCCTATTCTATTCTATTTTCTATTCTATTCGATTCGATTCGATTCAGTACCTCCAAGGTCCCTTCAGATCTGTTCTTCTGTGTTCTAATCCAAAACTCCACAGAAGGGCCACCTAGATCATTGTAGAGATCATGTAGGTTTGTAACTCAAAAACTGCTTACTTCATAAAAGGGATTTGTGCAAAATAATATGTAGATTGGGAGAATGCACCTAGAGGTAATCTTTGCCCCACAGCGGTTCATTTAGTGACTGTTCAAACTTACAGTGGCATTGAAAAAAGTGACTTACGACCATTGCAGCCTTCCAATGGTCACATGTTCAAAATCCAGATGCTTGACAACTGACTCAAACTTATGATGGTTGCAGTGCCTTGAGGTCATTGCAAACTTTTGGGCTCAGTTGAGGTGGTAACTCTAATTGAGGTCTTAAGGAAATGGGAACACATATCCTGAGAGAATAGGACATCTTCTACACAACTCCACATGCTGGCTGGGGAATTCTGTGAGTTAAAGTACCCAGGGATGAGATTCTACCGGTATGGACCAGTTTAGGTGAACCGGTAGTTCCGGTGAGCATTTGGCCCCATGGACCCACCCTTGCTGTTTCCTGTGCTTTATTTCCACGTCAGAGCAGTTTACCGCGCATCAGCTGTTTTACTCACCGGGGATGCAGCAGAAGGTAAGCAACTGAGTTGCAAATGGGCTTTTTGAAATGTAGAGCACGCATGCTCACCAAACCGGTTGTTACACTGGTTGAATCGCACCACTGAGTCTACCCATCTTAAAGTTGCCAAGTTCAAGAAACACTGTTCTAGAGCATGTTGGCTGGAGAATTCTGGAAGTTAAAGTCCACATTTTGTTTCAAGTTGCCAATGTTCTAAGTAATATTATTGGGAAACCTGATAGCTGTGGTTTTACTGACATTGTAGTATTATAACTAGGCGAGCCTAAGACGGCCATGAGAACTCACTAATAAAAAAATGAGAGCAGGACAGCTGTGTTTCCCATTAATTTGATTCAGCCACAAAGCTCTGAGCCAGCATATGTCCAATTTTAATTTTAATTTTGAAGAGTTTCCTTTCCACACTTTAGTCATAAACCTAATTTTCAGGATACAATATTCAGCGGTTGTGTCTGCAAATAGTTTTAGCCTACCTGATGATTTGAACTGGGCCGCTTGCTATGGGTTTGTATATGAAAGGATGGGGCAAATTTATGCTGTGTTTCTCAACAACAAAAATTAGCTATGGAAAACCAAGACTCAAGTTTTGAAATAAACCCACTGGGATTTAATCTGACTCATAGGTTGTCATTTCTGTATTGCATCCTGTTGATGTAGTTTTTTTTTTTTAAAAAAAAAAATCTTAATGCCCTAAAAAGAACCAATTCGCACAATATAGTCTCTCCTGTTTCTGACCTAAATGGGGATATGCTTCTTTGATAAATGTTTCATGAATACGAGAGTTACAATGTTAACCTGATATAATTGGAAGGAATCTGCATATCATTCATTTGTGGGGGGGCATGTTCTCTTAGAAAGTTGCCTATTTATTTAAATATGTATTTAGTGTAGGACTGGCCATTTCATATTTTCAGACATTTATAAAATTCCTGAGGGAGTCAATAAGATAGTCATAAGAGGTTATACAAATGTGTATCTCTGTTATACACTCTTTTTAGTCTTCACCACCTGCAATTGGCATGTATAGAAAAATGTGTTATGAGAGAAATGTGCACATAGTGTTAATAAAGCTACTGATATTTTTAAAAAGGGTAAATGCATACATAAAGAAAAGCAAGTGACCATTTTCAAAGGAATAACAATTGTGCCTTTTTAAAAAAAATTATGCAAACTAGCGTAAAAACTGATTGGATTGAATTTCTGGCAGGAAAATTGAATGAAATGGATTTTGGCAAATTCATTCATTCTGATGAGCATTTTCCATCATAAAATAACTAAACCAAAAACCTTTGAGATTAATTGTCATGACATTCGGCATACAACCATAGGCTCTCTACTTCCAAGGTCTTCCACAGAATTTTGAAGAGTAAATCAGGAAGTTTCCTGCATAAGGAGCCAATGGGGAATCAGCTGCTCAAATTATCAAACAGAATCCAGTACATGTCAAGAACCAATCAGGAATAATCATTTCAAAATGACCAATCAGAAGCTAACTGTAGGAGAAGAGAAGGTGGTGCTAGGAGGGCAGAGTTAAGTAAATCATTACATTCTCACAAATGGCCTAAATTTGTTGACCCTTAACTGGCGCCAAGTTAGTATTGCATGTTAGTTGACTAGATTCTTGTGTATAAGCTTGAGCAATAAATCTTCTGAACTGGAATTTGTGTGTGATCCTGATCCTTTGTGCCTGACATTAATCTAATCAACTAACCTAAGTACTAAATTGGCACCATATAAGGATCAACAAAATTCAAGAGGAGTTAGATTCAAATAATTTGTGGCAACATAATGATTCTAGGCTGATGACTTGTTTAATTTCACCCCAACTCTGCCTGTTCTTTGCCTACATCAGCATAAACAAAGGACTGATCAGAAACTAACACCACCAAGATGACCAGTCAGGACTGGGCATAAAAAAACCCATTACAGACCAGTTTTCATCAACCTGCACCAATTGGAAACCAGCTTGTCTAAAGGCCAATCAGAAGTCAGGACCCCTGAATATAAAGGCAGGAACCCACAGAGTTCCTGCTCAGTTTTCTGTAGTCTATACAAATTAGTTACTGGCAAAACATTAGGATATCTAGACCAAGGGTCTCCAAACTTGGAAGCTTTTAAGACTTGTGGACTTCAACTCCCAGAATTCCACAGCAAGTCATGAAGTCCACAAATTGTAAAGTTGCCAAGTTTATAGACCCCTGATATACACCATGGTCACTAAAATTTTAAGTCCAACACTGCTCAACAACATCCTCCGTGAAATCCTACAACAGTATATTTTCAACAGATTAAGGCTAGTATTTCCTGTCTGAAGTATGGAGTGGTAACTATGTAAATAATTGGAGCATGAAATTTCTCATTCTGTTTTTTAAAAAATGGAATGGAATGGAGGTCTGCTGTGCTTCTCATCTCACAGATTTCCATCAACAGGAGTTCCATTTTGATGTAGCAGAGGTACTGTACAATAAGAGGTGTTGCAAACAGAATATTGCTCTTCTAACTCTCTCTGAGGGTAGCAGAACATCATCTTAAATAAGCAGAGGGTCATTTGAAGGAATATGGAACACGGGTCTCATCAGAATTTGTTTGTTCAGAAAATCTGGCATCTAGAGCAGGTGGGGGTCAAACTCAAGACCTGTGGGCTGGATCACCTGCATGGTGCTTAGATCTGGTCTGTGAGACTGCCCTGGAAGAGCGAAGGACCAGCCTACATTGCCTCTGCCAGTGAAAACGGAGCTCGGGAGGACTGCGTGTGGCCCTCCCAGGCTCCGTTTTCAGCTGTGATGGCCTCCTGCAGCCCTCTGGCAGCAAAAATGGAGCTTAGGGAGACTGCGTATGGGAGCCATGCCCCCACCTCACCTGGACCCCCAGGCAGTGATGGGATTCAAATAATTTAACAACTGGTTCTCTGCCCTAATGATTTTGTCAGCTTTTAAATTCAGCTGCCACATAATCGGAGGGGGGTGGAGGAGTTGAAAAGTTCAAGGTTATTCTGTATGTCGCACTAAGAAATTCCAGTTGCAGGTAATTGGTTCTCGTGATTTATGAAGTGTAGAAGTGGGAGGAGAGAAGGTGGATTCTGTGTAATGCTCGAAAATACTTTCACTTTGGGAAATTGCCTTAGACCTACCAGATCTGTTCCTAAATAAATCAATTGGAGAGAATACGCCTCAGAGTGATTGATATCATGGATACTTTCTGGATGCCTGACAGATTTCTTCCAACAACCAGTTCACCAAACTGCTCAGAAAGTTAACAACCGGTTCTCCCAAACTGGTGCGAACTGGCTAAATCCCACCACTGTCAACAGGTCAAACTACAGCCCTGACGGGCCCTTGATGAAATCAAGTTTGACATCTCTGAACTAGAGGAACAGTGCAAGACAGCTTGATTTTGATTAGGCGAAAAAACCTGTGAGGACAGACTTTCTGAAGGTATTATTATATATTCTCTTTGGTTGCCAGGATACATGAGGAAGCATGACAGAGCAGTCACAGAAAGTGGTAGAATCATATCCACTATTCCTCTTCAACATGGCTGCTTTTGATTCTTAAGAACCTTATCACCGTACATTGTTATAAGCACCAATGGCTCTACCATATATGTTTTTTAGATTTCTGTAAACCATTCATTAGAAGTTGAAATGTATAGCCATCAGCAAATCCCAGAGATTCTGTAGGGAAAAAAAAAGCTTCCTTCACTTTTTTTGGCAAGTTATTTGAGAGAACATGAAAGGGCACCAGTTTGGTCCACTGCTTAAATTATGGGGCTAGAAACCAGGAGACTGAGTTCTAGTATTAGGCATGAAAGCCAGCTGGGTGGATCAATCACCAGCAGGCTGTGAGTTCCAGTCCTGCCTGAGGCATGAAAGCCATCTGGGTGGACCAATCACCAGGAGGCTGTGAGTTCCAGTCCTGCCTGAGGCATGAAAGCCATCTGGGTGGACCAATCAGCAGGAGGCTGCGAGTTCCAGTCCTACCTGAGGCATGAAAGCCATCTGGGTGGACCAATCACCAGGAGGCTGTGAGTTCTAGTCCTGCCTGAGGCATGAAAGCCATCTGGGTGACTGTCTGCCAATCACTATCTCAGCCCACAACATTAAGTCTGAGTGACAATCTCGTTGGTCAATTCCTGTTGCAACTAATGCATTTGATTGAAAATGGAATAAAATAGTCAACTCTACACTGAGTCGCCATGAGCGAATAAGCGGCAATATAAATTCAATAAATATTATTATTATTATTAATAATTATTATTATTATTATTTGTGAAAGGAAACTGGGAAAAGAAAAAATAGGACATGAATAAGCTTCAGAATAATGTTTTAAGGCTGTAGAATTACTCATACAATTCTCACACAATTCCTTCTCTCTCTACTTCCTTCTCTGGTTTACATTAAAATTAATGTCTGTGGCACAGGTTTCCCTAATGTAATTACAGATTGCTCCTCAATATAACTATGTAAGAAAAACCACAGCCAATTTCTACATGCTACACACTGAAGACTGAAGTTCAGAAAATAGGCTGGATGTCTAATCTTTGATTAAACTCATTCCAGGGACCTTCTTATTGGGAATATCAGAACTGTCATGGAGTAAAAAAAACCAACAGCATCTAATACTACACATCATCACAGCAGCAATAATAGCCTTTGCCCCAAATTAGAAATTAACAATGGTACCCACAGATTTAGCAGTAATCAACAAAATTTACCAATGCGCAGAAATGATTAGATTAACTATGATATTAAAAAACAAGGAAGAGGGAGAATTTTTTACAACATGGAATACATGGTACAAATGATTAAATGAAAAGGAAATAAAGAATGATAAATGATTAAAAAAATATTATGGAACAACAGAAATAAGGATAAATGTATAGCTATGTATATAGGTGTAGTAGTGTAGTAACATAGAAAAACGAACAATGTATCATGACATATTAATAACATAGATAAGTAAGAAATTGGGAATTATTTTAGATATCTTTGTAGTAAATGATTTCAATTAACACTAATAGAGATGTACACTGTTATGAAAACACTGTAAACTGTGAGAACTTGATTCTCTTTTTAAAATATTTTTTTCTTGAATAAAAACTTTTTTTTAAAAAAGAAAGAAAATAGGCTGGATGTCTTTCTCTCTCACTGTGACTTAGCGGTTTCCAACCTTAGAAACTTTAGGACTTGTGGACTTCAATTCCCAGATTTCCTCACTATGACTGGCTGTGGAATTCTGGGAATTGAAATCCACAAATCCTAACGTTACCAAGGTTGGAGACACCCCTGGCTTAGCTGACATAAGAGGACCAGTGAATTGCAATTTCAGAACAAAGGCAAATTCAGGAACTAAGCTATGAAAAAAGGGAAAAAGTAGACTTGACCTAATTTTGCTGTTGGCCCTGATCCAAATTTAACCCAGAGCTTCTCTTGGGAAAAGGAAATAATAGAAGTTCCACATTAAGCTCTCTTTGGCCTTCAAGTGGAGATAAATTATTGGTGAAGGAAAAAACATAATCAGTGATTAACATTGTTTCATGTTGTTTTGATTCTGGTAGTTTACTGTACTGAGAAATGAAACTGCTATTGTGACAGTAGTGGGATACAAAAAAAATTATTACCAGTTCTGTGGGCATGGCTTTGTGGACATGGCATGGGAAGAATACTGCAAAATCTCCATTCCCTCCCCACCCCACTAACCTGCTTTCCAGCTCCATTCTCCTGTGCAGGGCAACAAAAGAAGATCCAGCCAATCAGCTGTTTCTCGGGAGGCAGAGAATAGATGGGGGCGGGGCCAACCAGAAGTGGTATATACTGGTTCTCCGAACTGTTAAGCCTGGGTTCCCCAACCAGGGTTAATGAGACAAGCTAAACAGAATGTGCAGCGTTAGTCAGATATCCACACAGATAAATGAGTGAGATAAGTTTGTTATGTTTGTTAACATACAGTAAAAATAACAGATACGCTTGTGCTATCAAAAATATAGTTTATTCCATTTAGAGTTTATAGCATAGTCAAAATAACAGTCCAATAGTCATGTATCATTTAGTCAGTCCATTCAAAGATATTCAGTTAGCAAAGTCCGTGTAGAATATCCAATGTCAGTTCATTTACAAATCAGTCCTTTGTCTCTCGTTTTCAGTAGGGGAAAAACGCAGTCTTCAGTCTATCCAGAAATTAGGGATCGTCAAGCCAGAGAGAGCAAGCTGACATTCCTTGCTTCTTTTATGGTGCTTTCACAACCACTCCCTTAATTACTATCCTACAGTTAAAGTTGCAGACACTTTAACTAATAAAACATGATAACATATTTATTATTTTACCTAAACCAGTTAGGGTAAACAATGTTATCCCTAACACGAACTACTCAAAATTTCTGCTACCAGTTCTCCAGAACCGATCAGAACCTGCTGAATACCACCTCTGGTTGATACCCTGCTCACTGTCTCTGTCCTGGCCCTGCCTATTTTTTCCAGTATGAAGGACTTAACATGTATGACCTTGCTAACAGCCTGAATGTTTCCTAGAAATGTTATGGTACTCCACAGTAAAAAGAAAGAAAGAAAGAAAGAAAGAAAGAAAGAAAGAAAGAAAGAAAGAAAGAAAGAAAGAAAGAAAGAAAGAAAGAAAGAAAGAAAGAAAGAAAAACAATTTCCAGTTTACATGAAGTAACTTGGTTCCTAGCGTGCACCATTTTTGTCATTCAATTTTTGCCCTTGACAAACAAAATCAGTGGTATCATTTCTCTAAATAAGAAAGACTGCAATGCTTGTGTATTCAAAGCATTCAAATACCCATGGCAAACCATGGAGCCCAAGGGGAAATTACTCATAGAGAGGAAGCTCTCAGCTTATTTTGTTCATAATGTTGCTTCATGGAATGGGGAGATGACTGATGAATCAGATAGGGTCATGTTTCCTCCATCTGGTCTTTCTTCCTTAAAAAATGCCATCTTTAATGTCCATTTTGCTTTCCCTAACTGGACAACAACATGGAACTGAGTCCAGCTGGGCGAATGAGAAATATATCCAGGAAAAAAAAATTATTTATTTATTTATTTATTTATTTATTTATTTGTTTTATTTTATTTTATTTTATTTTTGTCAGTTGCTTACAAAATAATAGGTATAAGTAAAAACATAGTTATGAATACATGGAAACATATAAGGAAAAAAAAGAAAGAAATACAGTAATAGGACAGGGACGGTAGGCATGTTGGTGTGCTTATGCACGCCCCCTACAGACCTCTTAGGAAAGGGGTGAGGTCAATAGTAGACCTTGACTTATGACCACAGTTCAGCCCAAAATTTCTGTTGCTGAGCCAAGACAGTTCCTAACTGAGTTTGGCATCTTTCTTGCCATGACTGCTAAGTGAATCACTGCAGTTGTAGTTAGTTAGTGTTATAGTAAGTAAGTAAACCTGGCTTCCCCATTGACAGGAGGTTCCCCCCAAAATGATCATGTGACCCAGTGGTGGGATGCTGCTGGTTTGGAACAGTTCTAACGGACCGGTAGCTCCGACAATCAACTGGCCCTGCCTGCCCACCCCATTCTATCCTGTCCTATATTTCTGTGTTTTCAGCTCAGCTGATTCGTGTGGCAGAGTGAATTCCCATGCCTCAGCTGTTTTACTTACAGGGGCTGCCCTAGAAGGTAAGCTGCAGCAAAGCGTACTCTTATAGAACTGGTAGTAAAAAAGTTTGAATCCCACTAGTGAAGAGAAGGACCTGGGGAGACATGATAGCAGTCTTCCAATATTTGGGGGGCTGTCACAGAAATGAGGGGGTCAAGCTATTTTCAAAGGCACCTGAAGACCAGACAAGGAATAATGGATAGAAACTGAACAAAGAGAAATTTAACTTAGAAATAAGGAGAAATGTTCTGACATTGAGAACAATCAACCCACAGAACAGAAGTTGCCTTCAGAAGTTGTGGGAGGCTGGAGGCTTTCAAGAAGAGATTGGACTCCCATCTATCAGAAATGCTGTAGGCTCTCCTTCTTGGGTGAGGGATTGGACTAGATGACCTACAAGGTCCCTTCCAAGTCTGATTATATGTTATCTATTACTGATGTGACCACAAGGTACTGCAACCACCATACATATCAGTCAGTTGCCAAATGTCTGAATTTGCATGACCATGGGGATGGTACAACAATCATAAGTATGAAATACAGTCATAAGTCAGCAGAGAAGTTTGCCTGTTGCCTCTGAGGTGATGGACTGACGGATGGATGGACTGAATTACTGACTGACTGACTGACTGACTTTATGAATGAATGATTGATTGATTGATTGATTGAAAGTACCTTACACTGTCTTTCACCTAGAAAAGAACAGCCTGAGTCTGATAAAAATATCTAATAAGACACTGCAAGCTTTAACTTAAATTAAATTCTATAAAGAAAGGAATGGAAAGGAATAAATAAATGGAAAGGAATAAAAAGAAGAAAAGAATGGATAAGGAAGGAAATTTAGGCACTTGTTGATAGTTGCAATAAGATAGTGGGGGTTTCCTGGAATGGAACCTGATTTTTCACTATCAAACATATAAATCCAAGTTAATTTCTGTTGGTTATTATGTTATTCCAGAGAAGGTGTTAAAAATGTTTTCCTGGCCATGTTAACCCTGTACTCTACTGAAGCAAAATATGAGTAAGTTAACATTCTTAAAAGTATACAATATAAAAAATATTTTTAAAAAGCTGGGAAGTTCAAAGTCATTTTTATTTGCTAATCTCTTCTTAAAGCCATTTAAGCTAGTGAAGATCACCATATATTAAAATCCTGGGGATCAGCCTAAATATTGCACAAAAAGTTACTGTACTTCCTTGAATTTCCCGCCATTTAAAAGTATGCTGAAGTCTACCTTGTAATTTCTAAAAAAAAAAAAAAAAAAATTCTTCCCACACTTCCACATTATCAGGGCTCTTCAGAATCTTTCAGTTTTTACATGGTGGTGATTTTGAGCTTGTTTGACTATGAGAAGATTGTCCCTTGATCTTCCAATTCTTCACGGTTGGAAAAAAAAACTCTGGGAAATAGAATAGTGCATTTTTTGAAGAAACACGGGAAGCCAAGGATTTTACAATTGAAAAAAAAAATGATTACATTTACATGTTCCCTTTGTAACTTATTTAGTCCAAGAGCTGCATACTTTGTCCCTGAGAATTTTACTTGCAGTTGGTTTTTCCTTTTTGGGGAAAAAAAAAAGTAAATATTCTATCAAACTGAATGAAAATCAGGGGAAAAACACAATGTGATGTTTCAATACAGCGTCAATCCCTATGTTTGCAATGGCCCGCAATATTGATTTTATGAGAAGAGGAAAAATCTGTCTACTTGTATAAATTCTTAGAGCATTGCCCTTCCTGTTTTACAAAAGTAAACTCTCCCAAATATGAAAAACCCTCATGCCTTGCTTTAAAACTTCTCAGAAACATGGGTTGGTCTTTGTGGAAAAATAAGACTCTGGACTGATCAAGCAACTTAATTCAGCTGGCCTCTTTTAAAAGTCACCACATACCAAGTTTCAATGAAAGAATGCCTAGTTTTCTGGCTTGTGTCAAGCTTTACTCGTCCTGGGATAAATGCAGTATCTTGTAAACTGCAAGAAGAATTTTCACTTTCATTTATAATGAAATGTCTTTGCATAATTTGAAATGTTTATTTCTAGGTGTCTCAGCACCTGGGGCAACTAGTAGTTTATCATATACTGTAAAGTGCCAATGGTCTGTAGTAATTCTCATTCATGATTGTCCCAAAGGTGCTTTTTCAGGAGGCGACTGGACTTTCTTGTTTGTTTGTTTTTTGAAGACATTTCGCTTCTCATCCAAGAAGCTTCTTCAGCTCTAACAGGATAGTGGGGAAAATGGAAGGATTTGTACTCCTCGCAGACAGCTGGTCATTTGCATCCTTTTACATGGTCATTGAAGCACTAGGAGATTTATCTGTGTCCTCAGGGTGACCTAAGTGATGCTTCTGGTTCGTGTAGTCTGCAATTTTTTTCTCTGGAAATCCATTCCTATTCCCACACCATTCAAAGGTTGTACATCCCAAATTGTACAGATAAAAATCTTTAGGGGTGTAGAGATCTGTAGAATCTGTCTCAAAGGTGCTTTTTCAGATAACCAGATAAACCTCCAAGTGGCCTCAACGGACCTCTAAAAGGATGCAAATGACCAGCTGTCTGCAAGAAGTATAAATCCTTCCATTCCCCGCCATCCTGTCAGAGCTGAGGACGCTTCTTGGATGAGAAGTGAAACGTCTTTAAAGAACAAACAAGAAAGTCCAGTTGCCTCCTGAAAAAAAGACCTTTGGGATAAGGTGCCAATATATCACCTTCGACCTCTTGTTTGTTTATAAACTCTCTTTTCCTTTCCTTCCTGGCTTCCCCACGATCTGTTACAGGACGTCACTTAGATCATTAAAAAAAAAAATCTGTCATTTGCCTTAGCAATATTTTTACCCCTCTGAACTAATTTCAGCTGGATTAGTCTGCAATATGACAGAGGACTGTAATAACAGAGGTACCCTGGTAGGAAGTGAATTGGGAGGTCATCACCAGCCTTTTCTTAAGATGTGGCTCATAAACTACTCTTGAAAAAAAAAACCACCCCTGCTTCTTAAGTATTTGCAGACTGCACAACTCTCTGGACAGGAAAAAGCTTTTCTTTTTGTTGGCAAAACAGACACA